>OX459038.1:13554413-14093325 GCA_949775005.1 Orthosia gothica | reverse complement strand
CCTTGGATGGTTTCCTTGGGAATTGGCAAGTGCAGCATAACATCGAGCGAAATTAAAGGAACAGGGGTGGTCTTTGCCCAGTAGTGGGACAATACAGGCCAATAAAAAAATAAAATAGCATCATTTTTAATTTGTAATGAGTTGATAAAAACAAATGAAATTTTGTGACTTCTTTTTCTTCATGCTTGGTCATGCAAGGTATTTAAATAAGAACACTACGAAAAAGAGAATTTCTTTGAAAACAACTGAGGGTTATTCATTAACATTCTTCTGATAGACACAACACCCATGAAAAAAAAAATGTTCAAATGCTGGGAACTAAAGAACACTACAGCTGTGACTACAGCGCTAAAATATTTATGTTGTCTAACCAAACTATTAAAGGATGCAGCGCTAGATCGCTTATAAAGTTTAGTTTACTCGCGATCAAAACGTTTCGTTCAACATAGTTCAAAGTAAGGTGTACGGATTGCAGTACAGTTCAGTAGAACAGATTGAGGGTTTGGATCGCCAAATCTATTGCGTAGTACATATATGTCGATGGGGTGATATTTTTTCTTACCACATTAGGTACCTAATGGTTCATGTCAAAATATACCAACAGCAAATTTCGAGTAAAGGAAAACCGACATGCTTGAGGAAAGTATTTTAATTGGTTGTTATTTTTGGTTACACACCTATTAGGTACGTAAAACTAGTTGTTGGAACACGCAGATGATGAAAGATTTATTCTATGTACTATCATATCTATATATATAAAAGAAAGTCGTGTTAGTTACTTCACTTATAACTCAAGAACGGCTGAACCGATTTAGCTGAAAATTGGCAGGGAGGTAGTTTAGAGCCAGGAGAAGGACATAGGGTAGGGTAGGGTAGGGTAGGGTAGGGTAGTGTAGGGTAGGGTAGTGTAGAGTAGGATGGTGTAGGGTAGTGTAGGGTCGGGTAGGGTAGGGTAGGGTCGGGTAGGGTAGGGTTGGGTAGGGTAGGGTAGTGTAGGGTAGTGTAGGGTAGGGTAGGGTAGGGTAGGGTTTTTTTTTTTTTTTTTTTTTTTTTTTTTTTTTTTTCGGACTATTTCCACCAACTACATTGGCGCCTATTCTATATCTATTCCTCATCCATACTAGTTCTCGCTTGTCATGCCTCTCGTAATTTCATGCTTCATACTTTGTCTTTCTTATATCCTTCTCCATTTATTCTGTGGGTGGGACTCCCACTTCAGCTAATAACTATTCTATTTTATTTCTTTATTTAAAAAAAAAAAATCTGGGGTAAATAATTTATCATCCTAGGTTTTTTTTTATTCTTACATTATTCATTATTTTACTTATTTCATAGAACTAATACAAATTACTACAACAACTTTATAAGCCTAAACCATTTTCTTATTCTATGTTTAACATATTACTAACTTATTCCATAGATCTTTTTACATACCATTGTTCTTAACTACTGCTTAACTTACTTACAATTTTTTTTTTTTTTTTTTTTTTTTTTTTTTTTTCACTTATTTCCTATGTTTACATGACTATATATACAATATAATAAGAAACATAGTTGTTTAATCAGTTTTATTTTTATCAATAACTTTTTGGGCAATATTGACACAGTAGGCTATAAAAGTATTTCTATTTTTACCCGACATAATTTCTGGTACGCTTTCCCTTCGCAGATTGACATCCAACTCTTGCTCCAGATCGTAGCGCTCTTTGGCGTACATCGGACAGTCCAGAACAATATGCGGGACAGATTCCGCTATGTTGGGGTCACAGGAGCACGATGGGTTATCCTTACACTTGAAACGATTCAAGTATTCTGAGAACCCACCGTGCCCCGTTAAGACCTGCGTGAGAACGCCTGTTGGCTTCACCTTTTGTACAATACGGTAGGCTGCAATTGCGTTGGGAAGGAACATTTTCGTCACCGAGGCCGTCTCGCCCGACACATATCTCCGGTTCCACTCATCAAGCGAATCCAAACGGATTTGACGCTTAATGAATGAAACCGGACACTGGTCGTAGTCCGGCTTCCTCCGTGACGACAATGCTGCCTCCTTCGCCAGCTCGTCCGCACGCTCGTTTCCTGGCAAGCCCGCGTGGGCCTTGACCCAGTAAAGAGACACAGCTTTTTCCTGGGCCAATGCCAGAGCGATATTCGCTCTTGCACGGACCGCCAGAGGATGGAGCGAGCCATGGCCTGTCAGTGTCTGCAATGCTGCCATTGAGTCACTGTACAGGCCATAGCTCGTCTCTTTGCGCTTGAGGATTACGTCCGTTGCCTTACAAATGGCCAAAAGTTCTGCCTGGTAGACAGTGCAGTACGCGGCAAGGCTAAGCTTGAGTTTCTGGACTTCACCATCATTATCCCATAAGGATAATGCGGCTCCGACCTTCCCCTCAATCTTGCTGCTGTCAGTGAATATTCGCACTGCCTGCACATTCTGGCCGTCCACGAGCTGTTGGTCTGCCAGGCACATGAACTCCAAAGCCATTTGCTTGGCAGGGTGAGATGTCTCTGCAAATCTTACCATACCCTCAATTTCCCGGTCTCCTGGGACGAACCGGGATGACCCTCTCCTTGCCTCATACAGGGCAGCTGCCTCTTGTATGCGGAGGTCTAGAGGCAGTATCCCGGCCAGTACCAGCGCCGAATTCAGTGAGACTGTACGGTAAGACTTGCAGAGCTTCTGGACGAATCCTCGCTGAACAGAGCCTAGCATCCTACGTATCCCCAACTTCTTTGTAGCTGGAGCCCAGGCTCCAGCCGCGTACGTGACAATCGGTTCTATGGTTGCGTTATAAATTATTTTAACTACTTCCCTATTTAGGCCCCAACTAACCCTGGCTGCCCGTGAAAGCCGCTTATAAATCTCGGATGCCTTTTTGCAGATATTTTTAGTGTGCTCCGTAAAGGTCAACTTGTCATCTATTGTCAGGCCCAGCAGCTTCATGCTCCTTACCATACCAATGTCGACCCCGGCCATGCTCAGAATTGGAGTGTCGTACTTAAGTCTATTGGTTATAAGCATCGCACAGGTTTTGTGTGGTGCAAACCGAAGCTTATTTCTGACACCCCATCCCTGAACATGGGCGAGGGCTGCATTGGCACTTCGGGAGACTTCAGCTGCTGTGTCACCCTCAACAACCAACACTATATCATCTGCAAAAGCTTGCACGTAAAATCCCATCCTTTCCAGGTCCTTCAACAACGGATCCAAAAGAAGGTTCCACAGAACGGGACCGCCAATTGACCCCTGGACACAGCCCTTGTTTGTCTCTCTTGTGCATTCCTCCCCGGCATACCTCACTCGAACTTTTCTGCTGTCAAGGTAGCTGTCAATGAGCCTTCTGGTGTTCACGGGGCACTTTTCCTCAGCCAGCCTGACTTTTATTGCCGGCCACCATGCGCTGTCGAAGGCGCCCTCTATATCCAATGACACCAGGACAATTAGCTTCTTCAGCCTCAACTTGTCCTGTACGTGCTTTATTAGAGTACAGAGGGCGTCCTCGGTGCTTCTCTGTGGCATAAAGCCAAACTGGCGAGTACTAAACCGTGGCACCAGATGCCACTTGATCCTTGCCACTACCATCCTCTCCAGGACCTTCCCCAAGACCGGTAGGAGACCTATCGGTCTATAGGACTTGGGGTTTAAGTAATTCTCCTTGCCCGGTTTTCGGAGGACTACCACCGTTGCCTCTTTCCATATCTCCGGGAAGTGTGCCAGTTCTAGGCATTTATTGTACAGGGCAAGGAAAGCGTCCAGGTCCTGGAGGATCGCTCGACAGCAGATGTCCGACGTAAATCCATCGGCTCCGGGAGCTTTCTTCGGGTTGAAGCGTCCCACGGCTGTCTTCAGCTCCAGCGGTGTAAAAGGTGGGTCATGATTTTCATCATGACTCCACGCATTTACCCGACTGGCCGCTTCTCTTGTGAGCCTATGTTCTGCATTGTCCTCTTCAGCTGTGTCCTTTGGATAAAACGTGTCGGCGAGTAAGGCTGCCGATTCCTTTGGGTTAAGGAATGCACCGTCGCTCATCAAGGTCAAGTCTTCTTGTCTCCTGGCGGTCCCCCTGATTACTCTGAAGATACCTTCCCATATGCCTTCCCCATCTTGCCTTTCACAAAATCTCTTCCAGCTGGCTACTTGGGCTTCTTTGGCTTGGCACTCATACTCCTCTTTCGCTTTCAGATACTCATTTACAACCATCGCTCGGCGGACCGGTGCGGCATTGCGGACACGATTCTTTTTGGTCATGACCTCCCTCTTTTTAGTTGCGAGTTCCTCGGACCACCACGGGATTAAGATTTTATCTTTCTTACAAATTGTTGGGATAGACTCATCACAAGCTTTCTCAATTACTTTTTTATACTTAACTACCATTTGTTCCAATTTATCTCTACTCTCTATTTGCTTAATGGTATTTACATTTATATTACTATCGATTTTATATGTCCCCAATTTAATATTAAACTCATCCCATTTAGCTTTTTTCGTATTATATTTTCTAGTCGTTCTTATTATATTAGTCCCTTTTTCCCTTTGTGTCCTCACTTCAAATAAAATGGTATTGTGGTCCGAGCTCGTTACCCCAGTGTCAACTCGCCAGCCGTCCACCAGGTCAAAGAGCTCGAGCGAACAGGCCGTCACGTCCACGTGGCTCTTGTACACTACGCCGCCTCTCACTGTGTAAAAGGTCGGCGTATCGCCAGTGTTGAGTATCTGAAGCTCATGCTCCTCGAGGGTCCCGGACATCTCTTCTCCCCTGAGGTCCTCAATGGTGCTACCCCACCAGGTACTCTTCGCATTCGCGTCTCCGCCTATTAGGAGTTTTCCAGTGCCCAGGTCCAACTTTATCTTGGCCAACTGATCCAGGTATGGCCCTATGGGTTGGTCTGGCTCGAAGTAATAAGAGACTACTACGATTTCCCAGGCTTTCGTCCGGATCCCCACCACGACGATGTTGTTCGTGGTGAGTTTCGGGTAGGGAATGACATCGAGATCATTATCAAAGACGGCTATTGCCGCCTTTACCCTCCCACTTCCTTCAACCTCGCACTGGTAGAGTCTCGCACCACGGTAGCTCTTCATACTTCGTGCTCCCCCCACATAGGGTTCCTGAATCAGTGCCCATGCGATGTTACGCTTACTGGACTCTATAAAAAGCTCGGTGGTTGCCAGTTCCTTCCTTTGTAAGTTGGCCTGAGCTACTCCGTATCTTCTGATGAGGTTGCCTGCCCTTTCGCCAGTATCCACCTTAGCAATACGCCACCCTTGCTCTAGCCAATGCTTCACACCTCCTTCTTACTGGGCACTCATTGCTAAATGCATTGTGCTCTGTGTTGTCCAGCTTTGCTCTGACACAGTTACAGCAAGTAGGGGTCGCTCCGGCCATCCAGTCGGCGCATTGCGTCCTCATATGAGGGCCTCCGCAGTGACTGCATTTCTCCACTTGCTCTTTGCAGAGCCGTCGTCCATGCCCAAAGCCAAGGCATAGGGAACACTGAACCAGTGGAGTTTGATCAAACACTCTAATTCTCTGCATGTCGATGTGTACGGTTTGTCGGTCTTGCAGTCTGTTCCACAGTTTTGGGGAGACCCTGAGGATCAGGTGTTGTGTGTGGGGGTTGCGAGTCTTCTTCTTAAATAGTATTTCTACCTGCTTTTCCTCTTTCTTTAACCCTTCGAATACATCCTTATTTTGGTTCCGAAGAGCCATGAGGATGTCTTCGTCTGTATTGAGGGTAAAGACGTCTCTCAGGATCACCAGGGGATCCTTGTTCTTAATATCCTCGACCTTCAGTACTTCCCCCACACTTGCCAGTCTTTCCTTGATTTTGTCCCTTTCCTGTTCCGTTCTACAACCCAGAACCACCTTCCTGTCCCTCGCTTTTCTGATGCTATCCACTGTGACCCATCCCTCTTTCGCATTAACCGCCTTACGTATGTGGTCTATTATTTGTTCCCCCGTTTCTGTCTCCTTCGTGGAGGTGACCACTATGGAGTGAAGTGCCGTCTGCTTTTGTGGCCGCTCGATAGGCCGACTTGCTGCCGCACTAGCGTAGGAGGAGAATTTCTTCTTTATATGCTCTTCGCCAGTTTCAAGTGCCTCTTTCAACCTATCGAGCTTCTCACTGTTCTCGAGCAGATTTCGGCTATGCTCCTCCATGGCCTTTTTAAAGGACTCCATATCCACCCCTGTACAAGAAACAACCTTTTGATCTTGTTTCGGTTCCATTTGTACTTGTATTGCATTTGGGGGCGGCGCCAATCCTTTCTCCTGTTCAGCCTCTTTTATGAGCTGGTAGAGGCGGTCAGCCTGGGCTCTGACCTCTTCCTTGATCTCCCTTTTTATATTTTTGGAGTTCGTCATCTGAGTCTTTATTTTTACGAGGCATATTGAGGGGTGGCGGCGGGCTTATACAGATAACTTCCGCGGAAACTCGTCGCGGTAGCTCTGAGGTCGATTTGGGCGGTACTTTCCCTGCAGCTTCCTTTACTGGGGGGGTCATTTTCCTTGCTGGCTTCCCAGCCTCCCAATCGCCCACACTTTTCCTTACGCTTTGCGCGGAGGTTCCGGCCTCCTCTATAGGTTTCGGTGGGGTCTTGGTTGGGTGGCTTGCTGGCTTGCCAGTGGGTGTACGTATACCCATCATCTTGAATGGATTCGGTAATGAAATAGTCCGACGTCAGTGGGGTATTGTAAAAGGTACCCCAGTCTAATAAAATTTGTAAATAAAAAATGCAATACAATAAAATAAAATAAAAATGTGAAATAGGTTCTACCAATCCGCGACACGCGCACGCGGCTGGGGAGGTCAACAGGCGCACTCTCGCAAGATACACGAGTGCCGTTTGCAGCAGATCAGTAGATCTGAGGTTAAAAAGGTTTTCTCACATAAACTCTTCCCACACTTGATGAGATATCACCAAAGTATGCGGTTAGGAAGAGTGGGAAGGGGGCAAACAATGTTTTGCCTGTCAATAAATTAAAGCCTCTGTGTAAATACAGTTCTTACGTTTATAAGTGTCACATGCAATAGCAAGTGACTTTTGTAGAGCCTTGCTCTGTCAACTATCTTATAGTCTAATAGGTTTAGATCACCGTCTAGTGTCTAGGAACCCTCAGGAGCCAATAGCCGTCAAAAAATTTCGATATGTAGAGTCGAAAATTTTCCGACTCTACGATAGAGTCGATCTCTACCTTCCGTTGGGTAGCCCCCCACGAGCCCTCCAAGATAAAACCAAACACGGCGCAGATCCGCCAAGGGGTTCCGAAGCTATTGCTTCTCAAAAAAACTCGGTTTTCAGTCAAATTGACAACCGTAAAAAGGTTTTTGAGGGTTTTTCCGGAACCACCAGTCCAAAGACACTCGTGTTTGGGTTCTCCCGAACCGTCTCGGTGAGACCTATCCCGCGGAGCAGTTTTCAGGCCTGAAAAATCTTGGCTCCCTTGGCTGTCAAAGTCAATTTTCGACCCGGTATAAGAGTTTCAGGATCCTGAAAACTAATTTGCGCAGCGGAGCGGGACGAATCAAGCCGTATAAGTCCAAACTCGAGCGTTCTGCGACTGTTGGGGGGGAAGTTATACCGGGTAGGGTAGGGTAGGGTAGGGTAGTGTAGGGTAGGGTAGTGTAGAGTAGGATAGTGTAGGGTAGTGTAGGGTCGGGTAGGGTAGGGTAGGGTAGGGTAATGTAGGGTAGTGTAGGGTCGGGTAGGATAGGGTAGGGTAGGGTAATGTAGGGTAGTGTAGGGTCGGGTAGGGTAGGGTTGGGTAGAGTAGGGTAGTGTAGGGTAGTGTAGGGTAGTGTAGGGTAGGGTAGGGTAGGGTAGGTAGTATAAGGTAGGGTAGGTAGGGTAGATAAATGTTTGGTCTTTTTATGGCAAAACAAAGTTTGCCGGGTCAGCTAGTTATTAAATAAAAAGGACGTTCGCCGTTGTAACTTCAGGAAAATTAGTGCTCAAACATTAGGCTTCTTTAATCCTAGTTAGAAACAGGTGATCGGTTGGTTCGAATAAAAAAGTAGTTTGAATGTAAATTACCCATTTTCTTTCTGACTGTATTTTTTAAAATCTGTGAAGGCAAAAAGTTAAACAAATCCCCATAAGAAGTTTTTATATAGTTTCAATGGTTAAGGTAGCATCCCTTACCGCCCCGTCGCAAGAATCGACCCTGTATAATCTGTAGCTCAATACCTGAAAATTAAAGATAGTGGAATATGCAAAGGGTTCTACGCCGTAGCCTTTCGTAGACACCTGCTACGCCGCTACGAGCAATTTTGCTGCGAGAACTACGCCGCCGGGATTTTAGTTAATTCCATTTTATTTTTGGCTTTATCTCTGTGTTGAAAAGGGGTTATTTGAATATGATAAATATTAATACTATACTACCTACATTTAATGCTCAAAATCGCTTGAACAGTGAAACCTAAAATCTTAAAAAGATTAATGTCTGCAAGCTTGTTTAAATTTTTGAAATAGGAACGGAAAAGGCGTTCAACCGTGCAACGTTTTAAAATGCATGCATGTTTCCTTTCTCCTAGTGTAGTGTGCCAATTTTTTTGAAATAACACTGAAAGAATCAGCTTGTTATAAATCTGTACGTCATAAGCTTTTTTTAAAAGGTTGGTTGGAACTGACTGGGTTTTGGCATCGCTACAATGAATAAAATATTTGCTTAAAATGTAATGTGGATTTATGCGAAGGATATTCTTTTCATAAAAAATATTTTTAGTAATGTAGGTCACACATTTCACATTTCAAATTGTATAAGAAAAAAATAGCTTACCTACAACTAGCTTATTTTGTGACAAAAATATTACAAATATTCAAGAACAAACAATAAGCTTTAAGTTTTGTCTCACTGCCTTTATGTTTAGTTATTTACAAAAAAAAAGCAAAGTGTGTGTCGGAATTTGCACATTTAGGGTTCGGTACCAAACCGCAAAATCAAGTTGGTTGTAATAGGAAAAATGACGGAAATTCAAAGAAATCTGAATCAAAGTATATATAGATATGATAGTAAAACAAACGTGATATTTTTTTTTTATAACCTATAGGCTCGCGCTTGACCACGATCTCACCTGATGGTAAACGATGATGTAGTCGACGGTGAAACACGCTTGCCTAGGAATTACCTATTCACTCTTGACTTAAAGATCCCTAGATTGTAGCTATCGGGATAGACAGACTCCGGCCGGGAATTTCACTCCTTAGCTGTACGCATAATAAAAGAGTTCCCAAAACGTTTTGTGCGTATGGGTGGAATGTCTAACATGTATCGATGGCGTATCGCCGTAAGTCTGGTAGTCCGATGATGAAACGGGCTAGGTGGAATTATATCGTGCAATTCCATCGCACACTCCCCGAAATGTAACCGATAAAAAACCGACAGGCTGGCAACTCAACGACGATGTTCAAGACTCTGGAGCTTTGACTTGACCAGCGCCTCATCGCCGATGAGCCTCTTGGATCGCTTTTCGATCGACTCTAGTGCGTCAAGCTGGTATTTGGCAGATCCGTCCCAGAGATGAGAACAGTACTCCATGCATGATACAAATTAAGGAGCTGTTCCGGCGTGTGAAGTACCTTCTCACCTTTGCAAGGATCCTCAGCTTTTTGGCAGCCAGCTGAGCTTTTGCCTCAATGTAAGGGCCAAAATTGAGAGTAGATTTCAACGTAACGCCAAGAAGCTCAAGATGGTCAGTTATTGGCACGGTCGCATCTCGGAAAGTTGGAGCCGGGTAAAATAGGCTTATTTTTTGCGGAAAACAGACACGCCTGGGTTTTAGCAGCATTAAACCTGACCAGATTGGCATCGCCCCATTCGGAGACTGCCTGCAAGGACAGGTTCAAGCGCTCTACCATGGCCTCCCGGAGAGACCGGATCTGAGTCCCGGTAGGTAATAATAATCATTACTCGTATCACCAAAGTTCAAGTTCAAAAAGGAAATTTTTTCGGTACAAATTTTTGTAAAAAAGTGTCTTTGGTGGCTTCTCATTCCTTTGTTTTCCAATACTTTTTAAAACAAAAAATACCCTATTATTTTCTCAACCAGTTCTAAACAACGATACCCCAATCGATGGGGTAGACGCCCCATTTTAGCTGTATGGGAGCCACCATATGAAACATTTAAAAATATTATTTGACAATTTGTATGGTTTTGGCTCAACCAGATGCTTATTCTGTGAAATTTTAAAGACTAGCTTCAACCGGTTGGCTGTAAAACCAGTGTGACAGACGACGAATAGACAGACAGACAGACATACACGTGAGTGATAGTAATAGGGAATTCGGGAATTTCATAATAAGTACTTCGTTTATTAATACGAAGAAGCCAAGAGAGTATTTTTTCATCTAGTTCTAACAATTCTAAGGTACCTAATAATGAACAAGCTATAGCTAGCTCCTCCTACGTGGAATTCTGAGTATCGTTATAGTCACGTTCAGCCGTCGCGGCGCTATTGATAAACAAATATCCAAACAATCTTGAAAATAGCTATTTCGTAGTAGTAGTATTTATGGTTTCCAAAACACTACGTTCGTAGTAAGTCGTAGTAGTTCATATCAACAACAACATCACACTGAATCACACTCAACACACAGAAACACACACACAACACACACACATAATCAACACATACACACAACACACACACACACAATCACACTAAATTTCTGTCAATACATTTGGAGGAAAGCGCTTTTGAGTCTGGGGTAAGTGTAACAACAATGTATTTATTCTTGTGACTATACCAGCCATTTCATGTTCTTAAACTCCAAATCCATGTAAACAATGCTTCCAATTACCATAACTTTTCGCGTGAAATGTAAGCATGGGAAGATAAACCCATGTCTCGTTATTTATTGTGACGTCACTGCCATGGCAGTCAGCAATCTTTGTAATGCAAATGATAGGACAAAAACAATTTAAATGTTAATTTACAAAACATAACTGCCTTCTTATTATAGATGCAGCAATCGTTACTGCTGAGTATGAAGTCCTGGGTTCGGTTCCCGAGTCGGGCAAATTGTTATTAGGTTTTTCCATTTGAAATTTTGTAGAAGTCTGTAATTTTGAATAGGGACTTCCCTATTCAAAATTACAGACTTCTACAAAATTTGACAAAAAATATCTATTTAATCCGTCAGTTGTCTCACTTCCTTGGATGGGGCCCGCCATCGCGATCGGTCCTGAGCTTTACGCTTCACCTCGCTCCACGTCATACCGATACTCGTCGCTTCTGCCAAAACGATGCGACGCGACGCCAGGTTTGACGGGGACGGCCACGCTTTCTTTATCCAGCGCTTGCTTCGTTATGTGTTCAGAATCCCTTCGCAACGTGTGACCAATCCAACTCCATTTGTGACGCTTGATTTGGCGGTCGATCGGGCTCTCGTGACATTGCTCCAACAGCTCTACGTTGTTGATGGTCTCGGGCCAGTAAATGACGAGTATGCGACGAAGACAGCGGTTGACGAGTCCGTCAGTTAGATAACCTAAAAATATTAAAAGTAAACAAAATTTCGACGATACAATGCGTTGAAATATCGTGTGACTTCACATTGTCCTACACTTTATACTGACAAAGTGACGTCATAAGCCCCCACTCCAGAACTTTGATGCGTTTTATCATTGTCAGTTTTTTTATATTTGATAAAGCTAAAAATACGGCTCCAATATTATTTGATAATCTCATTTATGGACTAAATTTATTAATAATCAAAAAAGAATTATCATTTTTCTACACAGGAAACAACCCTGTTGTCCCCTTTTTCAGGGGACTTGAACGTATGTAACAGGTGAAACACTAAAATAAATCATTGTTTCTTTCTTTCTAAATATGTTCGTACTAGAACACCTCTGCCTGAGTCTTCGAGGATTACAGCTGTGAAGTTAGGAAGTTTAAGGTCTTCCCATAGCTTTGCTTTCCTGGTCCATCCCAAAGAAAGCATACATTTGTTCGGCATAAAAACTAGCCACACAACACACACACACGCAACAATAGTGTATATCATGGAAGATTTTTCTTAACCGCATCCGTACTATTCGAGATTACCTTATACAAACAAACAATTACCACTTTTTATTTAAGAGGGCTGGGCAATACAAGTGTCATTCCATAATCAAAAGCGTGGCGATAGCGATTTAAATAAAATTATTTATTAAAAATCTTCTCTTTAGTACAACCTTTTTCGTATTATTCTCAGCAAAGCCCTTCGCGCCATCTAGGGCCGTCGTACTTATTGGATTCAGAATGACATCACTTAGCTAACAATGCATTGTCATCCAAAATAAACGTGTATGCAAAATTTCAACTTAATCTGTGCAGGTTTGCTAAATTTGACCCGAACACACTTACAAACATACATTGCAAGTTAAATAAAAGATTGTAAAAAAAAAAAAAAACTCATATCCATGTCAAACGCTATTGAAATGTCACGTGACCAATTCTTACATCTTGGCATTTCGACCATTGCCATCGCTGACATCGAATGACACTTGTCTAGAGCCTAAGGTTAAAGTTTAAATGGTGGAATATTAAGAATAAAATTATTCTACGACGTGAGAAGTTATTATGAAAACTAATAGTCGATTAAATTATTGTTATATGTTTTCACAGCGGTCTGAGTCCCAGCACAGGGAATTTTACTGATTATAATTATGTTTCAAGAAAAGAAAAATAAACTATTTCGTAGGAGAAAATGTTCCACATGGTTGAAACACAGTTTATTGTTTTCAATGTAAATATGTATTATTTTTTGCTAAAACTGAAATATGTAGGAAAAGGGTAAGATTGTTTGATATGTTAATCTCTGAAAGTACTCATACGCCACATACACTACGGATCCCGGCAAATCCTATAAGACAGACCACGGCAGTGAACCGTGGGAAATCCAAGTCATAACAACCTTACATTTATCTTCACCTTATCGCACTCACGACGACGATAGAAATCTTATAAATAAAGTATCGATTTCCCCAAGAAAAGAATTATGGAAATAATCTTGTTGCTAAGCAGAATAACCCAGTTTCTTAAACCACTCGGGTCCTTGACAACTAAGCTAGGATAAAATATAATAAAAGAGCTATGACCTATTCAACCGTCACATATTCGCAGACACTTTGATGTAATATTATACTTTCTGTATAAGATACCAAACAATGGTTACATTGTGGAAAAAATGTACAGTGTATAACATCATATATATTGGTAAATAAAGTTCCCAGTTCTCGGAAAAGAATGACAAAATTGTATTAGTAATCTTTGGCTGGACGCGGATAAAGAAAGATTGTTACTGTGGCCCTGGCTTAAGTAACTGAAGGAACACGGGTGGGTTTCAGTCAGTAAAAGTCTGATACACCCTCCCGCTTAACCCTGACAGTCTTATTACAAAAAGCGGTTTAACTAAAAACCCAGGTTTAAATCTCTATAAACCACGGTTTTAATAAAAATGATATTACAAATAATGGTTTAGCGATAAACCATGGACCATATCATGGTCTAACGCTAAACCTCGGCGGCCCCTAGTTTAACGATGGTCTAAGTCGTATCTGTCAAAGTTTTTCTTTTAGGTTATAGAATCTTTTTCATTGTATTGTGTTGTTTTTACCCGAAAATGTATATTAACATGGTGGATTTAATTGATATTGAGGATATTACTTTTTCCTCGGTACTCCAATTCTCAGATGTTTTTTTTTGTTTGTTGGTCCATCACAACACATAATATATTAACACATTATTAACAAAGAGGCAATTGTTATAATAGAGACTTGGAGAACTTAAAAATCCAAGGCCTAATGTACTTTGTTCAACGAGCGATGGTTTTGTTTATTGTTATGGTTTCATGTAACGCGCGAGAATGTTACGTTTCGTTACACGTACGTAGATCTTTTTTCTTTTCTTTTTTCTTTTCTTGTATTTTAACGTTGCCCCACACTAGGAATTTCTTCCTGTATCGTGGGTGCGTTTACAAACATATAAACTCACATACACAAACACCCAGAGCCAGAACAACTATCTGTAGGTCATACAAATATTTGTTCCGTGCGGGAATCGAACCCGCGACACGCAGCGCAGCAGTCAATCGCTCAACCACTGCGCCAACCGTGCGCCCAAAATAGATGTATTATTAGTAATTAATACGAATTCAAGTAATGTGCTTAAACCTAAACAAAACTGCAATTGATAAAATAACTAATGTATAAATACAAGCAAAATAACAAAGTGTCAATATTTTAACACTCCTAAACATCATTTAATCCTTATCGTATTATTAAAAAGTTTTCTTTTCTGAGCATACGGAACGTTGCAATTGAATGATATTATGGTGAACGAATGATATTTGTTTTAATCTGTGGTTGATATATTGACAATGGTTCAAATGACGGTACTAAGAAGACCAGGGTTTTTTTAAGTTTTGTAATACGAACAAATTTAGACCATGGTTTTGCAGATAAGCCTGGACTTGATAGGCCAGGTTTAAACCAAGGTTTATTGAGTTTTTTGTAATAAGACTGTTCGTGTTTGGAAAAATGTTAACAAAAGTTTAACCCGAGTCTTTGGATGATATACCAACAAAAAAAAAAACTTCGTCTCTAATTTCTTTTTTTTTCTCTTCACTAATTTTTCTGTGGACTATATTTTTCACTACCATAAAAAGTTTGCCCATGTTTATGCCCATGTAACACCCACTCCTATCAAGATCGGAGACTCTACACTCGAAGTTGTAGACGATTATGTCTACCTGGGACAAACGGTCCAGTTGGGTAGGTCCAACTTCGAGAAAGAGGTCAACCGTCGAATCCGACTCGGCTGGGCGGCGTTCGTGTAGTTGCGTGGTATCTTCTCGTCCAATTTACCACAGTGTCTCAAGACAAAAGTCTATGACCAGTGTGTGTTGCCAGTGATCACCTATGGGACCGAGACGTGGTCGCTCACAATGGGCCTTATCAGAAAGCTTAAAGTCACCCAAAGGGCAATGGAGAGGGCTATGCTCGGCATTTCCTTGCGTGATCACGTCAGAAATAATGATATCCGCAGCAGAACCAAAGTTACCGACATAGCCCGAAGAATTGCGAAACTTAAGTGGCAGTGGGCAGGGCACATTGCTCGCAGAACGGATGGCCGATGGGGCCGAAAAGTTCTGGAATGGCGACCGCGAACCGGAAGACGACACGTTGGAAGGCCTCCCACTAGGTGGACCAATGACCTGGTTAAGGTTGCAGCAAGGCGCTGGATGCGAGTCGCACGGGATCAGTCAATGTGGCGACGCATGGGGGAGGCCTATGTCCAGCAGTGGACGTCTTTTGGCTGAAATGATGATAATGATGATGATGACTATAAAAAGTTTATAAATTATGTTATACTGTGTTATTTTCATGTTAAAAGTGTTGGGTCCAATAAATGCTTTCGTGCCACTTGAGCTTACTTCGATAAGTTTGGTTCTATCACCTCGATCACCCCGATCCGGATACCCTCAAAGAGACGCCAAGCATAGCCCTTTCCATAGCTTACTGAGTGATCTTAATCTCATGAACCAACCGTACTGTAGTGTCTACGTCACGGCCCCTTAAGTCATAACAGACAGTTATGAAAAAAAACTGTGAATATATAGAGGGGAAGACAGAGGCCAAAGAAAAGATGGATGGACTGTGTATGGAATGATATTAAAGGAAAAAATAACACTAAAAATATCAAAATGTACATAATTGTGTTAACTAAAATAGAATCCGTCAAAATGAGATAAACGTTTATTGTGGTAACAAGTACTGTGTTAACTGTGAAGGGCGCATGCTGTATTGATCCTTACATCATTCTGGTTTCGAAGTGTCATGTCAATTTAGAATAAAATTTTGAAAAGGACGAATAAGAAATTATCAGCCACCCACGGTTTTTGTGGATCACTCGTATCATGAGGATACGGTACAGCATACGGTGGAGGTCAGCCCCACTTGGGTGGAGCAACGTTGTGCCCTCGTAGAGGCGATTGGCGATGACGATATCTCGCGTTCAGCCGTGGTTCAGGCCATGATATGGAGCGAGAGGGCAGGGGATGCTATCACCTCCTTCTGCGAAGCAGTAATGGCCGCGAAGGTGGAGGTGGAACACGTCAGGCAGACTTTACGTAGACGTCCTAAGCCACCGCAGGAAACGCCCTGGTTGTCGGGAGTCGCAAGGTGATTCCCGGCCACAGTAGGCACGGGCTTACGGACGGCGAGTAATGGGTAGCTCGCTGTCCGATAAGGACTAGGACCGCAGTCGACGGCGCGTAGTTTGCCACGCGCGCCTCAATAAGATGTCAGCAAAAACTGACGGAGTCCGCTAGGGGCGATACCTGTCTAGGTTGAGGATAAATTTGAAATAGAGTTTCAGTGGCCCTGGTTCAAATACTGAAGAAATACGGGTGGGTTTTAGTCAGTAAAAGTCTGACACGCCCTCCCGATTTACCCAGAGCGGAAGAAGTCATAGGAGGATTGCCTAAACAAAAAAAAAACCACCCACAGGTCTCAGGCGCGTTATAATATAAAATGATTGTATTTAATAGAAATAAATTGAACATCTGTACGCATCAGCCTATTATTTATTCCGATCCTTATACCTATTACACCTATGTATGTCAGTTTAACATTCCAACTATGCAAATTGTTGGAGAGCATTATTACCTTGCTAATATGATTAACTGACTAATCTAACACGCGCAATATCTGTCTAATTGTGTAAATAGTTTGCACAGTGCTTGAGGAATGACGAATATGTATGTATAAGTAAGTTATGTGTGTTACTTATGGCCATATACAATATCCTTATGTATAGTGAGCAATCACGAGAAGATAGTATGTAAGGTTACCAAACAATGTCCAATGAGATCACAAGATTATTTAACAGAAAATTAAGTTCTTCTTTATTAAAATAATAAAATTCAGCCAGGATTTTTTTTGGCCTAAAATATGTTTAAAAATAGATTCTTTTACCAACGGTATGGGTTCTTTTCGTTAAGGTGAAAATACCATTACAGACAGTAATCTGTATGATCCTCATATGATCGATTTGTTCAAGATAATGTTTGAAAAAGACTGTGACGGATTGACCTCTGAGTTTGTATCGGTGTTTCTTACCAAAGTGGTGTGATAGGAAAAACCAACTTCATTGATTTTTAACCTCGACGGAAACGGACGGACGGTGTTATAGTTTTATCTATGTTCTTGTGTATCTATCTGTTGCATCATATCTCCTAAACGGATAAACCGATTTTGATTTAGTTTTTTGCTTAGCTATTTTTGATGACGATGAAAATCGGTTCAGCCCAACAAAAGTTATGGGCTTTTTACTGTTTGAATCGGGGTGTTTTCGCAAGATATTGTATCATAATTACGTGTTTAATAGATTGTCGATCGAACCATGCCAACTTCTAGATAAATTAAATAGCATGAAATAAAAATGTGTCGGAGGATTTTTAAATTTTACTTGCTAAAATGTTTTATTCCTGTTTGGCGTGTAGAAATGTTTTTTTAAACCAACTTACCGTAATAAAATAACATACATACCTTTTCAAGTGGCAATACGGCCACCAAATCCAAAGTGGATTAATAATGAATATACATATAAATGAATAAACTTCGATTAGCTTTTCACAATCCTATATAGGGTTAGGTTTTACTGTTTCCATTTATTGATCGTGGCTTAGAAGATTGTTTAAACTTTTATCTTACGATGCCACATCAGTTAAATAGGTTAAACGGTATAGTAGTAACTTAGACACAAAAGAGTTTTAATAGGAGCTGAATTCATAGAATATCTAATAGTTTTCAACTGGCTTTTTTTTTAAATGTACACGACTTTGAGACAAAAAATGTTTGTATATTCGGGCAACTATCCCGGTATTTATTAATAGACTATGTTCGCTGTACGTTCGCTTTGTGAATATCCAAAATTTATTTGAAATAATCCACCAGCTATTTTATAATCAACTAATATTTGTAAAAGGTGAGAGAACGAATGACACTACTACGAAAATTCACTCGCAGATAGAAAACTTTACGTGTGCAATCGCGGAGTGCCATAGGTGATTTTGCCTAAAACATACAGAAACACTGACCACTGAAATATGCCACCGACGACGCCGAGGAAGTGGCATAGGTTTCGGCCAAAACAATCTAAGTTAAATATAAAGATAAAAATTAAAGTAAAATATAAGTAGCCATATATAATTCATCTCATCTTTGCGCGCGGTGCTATGTGTGGGTGTGGGCGGTTGTTTGCTCGGACGACGACTGCCGCGTCATTGCCACACAAACGTATGAATAAAAGCACACGCACAGCGCACGCACACATGGCGACGCGCGCACAGATGAAATATAATAAAAATATGTATACATTTTTCATGCCAGTGACACGACGAAGAATTTTGGTATCGAAAAAATGCTCGGTTACTTTAGAATAGACCACGGAAGGAAAAAACCTTGTTATTTCACAAAGAAAGTAACTTCTTCATTACAAGCTTTTATTTAGTTTCAGCTGACCCTGTGGCTGTGTGTATATAATCAAAGCTTGCAAGTGTTTGACCCACTTCCCAGTGTTCGATCGAGCTGATTTTTTTTAAACACATTCGTTTCTCAAATATATTTTTTATTTAAATGTTTGTAAGATTGTAGGAATGTTCCTTGTATTTACTTTCATGAATGAAAAATCTCAAAATTAAAACCCACATTATTTAAAAAATTCAAATCACGATCTCTATACATTTATCCGGAGACCCAAACATCGCTTATCCTGACAGGAACAAAGCTGTGATTTTATCTCGCACATACTGAACTGACGTCACGCAAGTTAAGCTCCGTTTACATTGGTTAAGTAAGTAGTTTAGAATAGATGTTGAAACTTCTTGGTCTCTCTAAAGTTGACGATGAGTGAGAGTTGAACTGGGTCGATAAGTTCCCCGGGAACGAACTTCTAACAAGATAGTCATCCTGCTAACTAGGTACCATAGCTGACGTTATTATTGACTTTACATTTTATTAATAGGTATAATTTACCTACTAGTAGTTATTGAATACACATACCTAATGACTATTGACTATATAAGTAAAGTACTTAAGCCAATCATTTGAACCTAATTAATTGAATTATTGATTTCGACGTTGAAAAATTCAACAAATTGGGTAAAATTCTCATTGCGAGAAGTTAAAGATATGCTAAATAAAAGTGGAGTTAATCTAGTCACAATAAAAACTTATTTTAATAAGTACGTACCAAGTAAAGGCTTAAAAGTAGAAACAATTTCAGGTATATAATCCGTATTACCGAAGTAAGCCAATTTTCAAAATCTTAACAAAATTAAATGAAAGCTTAACAAAACCAAACAACCTTTTCTGAACGAAGTTTCTTAAAGTCACGCAAAGAATTAATCTTGTGACTTTGAATGAAACAAGGCCCAATTTTTCATTGGCCCAAATTATATTTTTAAAGACTTTAGAATTTTACCTTCGAATCCTAAGTCATAAATTACCCTAGCCAGACCATTTTTTATGGTATTTAAATTTTGTATAATGTCCTCCGCGGCTTTAGTAGCCCGATATATTTTACAAGGATCGAGTTTTGCTGCCTTTCAAGTTTGTTCTAGTGAAAATTAATTCTCATTCCCTTACATTACGCTTTTGTGCTGGTTCTGTAACGTAATAAAGAACATCTTATTCGACATCGGCCACAAAGGCAACTTTCGTCTGTAATATGCCGTAATATCCGAGTTATTAAGCCAGCAATAGGTATTCGTTGGAATTGGATAATATAACATAACGGTGGATTAACTTTCGGGTGTTTTTGCCGGTTTAGATGGAGGTTATACGTAATTCATTGGATTTGGGTAGCGGGTTGAATGACAGGGATGATGGACAGTGAGGTTTAAAGCCGCGGATTATAGCTCAATATACAGACGAGCGACAGAGTAGTCCAGCCTTATTCCGTTGTCAGAATCCTGACCTCTATGCTTAGCAACAGCTCTATTTCCGTATGGTTGATTAAATGAGATTATGTAACTGTATTGTTGTAGATATTTGAGATATTTTCCCTTCGAAGACATAATGAGCATGTATATTTTTATTTTATCTTACGAAAAACAGATTAAATTATATTGACACATATAAATAGTATTTTTTTTCTTGTTCTTATGTTTTGGCTCGTAATGTTGGCCTTGGTTTATTGACCTTGGTTTATTGACCTTGGTTTATTAACAAATTGTAACCATTATCACATAAGGACCAAATAATATAATATTATTGGCACTTTTGCAACATAACTACCTATAAACATAACTACCTATACCTACCTTTGGAACGTATCTTTCTAATGTATTAATAGCTACTTTATTTATTCTCTGTTAATTAAGAAAGCTTCCAGGATAAACTAAAGCACCAATTTTATTAAAGGTGTCCTTATCAAAGGACATCCGATATTATTCGGGCAAATAAATTAAAAACATTACACGTTTCATGAAACAGAGACAGCACCTACTGTCTCACAGTTCAGCCTATTGTAATCAAGATGGTTGTTTTTCAATTAAGAATGATTGTACTTCTGTAAGTAGGTACGTATACGGACCTGCACACAGTGTCACCGCGGGGCACAATAAAGCCACCTTTCCAAGAATTCATCGTCAATAATAACACGAATGTGCCACAAAGGGGTTGTTAATTGTTATATTTGTTTGGACTGGGGTTGAAGAGGGTTGGCCACTCGCTAGCGTAATTTATTTATTTGGAGGCCACTGTGAGGCCAACATGTGATGGACTGTCAACGTGTCTGATTGCATACAAGAATAAATATTAAAGGTCATGAAAGGGTGTTCAAAATGTGTGATTTTAAATGACATTGAAGGGAACGGACGGTTGGTAAGGGGTGGAGGATACAGCGTGAGATGGTGTTTTTGTGATGGACAAGATAAAAATATATTTTTTGTCCTACAGATAATTCCGGTTTAGGATGTTTGTTGTACGTGGGATTTCTGTTCGTAAACACACCCATTATAAAAGAAAGTTTCCTTGAAGGAAACGTTTACTTAATAACTAGACAAACACATCTGGTTTATATTTGTCCTTCTTCGTCCATATCCTTAAATATTAAGCGCAGGCTCAATCTGTCTGTCGATCCGTTCATAAACTTATATTTCACGACCATGTCTCCGATTAATAGTCTTCACTATTTACCTTGGAAGACCGAAGCCTTATAGTTTGTGACACACAAAGACAGGTGTGACGCGACAATATGAAAACTCCTTTCCAAGGAAAATGTCCTATCTGTAGCACATTTTTCTCAGTATGTTGTGCTTGTTTTTGTGATGCTTTTGTTCTTATATCTTTAACCGACTTTCCAAAAAGGTGGATATAGAACCTCCTCCAACCCGTTCGACTTTGTTTGTTTTTTTTGTATATGTTCACCGATTTCTCGGTCAATTGAGAACCGAATTTGAAAATAATTTTTGTGTTTGAAAGAGTTTGTTTTGAAATTGATCCCATTTGATAAAGATCTGATGAAGAACTTCGGAGATATACAACAGAATCCTTCAATAAATAATGCAATAAATGATGAAAACAATCAATCTCTCGAGATTGCTACAATCGCATATCTTTTTATTGTTTATGCTATTTCATAACAAAACATAACGACAGTACGCTCTAAAGGGATACGCAGATTGTACAGTTCACCATGGTACTCTCTTATTTCACCGGTTATTTTCAAGTTTAATGATATTCGGGTAATCTATTTTGGCATTATAGGTACCTTATTAAACAACTTTCCTATTTTGTAGGTACAACTAAAATATACAAAAAATAACTAAAACTTTTTACAAAAAAATACTGCAGACTTCCAGTCGGTGTCTTTGGTAGGTACCATTTTTTCCGTTTTTTTTTTTGGAATTTGGTAGTATTTTTTTGTAAAAAAGTTTTGTTGTTTAATTATTATAGCTTTCAATTATAAAACCTTTTGTAGCATTTTCGCGTCACGGCTGAACACAAAAGGTCACGTTAATAGACAGGATTTTCCCGATCGATCACAAGACTAATAGCGGTGTGCTTGGATGTCGACAAATATAAAGGACTGCATCAGCGCAGTGGTTTGTTTGGCAACGATCGGATAACAGCGGGGAGGATAACACACATGTTTTATCGATAGCAGGGATTAACATTCCCATACGGATCGGTGTGTTGCGATGTTGAGCGGTAGTGTGCTTTTGTTTGGTTAGTTAGGCTTCTTTTTTTTTGCTTGTAGATATGTTCATGCATACTGCACTAACACTGGGAGATAGTCCAGGTATGTGGGTCTTCAACCCACTAAAACGCCACGGTGACCTCCGGTGCCGCTTACGGCGGTAACACGGGCAAGCGTTAGCATTCACCGTGAACCCGCCGCGGCTGTCTGTCACCGGACCCTCCTCTGGGCGGGCCCTGCCTCGACAATGTGGGAACCCACCAAGAAGGATGGTTTGTTGGGCTGCCTTTTGTTTTTATTAATACTACAGAATGCGACTTTCCGTCAGCCTGTGCGTGAGGTGACTGTCGTTAATCTAGACTTTCTTTTTTTTTTGTCATAAAATATTAATTTGTTATTTACCAATTAAGGTTTTTTTCGTTATCATGGCGACTGTTTCAAATGGAGATTAAACTACACGTCACACTAGCACTTCTTAATGTGTTCAAAGCACAATAGTCCATACTGCAGTCTCTGAAAATACGATCTTTCTGCTGCATTTGACGCTGTGAAACTTAGAGCAAAAACACGCAAGAGTATTCTGTTATAGTATTATAGAACGGGAATCTTCTAAGCCAACTAGTTTCATCATAGAACTCAGCCATCGCTTACCATCAGGCAAATTGTTATTAAGAGATAGTCCGGTGTTAAAATCTTACCTTTATTCACTAACACACACTAACACTTTAAAAATATTCTTACGTCCATCGAAAACCTCTGATGAAATCATTGACATAAATCTAACTAGATAACGCAAGACCCTCCATCTGTATGAAAACCGAGCGTAACACACAATTTAAAAACAAATTTACTTACCAATGAAAAAAAACATTTCCAATGCCTCGGCCAACTTTTTGTAAACAGTCTTTACAACTCAATATGTCATAATTAGGTGTCTTACTAGATTTCGGTGGATTTCCGGTGCCGATAATGCTACATGAAAAAAACAAAGTAAAATCATTGATTCTAATTTTACTCCGTTTTTTGACACGCGAAATACATACAATCGAGTCATCTAGTAATATTTATATCTTTGGATGAAATGGTTTTATTAGGTACTTTTAGGATTAATTTCCAATGACCAGCGGTTTATGATGTCTAGACTATATAAATGACCATGATGAACAAAATAAAATGTGCAAGATTCTTGGCTAAATGACGTGTGCCGTCTTGTATAAGTTGGCAAATGAGTCAAGAATAATATTATTAGGGTGACGCTAATTGAGATTATATGCCCACTGCTGGGACACAAATGACATCCCGACAAAAGTAGGCTGAAATCTTTATTATAGAAGTCCTATAATTAAGTCCAATAATTATTATTCAGTTTAATGAGGTCGTATCTTACTTTATTTACCAGTGTCTACCGCAAGAGACGAAGTAGGATGAGAAGGCAATTAAGTAGTATAAAAATCATCTTGAATTAACTGTTCTTAATGAAGAAACTGTGCCTACTTATTTTCATTTCAGAGGTGAAATCAAAAAATAAATCTGTGTTACGAATTAATACTGTGACTGAGGACCCAAGTAGACAAGCAAAATTTAGGGAAATGTGGTTTATATACCCAACGTCATAAATGCATTGCTCCTGTTCAAACCATGTCCCGTCTTTTGGAGTGTCTGGCTGAAGTGTCATCATACCTGCACTTCTGAAGAACGGAGTATTGGCATGGCCACCTGAGGATAACTCATGTTATGTAATATATACAGAGTAAATAACCATAGGCTCTGTGTAATTATCACATAAAATATTTGTGTGCAAAAGATCTGAAAAATTCAGCAATAGAAAAGGATTTCTCAAAGATCTCAGCTACACAAAAGATAAGAAAAGGAAAATACAAACATCAAAATTACAATAGTTTCTGCAACCGTAGATTGTTTCGTGCAATATAGAGAGAAAGGGAAAACCCTAAGAATGGCAAGATGGTGCTAATGAGGATGCCAAAGTTGCGTGCTGATGTCAGTAGGTAGGGAAGTGACACGAAGATAGGAAAGGCGGCAAATAATGTTGGGATACCATTATTGTTACAATAACATTGTCATGGTGGGTGTGACTTCACTGAAATGTTTCTCGTATGTTAGTTTTATTTTGGACTGTTAATCAGTTATTTTTGCATCAACAAAGGGGTACAATAGATAAGGTATTATCACTGACAGTTCTGATCTGATGACAAATATAATTTCAATGATAGCTGGTTACAATATCGCGGATTGCCAAAAGGCATTATTTAATATTTTTTTCGAAAAATATTGGTGTTTTGTCTCAGTGGGATGTCTATGCGATGGAAGCCAAGCCGTGGAAAATATTAGTCCATCACCATCTATCTAGATACGATCTACACTGTGTAAATTCATCAACTGTAAAACATCACGTATTTTTAATTCAAACATAATTAGTCTAAATTACTTCATAAAATCTTAAAAAAAGTATTTAAAGTAACACTCGCAAGCTTTGTGATATTCATAACAAAACAAAACTACAAACAGGTTAACTCTACACGGCCAGGAAAATCCCTGCATTCAATACGGATCCAGGTCTCACAAAACAATTGAAAAAAATAAAACGAAAGAATGAAACAACGTGGGAAACGTTGTACAAGGATTCATTTGAATAAAATGTCTCGTTGAATATTATGAGTAGCAATAAAACTAGATAAGCTTTTAATATAAACCAAATTGTGAAAATCGTAATTTACAAGTGTCTGGAGTGCACAAAACGCACATAAGTACTCCCACAGAGCAATGAGACGTTTAAGTGGCCATTTCTAGAGACAACAATGTCTGAACTTTACATGCAAACCGAGCGTGATAGTGGCCATCAATTTATATGTGTAAATGGTGACACATTTACACATATAAATTGATGGCCAGTAATAATTTTATACGGCTGTGACAGCGAAAACTTGTGTTCAGCGCAATGTTTTCGTAAAAAATCACTTGGCGCCACTTTGGCAAGAGGTATTCCTTTGAAAATGCAACTTATGATGACAAAGTAAGTGAAAAAAAGCAGAAAACATTAGCGTTTTGACGGCTACCTGGACCTACTGACTCAGTACTGCCAACTAGTACAATAAAAATGAAACCTTATCTGCACCGTTACTAGTTTTATAAGCAATGGCGTTTCTAGTGATGCCGATTACCAACACAGCACTCCGAGCTCTGTGACAAAACTGAACCGCGTTGGCAACCAGCCTTGGGAGATTTACCTCCAGCTTTATTAGAAAAGGCATTCCTTTTAAAGTGAGTACTTAATAGTTTTTATAAACCACTCGGCTACTGGGTTGTAAAGTTTGTCTTCAACTAGAAGAGACGTTCCTGGTCTTGACAGAGCAAATTCTCAGGCTAATAGCTTTACGACGACGTTTATGCTGAAATTATAGTTGTTTGCATATTCTTTTTCAAATTATAGAAATAAGGTTCATTGACTTCTGGCTTTTGACAATATATGATTTCCTTTGCGTTTTGGGTGAATATTTATTGGTCTTGAGAAGTGTACCTTCTTCTTCTTGTAGAGAGAGCTGGCGGATTATATATCTTTTCTTTCTATTATATTATTTCTAGTTGGTTTACAATTCAATCTAGAGTTCAAAAGAACTATTCGGTTTGTCTACGAGAATATTTTATTCCCTTTTGCGGTTCTGTATCGATTTGAATAATTCACTCTCCATTGTTCGTTTTAAATACCAGTTCTTAAGAAATTCGCATAATTTTTTTTAACGAATATTCAAACTTCACCTTGGCATAGCGTCACAAAATTAAAATTCAAGAAATTAAGTAAAAAGTTAACGTCACTCACAGGACTGTGTCGTCATGTATATTAATATTTCCATAAGCAGCGCATCCATTCAACGGTGTTTTGTGTTACGACCGTAGTTTTGTAAGTATGTTAGGTCCAGCAAACATTTCTTTACGGTTTTTCCTACCGTCCAAACAATATAGGAGGCTTAAGATAATCACAAAATTTTCTAATAAACGATGAATGGCCGTCGAGCAAAGAATTATTTATTTTAGAATTCGTTCAGACTGTGATGAAAAAATAAGCTTCAAAAAGAAAGTTTAATGCTAAAAGAAAGAAAAGATCACTTGATATCTCAAGAAGAAAACTTAAAATTGTATACAAGTTTATTTAATATTCGCAATCAATCAAAGTACAGGTTGCTAGAAATCATTAATATTATCTGCAATTGTAATGCCCAGAATAAAAATAAGTCATTAACAAAATCGCCCAAACCATCATTTTCGCGTCTTGAATAAGTTACGATGAAAAATTTAATTAAAAAGATTTCTTGTCTACACAAAAACAGAGAAAATACTTTTGAGAATTAATAATGTTTGGGAACCGGAGACTCCGTGTTTCTTTTTCATTAAGGGCTGCTATCAATTTTCTAGAAAGCTCTGATCTCGGGAAAGACAAAACAGTTAATTCGTTAAGTCAGTCTCGCACGCGCAGCCATACGCGTTGCTTGCTTTTTGCTACGATCGGTTTTTGCGTCGTGCGAAATGTCCGCCACAGTAAAGTGTCCTCAGTGCAATATTGTTATTGACGAACTATTATGTTTCGTGCAAAATAAGCTGTCGACGAGTGATGACGATACCTTAATTCGCATATGTTTTTCGGCCTTTAGTAACGATGAAATAAAAAATTCTAAAGCGCTGCTTTTTGAATCTATTCCAACTAACAAAAGGAATATCCAACGGAAGCAAAAGGGCAAAGAACACCGTGACTTAGCCGATATAATTGGCCTGTTCAAGTCAACTGACCCTGATGTGATCCCGATTTTCGTCGCACGGCACCTTGACAAGCTACCCCCAATCACATTTGATCACTTGGATGTGACTAAATTGTTAAAGGATCTTACCTTACTCAAGGAGGAAGTGCGGGAATTAAAGTCGACTAGTGCAACGGTGGATCAATTGGAGAAACTCAAAATGGATCTTCAGTATGACCTCAAGTTTGGATCGTTGATCGAGCATGCACGGAACGAAAAGTGTGTGAATTTGAAACGAGGGGGCGGAAACGGAGACATCTCTCTTGGTAACTCGTCGTACAGAAGTCTGGATGCTTCCAAAAATGCGAGAACTCAAGAAAGTTTGAGTGTCGCAAAAATCTCGGTTGATATTGCCGATAAACAAACGCCGCTTATTCAAAGCGGTGGGTATGTTGAGAAAGAGCGGCCGTTATCAGTGTCGGTAACTGGTTCTATGACGCGGGCTCGCTCGCCGTCGCCGGTACAAACAGCTGTGTGTGTTACGTCACAGTCGCAGCGAGTGAACTCGAACAGTAAACAAATGCCACATTGCTGTGATATTGTGCTTAGACAGGAGAATGATGGATGGATCGTTGCAACGCATCGCAAACTGAAGCAAAAGTACCGTTACGCTGGGAAAGCGGGGGTTGCTAAGGACGCAGTAGGATGCTTTAAAGCTGCTGAAAAGAAGGTACCTATGTTTATCACGAATGTGCACAAAGATTCACATACAGCTGACATCATAAAGCACATTGAAATAAAAACTCGCGAGGTAGTTAAGTTAGAAAAACTATCTCTTCGAAAAAAGGTTGACTATGATGCGTACAAGTTTTTTATACCTGAAACCAAAGTACCTGCATTCTTGGATGAAAACATCTGGCCGCAAAATATAATTTTCAGACGTTTTGTGCACTATAGTCAAAGACTTAAGGATGAGAATTCGCTTAAAACCGGCACTGTGAATAACAACAATGAATAAACGTTTGTTGCGATTTGCTAGCTTTAATTGTAAGAGTGTTAAGCGTTCTATTGAGGGCGTGCGTGAACTTTGCGCAACGTGCGACTTAATAGCGCTTCAGGAGTGCTGGCTGCTGCCGGAAGAGCTCCCGTTCCTGAGCACCATCCATGGTGACTTCGCCTGCACGGGGACGTCTGCTGTTGACACGTCTGCTGGCATGCTGCGAGGGCGACCCTATGGAGGGGTGGCTCTGCTGTGGCGAAAAAGTGCGTTCAGTGATGTGTCGATCGTGCCGACTGATAACCCGAGAGTGTGTGCGATACGCATTAATACTAGTGATAGGCCTTTCATTGTGATGAGTGTGTACATGCCCACGGATGCAGTGAGTAACCTGCCGGAATTCTCTCATTGTTTGGGACTAGTAAGCGCGATCGTGGACAGTAGTGATGTGGAGGCGGTTTATTGTCTCGGGGACTTTAACGCGCACCCGCATGGACTATTTTTTACAGACATGTTGAACTACTGTAGTGATAATCACCTTTCATGCGTTGATGTAGATAGGCTAGGATTGACGTCGAACACTTACACGTATGTCAGTGACTGTAACGGGGCGAGGCGATGGCTTGATCATTGTCTCTGTACTGAATCGTCTCTAAAAACTGTTCGTAGTGTTAGCGTTAATTATGATGTTATGTGGTCGGATCACTACCCATTGTTGATCGAATGCGATCTTAATATAATTGGGCCGAAAGTAAAGCATAGTATGTCCTACGACAACGAAGTTTTGTGGGGAGAAAAAAGCTCAGAGGCTATTTACACCTACAGGCAAGAATGTCATCGTCGATTGCGAAATATTGATTTCCCTCACGTGTTGTCCAATTGTTGTGATCGCATGTGTAGTGATTCGGACCACTATCACATAATTGATTGCCTGTATCGGGATGTGGTATCCGCTCTAGGGGAGGCCGCCATTGTTAGCAGGGAGTCACGTGTCATTGGTGGGAGGCCGAAGCGCGTGGTGGGTTGGAATAAGCACGTCAGCGAGGCTCGCTCGTATGCTAGGCTTAGGTTTAATGAGTGGCTTAACTGTGGCAAACCTACGTCTGGCTTCATTTATAAGCAAATGTGTGACACTCGTAAGATCTTTAAATCGAAACTAAAGTGGTGCCAGAATCACCAAGACCAAATCCAGATGGACATCCTAGCCGAGTTGCACACTAAAAAAGACTTTCGGGACTTCTGGAAGTCTACAAAAAAGCACAACCTTAGGCCTGGTTTGCCGGTGAGCGTTGACGGCGTGTCTGCTGGAAGGGATATTGCCAATGTTTTTAAAACCCAGTTTTGTGTCGAGCCAAGCAGTATTCCACCTTCTGAGGTGATCGATGCTGAGTCGCAGTGTACTGTCCGGGAACCAATAGTTAAGTTCTCAGCTGCGGACATAGCTAAGACCATAGGGTGTATGACCAGGGGTAAGTCTCCAGGACATGATGGACTCAGCATCGAGCACCTACAGCATGCAGGTCCCCACCTGCCGCGTGTTTTGGCCATGCTGTTCACGTTCTGCCTTCGCCATTCGTACTTGCCAGACGAGCTGATGAGGACGGTCGTAGTACCAATTGTTAAAAATAAAACAGGCGATTTATCGGATAAAAACAACTACAGACCGATCTCATTAGCGACAGTCACCGCGAAGGTATTTGACAGCATGCTTAATGCTCAGTTAAACAAAACAATAACATTGCACGATAACCAGTTTGGTTTCAGGCCCAAACTGTCCACAGATAGTGCTATACTGAGTTTAAAGCATGCTGTCAGATATTACACGGATCGGAGCACGCCTGTTTACGCCTGCTTCCTCGATCTGTCCAGGGCGTTTGATTTGGTTTCGTACGAAGTGCTGTGGAGGAAGTTGCTCGATAGGCAAGTTGCGCCTGAAATTGTTAAAATCTTCCGGCACTGGTACGGAAGCCAGGTCAATAATGTTAAATGGTCGGGAACTCTGTCGGACTCGTACAGGTTGAGGTGCGGGGTGAGGCAGGGGGGATTGAGCTCACCAACGCTCTTCAATCTGTACATCGATGAACTTGTGGCTGGGCTCAGTAGCCGCCATGTTGGATGTCATGTTGATGATGTTTGTTTTAACAACATCAGCTACGCTGATGACATGGTGCTGCTGAGCGCATCAATAGGGGGACTCAGAGAGCTAATAAGCATTTGTGAAACGTACGCTCATACGCATGGCCTTAAGTATAATGTCAAAAAGAGTCAGCTTATGGTTTTCAATGCGGGTTCTAAGTGTCCAGCGGAGGTTCCTCCAGTAAAGCTATGTGGGGTTCCCTTGGAGCGGGTACATAGGTTCAAATATCTGGGCCATATTGTGACGTCCGACCTGAAGGATGACGCTGATATTGAGCGAGAAAGGAGGGCGCTGTCGGTGAGGGCGAATATGATTGCCCGCAGGTTTGCTCGTAGCTCCAAGGATGTTAAGATCACCTTGTTTCGAGCCTACTGCACATCTTTTTATACGAGTAGTCTGTGGGTGTCATATTTGCAGAAATCTTACAGCGCTCTTCGCGTTCAATATAATAACGCGTTGAGGGCACTGCTGCGGCTGCCTCGCTTTTGCAGCGCATCGGGAATGTTCGCGAGCGTCCGCATTGACTGTTTTAATGCCAGCATGCGCAAGAGGGCGACCTCAATGGCGAGTAGAGTGCGGGGCAGCGGCAACAGTCTTGTTAGCGTTGTTGCCAACAGGTTGGACGGGCCTTTCATGCGGCAGTGGCAGGCCTTACATGCACCCGTATACCGGGCTTGGGGCAGGTAAAAATTTAAAATAATTACCATAGTTTATTTATTTTTTGCAATATTATTATTTTGTTTTGCAATTTATATAATTTGAATTTTTAATATTTTGACATTTTTAAAACATTCTACAATTATCAATTTTACGTTTGACATTGTTTTATACATTTCTGACATTTTTATATTTATTTGACCGTTTTCATCTATTTAAATTGTAATTAATACATTAATTTTATTTTGGGTTTTTATCTGTTTTATAATTGATGTTTGTGTAACTATGGACTTGAATTGTGTCTGATACAAATAAATAAATAAATAAAAAATAAATTCATTGAGAGAGATATTTAGGAGAAAAGGGAAAGTTAAATAAAAGATTGAACTGGTGATAAAACTTATGCGGAGTGTCAAAAACAATTCGATTACTGTATAATATATATGTAATAGCTTTTTATTTGATTGATGGAAATCACAAGAAGTAAAAACAAATTCCAACTAGCAACTGCATGTGCACGGACAAATTATGGCAAAAAATCAATATTAGTGGATGGAGCACAGCTGTTCAATGATTTACCGGAGGAGACAAAGATGTTTGATAATATCTACATATTTGAGAGTAAATTAAAAAACATGTATATTGTGGTATTTATTCCACGTCTACTTACGTTTCACAACACTCTACAATCCATCTTCATATCTTTTGATATTGTATCAATTTTTGTAACTCTTTTATAAGTATTCTTTGATATTCTTATTACCTGTAAAGCATATTTTTAGTTATCTGTGGTTGATTTGTATTCTTTAACTTAATTTCTTTTGCTTATTTGCAAAATTATGGAATTTTTATACTCTGACATTTTCATCTGACATGAAATCTGTCTGTCTATTTTATTTTCTTAAAGCCATAGACATACCATAGGTACCATGGACTACCTAGACCTTTTCTTAAGCTAGTTGTACATTATTGTAAGGTCAGCGCAGACTGATCCGCCTTTGTAAAGCCGTTTTTATTCGTTCTGGTCTTATTGAGATTTGAATTTGAAATTTAGAAGAGATGACAGAACGAGTGAAAAACGGGCGTGAGCTTTTTTAGTCTAGAATCTGGTCTGAACGCCAGGAGTGGGTGATACTGTGTACTAGAATACGAAGTGTATTTTCTATTCTGAAACTCTTAAAACGGTGAATTATCAGCTTATGTTAAATCATTAACTTGCTCACTTTTTACTGATGGTGTACCAAAACTAAAAAGAGAGATATAAAAGCTTTTCACATAAAAATAAACATAACTTTCGTTTTGGAAGTCGGTGTCACAAAACTATAAAAACAAGTGGTACTAAAGACACCAAGTTTTTTTAAATGTCCAACTTGTACTTCATAACAAGTTCCTAAGTGATACGAATAATTAATTAGACGTCAGTAGGCATAATTATATAATTGCTATGAGAATATTTGATTCATGCTTACGTATGTAGAGCGAGCGTATGACATAAAATATGGCGTCTTAAGCCAATATCATTCAACCCTACTTTGACAGAAACGTGCTTATGTATGAACTTGCCTATTTAGGTATGTAACGAAGTCAATACGAGATACATGCCTTCTTCATTTTGGTTAATGGGTATAAAATATTTCTGAAGAGAATTATTTTAAAATTATATGGTGGTGAAAAACAACTCAGTGCACGATATGTCACTGTCAACTTAGGTAAGTTGGACAAAAATGTACTAACGTTTTATTAAAATTAAACGAATTTGAACTGAAATGAATCCCTTAAAAATGAACTAACCGTTGACAATATACAAATTGTCAATGGTTAGGTCCTATAAAAAACTTTTTAACAAAAAATCTAACCTACTGCCAGAACAAAATACTACAAAGCAAAAAATAACTTTCTTTTCAGAAGTCGGTGTCGAAAAACGGAAAACACCATAGACACACAAGATATAGAACCGAGCTCATTAGCGACACGCAGCAAGAATGTCGGTGTCTATTATGTTTTCCGTTTGTCGACACCGACTTCGGAAAAGAAAGTTATTTTATGCTTTGTAGTATTTTGTTCTGACAGTCGGTTAGGTGTTTTGTTAAAAAGTTTTTATTTATCTCTTTTTAGTTATGGTAGGTACCCCCAATTAACATGGTAATCATTTATAAACAATACATCTCATGACGATTCCAATAAGCCCAAACACGACTAGGGTACATTGTTTTATTTCAGAGTTCCAGTGCCTACCTTCCGGCTTCATCATCAGATCAGTTTGATGGTGCCATTTTCATCAGTACCATTTTTTTCAATAGTTGAATAGTTTCCTGAAAATCACCAATGAAATTAAAATCGACCAACAAATTTTAAACCGGGTACAAGAGCTGTCCAGTGGCAATTTGTAGTCTTCTTCATCAGTTCCAATTCACCAAATGGTACTTTCTGAGTTGAAATGATTCCATTTTTGATGAAAATACCAAAATCGCTATATGTATGCCTATAATATTTGAGGAGTTTCCTCGATTTCTCTAGGATCTCGTCATCAGATCCATTCATCCCATGTTGACTATGGGACCACCTAGGAAGTATACCCTTTCGAAAAAAAAGAAGAATTTTTGAAATCGGTCCAGGCGTCTTTGAGTAATCGGGGAACATAAATAAAAAAAAAAAAATCTACGAATTGAGAACCTCCTCATTTTTTAAAGTCGGTTTAAATCGTTTAATTTCAATAAAACGAAAAGATTAGCAAGGACATAAGCCGTGTGCCTAATGGGAATTTTCATCAACAAAACTTCTAATGCAAACTTTTATCCCCTATTGTGGTCACCTACGTTATTTAATTTTGGAATTCCAAACTGCAAAATGTCATACTTCTAGTGGTTAGTGCTGTATGTAGTGTTACAGTACATAAATAGTGAAATCTAAAAATAAGAAAAGTAACCCTTCTACTTTTAACCAAAAAATATTCTCAGACGTAATATCCAAAGGGAACGATAGAGCCAGAGATAGAAAAGCAAAAAGTGATGTGACACGAATGTGACAAAAATCGCAATATCATTTAGTCGCCACAGTGTAGGAAAGTTTTTCCCCTGTCGCAGATGCATGTGATAAACGAGCGACCTCTCAAGATTTGCTCGGGTGTCAGTTCAATACGCTTACTTCCATTATGATACTGTGACTGCGAAGTCAAAGTATCATTGTGATATTCGCGTGTCTTAGATTCCCTTTTCAGATTCTATATTAAGGGTTCCTATTTCATTTAGGGAGAGCTGTGGTGGCCCAGTTGTAACGGCTGCGACCTACAAGTTGTGTTGTTTTGGCTTCGAACCCAGGCAGGCGCTTTACTTTGTGTAAATTATTTCAATATGACTGCTCTCAAAACGGTGAAGGAAAACATCGTGAAGACACCGGCATATCATAGTACCAAAAAATCGAAGACATGTGTATTCCACCAACACGCACTGGGCCCGCGTGGTGAATTAAGTTCTATTCCCTCTCCCACAGAGAGGAGGCCTGTGCCCCCCATCAATGAGAACATTAAAAAGGCTGATAATGATGATGGTATTTATAACCGAGCGGCATATGCGCACGAGGCATCTCTACAATACTGTTATCGGCTTGTAGCGCGATCTATTGATTTCTACATACACTACATTCCCTTCCTTGTTTTAATCAGTTGTATGTCACCATAATTATTAATAAGATTTTTAGCAAATTCTTATTTGTATTAATAATTAATTGGCATCTCTGGCATAACAAAATTACAGCACAATAATATTTAAAAGATCATTAACTGATTTAATTTATTGTTTCCTTTTAACCTTTCTCTTCCTCTTCTATTCCTTTTTCTGATTCCCATCTCGGCTTACTGATGAAGGTTACCCCTCACCATCAAATTACTCTAACGTTAGTTGAGAACTCATGTTATTAATTAGTTACCTGGAACCAATAAATTAATACACGAAATAGTCTCGCGCGCAGGCCCGACGACTTCGAGCCTCCCGAAAAAACTGGCCTCCGAACAGACTCCAGCACCGTAGACCACACACGTACGCTGCGGCAGGCTAAGGACCGTTGTACAACCTGCCTTTCCACTCAGCGTTTGTGGACCACGTGAAAGTCCTCGACTTGATCGAGATTCGGGCTGCACTGCAGTCCCTCCAACGGCGCCAAATTGACCACCGGTACATCGAGGTACCGAAACGCCTGCACAAACACGCCACGTCGCTAGTTCCACCTTGCGACCTGGCCCCGTAACCCATCCCTCCGCAGCGAAGTGTAGAACAGGGAGACGCCACACCTCCGAAACCATCCACCGCTGCACTGGAGGATGCCTTCAAGGCTCCGGACCGGAGAGGGCCAGGCATCGACGTCAACGGCGAGCACATCACTCACCTTCGGTTCACCGATGATATAGCTGTCATGGCTGAGACCATGGAGGACCCCAGTACACAAAAGTACCACTGCTGCTGACTTAACATATCGGTTTCCTCACGATGTTTTTCCTTCACCACCAGTAGGTATCTCTTGGTCGCGTTCTTCATTACTGAAGGTCGCGTCCCTGAAAGGCCCTCATGGCTTTATGCACGATGTTCTACCACTTCAATTGGTTTTCAGCTTCTCTTAGGGCAGTTGTAACAGAGAGTCCAGTAAGGGCGGTTACCTGGTCTGACCAGCGGTTAGGTGACCGGCCGCGAGGTCTTTTTCCATCCGCCTTCCCACCAACTTCTCTAGATTGTCTGGTTCTCGACGGGCAAATGTGACCAAAGTGGCTAGCAGCATAACGCAGCAGCGCTGGTGTAGTAGGTACCAGGGTGTGGTGAGTCTATCTTTGTGCCTAGTTGATCAAGGATAGATTGGTTCGTTCTCTTGGCGATGCATGGTATGCGGAGCATTCTTCGCCACCACGACATCTCAAAGCTTCTATCTTTTGCCGTTCTTTTGCCCGAATCGTCCACGACTCCGATCCAAAAAGGGATATCGAGAAACCAGTGTCCAGACTAGTCCCATCTTACCACATTGTTGACCTTTCTTTCCTGCCAAATATGTGTCAGCTTACTTTCGCCGCTTTGGCCATTTGAGTGCTTCTCCTGATCTCTCTTTCGGTTCCTCCCCTGTCAGGAAGTAGTGATCCAAGGTATATAAACTCGCTGACAAATTCTAAGTCCGCGAGGAACGTCCTAGTTAACCGAGCTGCACGTACGTCAAGTATTGTCTCGCATCGCACGGATCACCACCATCACCTACCCTCTATACTGTCAATTGTGAAAGTCGTCCGACTTCCACCTTCGGGAGTATCTAGGGCAGGCTTCGTTGCTGCCTAACGGCTGGAGCTTGCGCCCAACCGTTATTGTGGTCGCGAAGACTAGTATACATGAGTATCTTCATGCTAGTCCCACAGCCTGAAGAAAGAAAAAGCGAAGAAGATGTCACCGCCAGGCGCCCGCGATCCATCGGGTCGCGGCGCCCCCAGCCAACACAACCCTCGCTCGTCGATGGATCGGACCGCCTCGCTCCCTAACCTAGGGACTGTGGCGTCTGATGCACCGCCGACCGAGGAACCAAGACGCAGCCAGCAGGGAGAAGCACCGAGGAGCGCGAGCAGGCAAAGTGCCGCTGGCGCCTTAGCACCAACACAGTCACCGCAATCAAGGTACAGTGCCCCCAGTTCATGCCAACCATCGTCGAAAACTCCGATTCCCGCGGAACGGAAATCGACGACCGTTAGGACGCCGGAAAATAATTTTTCGACGGCACCCACAACTACCCTCAGCGGGAAAAAATCGGTGGACCGCGCCGTTACCGAACCAACGCGTCCACACACTCATCAACCGCGGCAATCTAACACAGATGATGCCCCTGCTTTCTCTGTACGTGCATTGCCGCGTACCGAAGCAACTCGCGCACAATCATCGCGCACCACTCCATACACCTCTCAGGCCAAAGGGCCCAAGACACCAAGAGCGCCAGCTCTCGTATCGGCACCACGTAGTCAACAGCCTACGCATCGCCCTACGCAAGCAGGCCCTACAAAAATAGACTCAACAAAACACTCCCGCGATCCACGGAAAAATCGCGAACCAATCCGCCAGGTGGCACCACTGGCGTTAGCGTCCGCCATTACTGGCTCCCCAGCGCCACCCCGCTCATCAGCGGCCGACTCACCCGCGTTTCGATCTGGCCAATCGTCGCTAAGTGGGTCAAATACATCGCTCACGTCCATAGGGCGCAGGGCAGAAATGGAGGTCGAGTACACAAACCCATGAACAATGTCGCCCACTCACTCAATGGATCTCGACTATGAGTTTCAGTCGGGTAGTAGGGCACTTAGGAGACGCCATAGCCCGGATGAGATGGCAGAAGAGGAGGCGAAACGATATTGCGTTGACTCGCAGCGCACTCAGGCGCGCGAACAACGCAACCTAACTTCGCCCACTTTCGCGGAAGCTGTGCGACGCAGCCATTCGCCAGCAGACTCAACAGCCTCTTCCAATATAAGTGTAAATAGGAAGTCCACGTCTGGGGTAGGCAGAGTACCCACACCTACCCCCAGCCAAAATACAGCCCCCAACCCGACTGATAATACAATGCAATCGGGTAAAAAGAAGCGCCCACGATACCCACCGTTAGTAGTTGAGAAACTACCTAACTGGGCGACCCACTTTAGGGCCCTAGCCACCAAACTGGGTCATCCCCCAAACGCCCGTCCATATGGGCAAGGAGTTAGGTTCTCGCCTGAGAGCGAGGAAGAGTACAGGGTGGTACAAAGGTACCTGACTGCCCTGGAAAAAGAGACAAACATCAGCTGGTTTGCGTACTCGCTCCAGGCTGAAAAGAAGCTGAAGGTCGCCATCAGGGGGCTGCCAGCGGACACCGAACCAAAGGAGATAGAGGAGGAGCTCCGCAGCCTTGGCTACGAGCCAGTATATGTAAGGCACATAAACCCGCGTCAGGGTCGACCTGGCTGCGTGTTCCACGCCGTGCTGGAAAAGACAGAGAACGTAAGAGCGATCTATGACACCTCTGTATTTCTACTTATGCGAGGTGTCAAGATCGAGGCGTGGCGCGGTAAGCGTGGGCCCGCGCAATGTCACCGATGCCAAAAATTCCGGCACTCATCACACCAATGCCATCGCCCACTCGCCTGTGTACGATGTGGAGAGGGGCACACAGCTAGGGACTGCCCTCGCCCAAGGGAAGAGCCGGCCACCTGCGCAAATTGCGGGGGCCCGCACCCGGCGAGCAACATCAAGTGCCCCATATTCCAAAAAGAAATATCGCACAGGCGAATGGGCACCGTTGCTACTACAACAACATTATCACGCCGCCCACAGAAAGTGGTGCAAACAATAAACGACGTGAATGTAACCGACATCACTCACGAACACACCCAAGGCGCAACTTTGATGGCAGCAGCAAATGGGCCCACACAACGCGGAGATGCTGCCTCCTCCTCAGGGCGGAGGAAAAAGAAGAGGGGGGGTAAAGGCAAGAAGTCAAACCCTCCAGCGACACAGAATCCAAACCAAGAGGCCGCCCCTGCAAACCAAATAGCGCAAGCAGGAAACAAACATACAAACGAACACACAGTAAAACATAATACCCCCCTGCAGCAGTCGGGTAAAAACATAAACATGGCCGCCAACGCCAACAAAAACCAACAAGGACGCCATCTGACGACCGAAGTTGGTACTAAAAAGTATGTCGACCAATCAGCTGGCGCGACAAAATCCAACGCAGCCAATCAAGAGGCGGCACAAAGCTGGAACAGTGAACCAAAACACAACAAGAATTTCACTGCTTGCGCTATACAACTACTGATGGACTTAATCAAGGCCATCAGGCAGGGATATGACGTAAAGCAGGTCATCCTTGACGGCTTAGCCGCGTTATTAACGCTATATCATAATGAATAATAAGCCGTTAAGGATGTTGCATTGGAACGCCCGCGGCCTCAGAAATAAGGTCGCACTCCTCCGCCATCTCCTGCAGGAACAAAACATCGACGTGGCGCTGATAAACGAGTCACACCTGGGACCTGAAGATAGGTGCAAGGTCCCAGGCTACCTTGTTTATCGCAAGGATGAGAAGAGTCCGACAAATGTCCGTTACCGTGGCCTGGCTATACTTGTAAAGAGAAGAGTCGTCCACCAAGAGCTTCCACAACAAAACCTACAGACAGCTAGCGCGCTGGGTGTCCAACTTCACCTAGCCGGCGAGGAACTAGCCGTCTACGCGTTTTACAAGCCACCTAGCAGCAAGCTAGATATGAAAGAGCTACACACTCTTTTATATGGAACAAAATATCCCACCATCCTCGCCGGCGACTTCAACTCGAAGCACCCAGCGTGGAACTCGTACTATGCGAATGAAGGAGGGAGACGACTCTTCGCGGACGCCGAGACCCTTGGGTACACAGTGGCGGGCCCAGAAGTGCCCACTCACTACCCAGACATAGCAACGCACATGCCAGACGTGCTCGACATAGTAGTACTCCAATGCCAGGTCACACAACAAGTACTGGATGACGAACTACAGTCCGACCATCATCCTGTGCTCGTCGTACTGTCGGACATGCCCACCAGAACAAAGCCGCCAGCGCCACGTCGATTAATAGACTGGACTAAATTCGCAGAAAGGATTGAAGCCACAACACCGACTCGGCCTATCACTTCCGCAGCAGATGTCGACGCGTTAGCCGACGACGTCACTGCTTGCGTAAAACTAGCGCTAGATGAAGCCACAATTACGCAGCAGCAGGAGAGAGGGCGACAGCCGCCTCTGCCAGCACGAATACAAAAACTAATTACGCAAAAAAGACGTTTGCGCAAGCAGTGGCAACAGTCACGCTGCCCTACACAAAAGACTCAGTTAAATAAACTAACCGAGAGAGTGAAGGCCGAGCTCGGCGCTCTGAGAGCCGCGAGCTGGGAGGAACGAATAGACGCCGCGGAGGGCGACTGGAACTCCATCCATAAATTGTACCGCCAACTCAACAATACCCCAGCTCCGGTAAGACCACTCCAGAGCAGCGACGGGGCCCGAAAGTACATGGCAGAGGACCGGGCAGAGGTCTTTGCAGAACACCTGGAGCGTCAATTCCAGCCAAACCCGACCGCCGAGCATGAGCATGTCGCAGCGGTTGAGAAACACCTTGGGGAGTACTTCGCTACGCCGATAGCTCCCGACGAAGACGCCATCTTTTTCTCGCCAGGGGCAGTCAGACGCGCCATCTTGTTAACGAGGCCCCGGAAGGCCCCAGGTGCCGATGGGATCACCAACACAGCGCTGCGCCACCTGCCGTACCGTATGGTCGCGGCCTTGGCGCGCCTGTTCACGGGGATCCTACGCACGGGCTCCTTCCCGGCCTCGTGGAAAGAAGGGCGCGTCATAATGCTGCCCAAGGTGGGGAAAAACATCCTGAAACCTGAGAGCTATCGGCCAATCACACTGCTACCTACAATCTCCAAGGTGTTCGAGTCGCTCCTGCTGCGACATCTCACACCACACATCACACCTAGAGAGGAACAGTTCGGGTTCCGAGCTGAGCATAGTACGACGCTCCAGCTGTCGAGGGTACTGCACCTGCTGTCATCAACAATGAACAGAAAGGAGTACGCGGTCGCAGTACTCCTCGACATGGAGAAGGCCTTTGACCGTGTCTGGCACGACGGACTAGTATACAAACTAGCCAAGACTAGCACGCCCCGTCGCGTGGTAAAAGTAATTCAATCCTTTCTGTCCCACAGGAGCTTCAGAGTGACGGTCGAGGGAGCACTTTCCGCCCCCCGCCCGATAAAGGCGGGAGTGCCGCAGGGAAGTTGTTTATCACCTGCGTCTTACTCATGTTACACCGACGACATACCAACGACACCAGAAGCAACGCTAGCGCTGTATGCGGACGACGCTGCATATATTACAACGTCCATCAACGCGAAGCATGCAGCGCGAAAGATGCAGCGCGCCCTTGACCAACTTACCGAATGGCTAGCCAAATGGCGGCTATCGGTAAATGTGAGTAAGACGCAGGCACTGGTTACAGGCCTCGCCTCCCTCCCGCCACCACTGAAGCTACAAGGAGCCGACGTCGACTGGTCCCCCCAGGCCAAGTACCTGGGCGTCACCATCGACCGTCGGCTCACGATGGGGCCGCATGTCACAGAGGTAACAAACAAGTGTAGAGTAGCACGAAACCTCCTCAAGCCAGTTCTCTCATCCCGCCTCCCCGCCCGGACCAAGCTGGGAATTTATAAAACCTACATCCGCCCAATTATCACTTATGCCGCCCCAGCTTGGTTCGCCCTCACCAGCGAGACCAACAAGAAGAGACTCCGCGCGCAGCAGCATCTATCACTGCGCAGCGTAGTAGGCGCCCCTCGCTGCGTGAGGAACGACATCATCCAGCGCGACACCGGGATTGAGAGCCTGGACGAGTTCGTGGGGCGCTTAGCGAAAGCTATGTTCGCGCGGGCCGACGCTTCTGCCTGGCCCCATATCGCCGATATAGCGCCATGGCACGCGCGCCCGCCCGACAGAAAGCGCCTCCCTAGAGATCTGCTACCCGACATTGCGACCCCATCCACCACCCGGACTTGACGCTTGAGTAAATCGCATCATTCTACACGCGATTTACTCATACAATAACACTGCCCACCTCACACGACATACACGGCGTGAAGTTTGTTCTAAGTTAATATAGGCAAGCTTTACGTCGTAAACAGACATTCATAACTATACACGCGCTAGTACACATGCACCGAATAGCGCTGCGGTCGACGCGCGTTATCGGTTATCATGAGCGGTGTAATACAGGTCATTGCCGCTCCCACATACACAAACGGCGCTAGTAGTAGCTAGTCGCTTACATTTCTAAACTGTAGGTTCGCCGAAGTCGGTGCTCCTGCCGCTGGTCACCTTAGCTGGGCCTCCCAGGGTACGCTCTGAGTCTCACCCGGCTGGGGTGGACCGCCAGGAGGCCGTGAAAAATCGACGCACCGTACAGAACGGTCGCCGAAGCGAACTTACAGTCACATACAACAAGCCAAACATAGCGCGCGTTGATGTCTTTTACACTAACATCTAAAAAGAATCTTCAACGCGCGCGCAAGCTAGGTCCAGAGGACAACCAAACGACGGGCCCATAGTAATGAGCCCCGGTGCTGCATCCGCGGGCTGGGAACACCGTTCCGGCACCGCTCGCCCCACCCCCTTACGGGGGTGGCACGACTCCCACTGAGTAGTAAGTCCGCGAGTTCTTTCGTTCTAGAGAGTTGACCGGATATGTCCGTGAGCATGACTTTTGTCTTCGACTTATTAATCCAACCAGTTCACTCTCATATTCTTCTTTGTAAAACAGATTAGCTAGCTCCTGTTCTGAAGCCAGGAGGTATATTTTACTGCTATTACTGACATACTCTGATGACTGACAATTTAATGAACAGTAGGTATAATCTACTGCTATTACTGTCATTCTCTGATGACTGTCAATTTTATGACCAGTAGGTATAATCTACTGCTATTACTGTCATGCTCTGATGACTGTCAATTTAATTACCAGTAGCTATATTCTACTGCCTGTCAATTGAATGACCAGTAGGTATATTCTACTGTATGTCAATTTAATGTCCAGTACCTATATTCTACTGCTTGTCAATTAAATGACCAGTAGGTATACTCTACTGCAATTGTGGGCTCTTTGATTTATTATTTTAGCAATCGCTTTGCTCTCACACAACGGTATATCTAGACCAGACCTCGGACAGGACTAAAAGCAATATCGCTCACCTACGGACTACTTGTGTTGCCTCAAGATATACCGATTTACGGCTACGACTACGACTACGCTTAATCACTGGTACGGTTGAACATACACTACGGCCGATAAACTGAATTACTCGAACTTCTACAGCTTGCTCATCAATCATCATTATCGAAATCAACCTTGACTGCAACATGATTACGTGACCCACCATGATCTTCCTAAACCGTTAGTGTGTATTCTTCTTAGTTCTAAGCGCATCAATTTAAAGCTTTCAGTTTATAACGATCACCGTTATCGAAAGGTTCCTCTAAGCCTTAGCAGTTATTGATCAGAAATCGTATCGTCTTAGATCATAATTACAACGCTCATGGCACGACTGCTGCAGCAGCTAGTAACACTCATGCCACCCATATTGTTATTACCTCAAGTGGTACGACCAACACACATCACTTCACATAGAGTCTACGACTTCTTCTTTTTCGTTGCTACACTCTTGGCAGAGCGGTCGTGGTCATCATGTAGCAGTGAGACTTCAGGTTGCCATAATTTGCCTAACGATGCGACGCCAACCCTCTCTATCGGCTGTTATTCGTGTGTACTTATGCAATGGGCAACCCACTGCAGACTTAATCTGGTCCATTGAATGGGCGACCTGCCGCGCGCTCTCGATCCTTCCACTCTACCCTGAACTACAAGCCGCTCGATAGAGTCGTTGCCTCGTCGGGACACGTGTCCAAAGAACTGGAGTACTCGAGCTTGGACTATAGCCGATAGACGCTGCCTGATACAGAGTTTGTAACATTAATTGTTACATGTCTTAGTTTTAATTAATAATTTAGAAAAGAAATATAAAATTAATCAATTATTTACATTTATCTACATTATTTACAAATTAGGAAAGTAACTATTTACAATACTGAAAAAAAAAAACAAAACAAAAAGAAACTAATAATGAACGCACCAAATCAGAATTCTGCATAGCTACAATTTATCAACACGTTCGTATTCAAATAAGCGACATTTTAGGCACCCAGAGACAGTTCCTTTGTTCTCGGCGCAGGCGCATCGTTCATGTTGTTCATTCACGACAGAATGATTCAACGTCGCGGTCGCGGAGATTGATTCTTGGTGTCAAGGCGAACGCACGTCAATATTTATCGCGATCTCTGATACGGACAAACCCGTTAAAAGAAAGAAACGGTCGTCATCGCGATATTTATCCTATTAACGGCGTCACTACCGTTCCCTCGACCATTTTATTTATATACTTAATTATTGTGTGTGTGATTTGGAAAACCCCATTTGGGTAAGTGCTGCACAATTTTAAATTAGGCAGTAGCTAAGCAAATTGTAACGGTTTATTTCTCTTTGCTTTGGACCTTTAGCAATTCTGTATTTGTGTTCTCGCCTTTCTTTATTTCTATTAGACGCTCACTAGTTTTTTCCTTTGGTTTCTACCCGCAGTTTGTAATTACATTATTTTATTATTTTTCAAAATGTTTCCGCTACTACTGTCATCTCCGTATCTGATAGTGAACATCCACAGCAACACAGCTACATATTAGTGCTTCCCTACTAAGCGTTGCTGTGGGTGCTCACAGTCTACGGCCAGTAGGTAATGCTTTCGCTTGTTGCGCATTACAGGGTTCAAGGATCACCCTTATTCTGCTCGCTTCCCCGCGGTGGACAGTAGCGAGTCAGCCCACCTACAGCTGCACCTGCATCCTGAGAGACCTGGCGATCGACACGCGAGCACTCATCTCCAGCAGTGGGCAGTGACGTCAGGGAAGTGCTGGACCAGTGGGGGAAGTTGTAATCGCTGTATAGGCCTTAACCTACTAAATCGACCCACCTACTGAGCTAAACTTTTTTTATTAATATAAATGTTCCGAATTTTCTACCTACCTGTTTTTTCATTTACTCTCCTCCTAGGAACCTATGCCTAGGTTAGGTGGAAAAGGTAAGAGGTAGTTCTAGAGCCCGGGACAAGTTATTGAAGGATGGATATGTTAGTGCGAAACTCAGTCCACGTCACTCCAAGCATTTTCTCCAGCACCACATTTCCAGAGCGTCTATTCACTTCCTCTCAGTTTATTTCAGCATCTAGGTCTCGACTGCGTATAGAAATATGGGGAACACAAGTGCCCGTATGAACCGGGTTTTCGTGGCTTTGGTGATATTGTGATTCTAGGATGATTCATGATTCTATTCCTACGACTTCTAGGTTATTACAAAACCGATACGGTTACGATAGTCTCCTTTGAGACCCGCTGCCCATATCCCCCTCAACAACTCACAAGTGAATTGCAGGTACGACTACAGACAAGTGCGTAAACTGCGACCTAATAGCCACGGTATGTGCTCTCCTGCGCGGTGAAGGAACTCTCCTCACTGTTTTCTTCGTTTATCTCGTTAGGAGCACTACTAAGAGGCATCCTTTGTTTGCGATTGTGAGCGTACTTATTCGTTCTATTACTATTTAAAGATTTCAAAAGATAGCGATCGCGGGATCTACTACTATCATAATGTTACTTTGAAAGTAAACAAGTGAATTAAGATCTGAAGATGAAAATCGATCGATCGAGATCGTTGTAAATCGTCCCGCGACATAAGATCTGTTCTGAATACATGTAATTGACCAATGGTCAGTATTGGTTAAAGCAGCTATAATACTAACTCACTCTGACACTTAAAATGACAGTTGTGCAGTCCTTCACAAGGGATATCTCATCCTTACTGAACAAAATGTTGAAACTATTACCGTTAGTAAGAAATTTATTACGTACTGGCTTTGTACTAGGTATGTCTCAATTACCTAGTCTTAGTGCTAGGTATAACCACTACCAATTCAATGATCAACACAATTAACTCAAAACATATCATTTCATTTGGAATTATAATTTTTTCTTGAATGAAGTACGTATTGTTACTGTATTACTCAAAAATTATCAGCCAAGGCTAGCTAATAGCCACCAGTGATACCCTTGAACAACACTAAAACTTGACCAGTAATTAAGCCAACATTAATTATGATATGACATGGCCCATACTGTATACAAAACCAGAACTTTGAATAATAAGCACTTGTCCTGAGCCATAACAAAATGAAAACGACTCACCAGATTGGCATAACATCCCACATTGCTTCCGTCATGTAGACGCGAAGCGCTTACTTTTTTTTCTTTTTATCAATTATAGGCTCGCGCTTGACCACTATCTCACCTGATGGTAAGCGATGATGTGGTCGACGGTGAAGCACGCTTGACTATAAGTAACCTATTCACTCTTGACTTAAAGACTCCTAGATTGTAGCTATCGGGAAACACAGACTCCGGCAGGGAATTCCACTCCTTAGCTGTACGCATAATGAAAGTATTTCCAAAACGTTTAGTGCGTATGGGTGGTATGTCTACCATGTAGCGATGGCGCATCGCCGTACGTCTTGTAGTCCGATGATGAAACGGGCTTGGTGGAATTAGATCATGCAATTCCATCGAACACTCCCCGAAATGCAACCGACAAAAGACCGACAAGCTGGCAACTCGGCGACGATGTTCAAGGCTCTGGAGCTTTGACTTAACCAGTGCCTCATCGCCGATGAGCTTTTTGACCCGCTTTTCGATCGAGTCTAGTGCATCAAGCTGGTAGTTGGCGGATCCGTCCCAGAGATGAGAACAGTATTCCATGCATGATCGAATTTGCGCTTGATACAAGCTGAGCAGCTGTTCTGGCGTGAAGTACCTTCTAACCTTTGCAAGGATCCTTAGCTTTTTGGCAGCCAGCTGAGCCTTTGCCAAAATTGAGAGTCGATGTCAACTTAACGCCAAGAAGCTCAAGATGGTCAAAAGGCATTCCTTTTAAAGTGAGTACTTAATAGTTTTCATAAACCACTCGGCTACTGTGTGAAGACAAACTTTACGTTTGTCTTCAACTAGGAGAGACGTTCCTGGTCTTGACAGAGCAAATTCTCAGACTGGTAGATTTACGTCGACGTTTTTGCTGACGTGAAAATTGTTTGCTTAATCTTGGTTAAATTATAGAAATAAGGTTCATTGACTTCTGGCTTTTGAAAATATATGTTTTCCTTTGTGTGTTTTTTGTGAATATTTGTTGGTCTTGATAAGGTACTGTTGTAGACATAGAGCTGGCGGATTATATATCTTTTCTTTATATTATGTTATTTCTAGTTTATTTACAATTCAATCTAGAGTTCAAAAGAACTATTCGGTTTGTCTACGATAATATTTTATTCCCTTTTGCGGTTCTATATCGATTTAAATAATTCACTCTCCATTGTTCGTTTTCCATACCTGTTCTTAAAAAATTCGCATAATTTTTTTAACGATTATTCAAACTTCACCTTGACATAGCGACACAAAATTAAAATTCAAGAAATTAAGTAAAAAGTTAACGTCACTCACAGGATTGTGCCGTCATTTTCGTCATGTCTATTAATATTTCCATGCAGCGCATCCATTCAACGGTGTTTTGTGTTACGACCGTAGTTTTGTAAGTATGTTAGGTCCAGCAAACATTTCCTTACGGTTTTTCCTACCGTCCAAACAATATAGGAGGCTAAAGATAATTACAAAATTACAACCTTATACTTACAAAGAACCCATGAAGAATAATGTAATCAAAAGGTAGCTCAAACGTATGTTATACTTAATAAACAAGACTAGAGAGATTAACAGATTACACGTATATCTTGCTCCATTAGTATACGTTTACATAACATAAAATTACGTCTGTATCACCAGAAGGGGAAAGTAGGGACACTTGCAAATATTTTTTTGGAATTTTCATAAAAAATATCAAATCATTATTTCTTCCTCTCCTTTGAACAATACAATATATTAACAATAAGTAAATCAGAAATATACCATTTTGTGTAAGTTTGGATACAACGATAAAATAATTTTAAATATTCGTTTCAACTTAATGCCTCCTCCTTAGAAGCCGTCTGTTAGAAATATTTTATAATACCTATCTCCTTGTGGTCTAGACTAAGACATGTTTTCAGTTACCAAAGTGGATTTAATGCCTTCACAACGCTAGACAAGTTTAAATTAAATACTTACTTATTTTACCATTTAAAAACAAAATGCAAAGCATTTTTTCTTAACATTTCTTCATTATATTAAGTTTTATTTAAGTCTATAGTTCTAATTAACGATGAATGGCCGTCGAGCAAAGAATTATTTATTTTAGAATTCGTTCAGACTGTGATAAAAAAATTAAGCTACAAAAATAAAGTTTAATGCTAAAAGAAAGAGAAGATCACTTAATATCACAAGTAGAAAACTTAAAATTGTATACAAGTTTATTTAATATTCGCAATCAATCAAAGTACAGGTAGCTAGAAATCATTAACATTGTCTGCAATTGTAATGCCCAGATTAAAAAAAAGTCATTAACAAAATCGCCCAAACCATCATTTTCGCGTCTTGAATAAGTTACGATGAAAAATTTTATTAAAAAATATTTCTTGTCTACGCAAAAACAGAAAAAATACTTATTAGAATTAATAATGTTTGGGAACCGGAGACTCCGTATTTCTTTTTCATTAAGGGCCGTTCAGGCCCGTTTCATCATCGGACTACCAGACGTACGGCGATGCGCCATCGATACATGGTAGACATCCCACCCATACGCACAAAACTTTTTGGGAACACTTTTATTATGCGTACAGCTAAGGAGTGGAATTCCCTGCCGGAGTCTGTGTTTCCCGATAGCTACAATCTAGGGGTCTTTAAGTCAAGAGTGAATAGGTTATTTAGTGTAATAGCTTTTTATTTGATTGATAGGTCTTCTATCCTCACTTCTAGACCTTATCCTGGTTTCTGACCCAACCAAAGTAGCAACTCACGGGCAACTTGCTGCCTCCTTTTCTTATCACGATCTTATCTTTCTCTCTTATAAAATTCGCCCTCCTAAGCGTAAATCTAAATTTCTCTTTCTTCGTAGTTTCAAGAACATTGACCTAGATCGCTTGGGAGAAGATGCGGGCAATATTGATTGGTCTTCTGTTTATGATAGCAATGACTTGGACAGTAAGGTTGCTGAATTTAACAAGATACGTGTTGAAACTCTTTGATAAGCATGCCCCACTCAAAAAGGTTAGAGTGAAGCACCTTCCAGCCCCCTGGTTGTCTGACAGCATTAAAGGTGCTATGTCGAAAAGGGATAAGGCTAAATGGAGGTACAAAAAGAATCCTACTGATGAGAACTGGTCTCTTTACAAGAAGCTGCGCAATCGGTGCGGTCGTTTGTGTAGGGATGCTAAAAGGCGCCACATCCACAACTCTGTTCAAAACTTCAACACAGCACAAGTATGGCAAATTTTTAAATCTCTTGGTATCGGCAAAAATGCTGATGACAGCACGCTTGATATAGATCTTAATGCAATTAATCTACATTTCTCAAAATCACCGGTTACTCTTGACGACAACGTTAAGGCTTCCACTCTTGACGATCTCTCTAAGCTTCCTATGCCAATGTGTACTTCATTCTCTTTTCACCCAGTTACAGAAGGGGATATAAAGCGGGCCGTCACATCTATATCCACGAAGGCGGTGGATGATGATGGTCTGCAACTCCAGATGCTTCTTCTTATCCTTAATGAACTCTCTCCTGTTATCCTCCACATTATCAATTACTCCCTCTTTTCTGGCTGCTTTCCTTCGGCATGGAAGAAAGCACATGTTCTGCCTCTACCCAAAGTCCCTAAACCCTCGTCAGTTTCCCAGTACCGTCCAATTTCTATTCTTCCAATATTATCCAAAGTCCTTGAGAGTGTTGTTAATAATCAGCTGTCTCATTACCTCTCTTCAAATTGCCTGCTAAGTCCTTATCAATCTGGATTCCGCCCTGGCCACAGCACTGTATCGGCCCTAGTTAAAATAACTGTCGACATCCGACTGGCCATGGAAAACAGGCTCCTTACAGGATGGTTTTACTGGACTTTAGCAGTGCTTTTAATTCAGTTGATTTTGACATCCTCTTAGGTATCCTATCCTCTCTTAATATATCTCCTGCTGTGATCGAGTGGTTTAATTCTTATCTTCGGGGTCGCTCGCAATCGGTTCGCTCAGAGGAGGCTTCCTCTGACTGGTGCGATCTCGCTGCGGGTGTTCCTCAGGTTGGCGTCCTTTCTCCTCTTCTTTTCTCTGTTTTTATAAACGCTATCACTAAGGTCTTAACTTCACACTTTCATCTCTATGCCGACGACCTGCAGCTTTATCGCCACTTCAAAATAGAAGATCTCACTGGTGCTGTCGATGCCATCAATAATGATCTTAAAAACATCTATGAGTGGGCTAAAACTTTTGGTCTTTTAGTGAACCCAACTAAATCACAAGCGCTCATTATTGGTGGCAGACATTTCGTCAATTTACTAAGTAACCAGCATCTCCCTCCAGTTTTTACGATTCTGTCGCTATAGCCTATACAAAAAAAGTAAAAAACTTAGGTGTTTTCTTAGACTGCAACCTTTCTTGGGACGTTCACATTGCGGAAGTAAGCAGAAGGGTTTTTTGCTCGTTTCGGTCTCTGAAGCGTCTCCAAAAGTTTCCTCCTTTCTCAACTAAAGTAACTCTTGCACAGTCTCTTCTTCTTCCTCTTCTTGACTATGCTGATGTCTGCTTCCTTGATGCGACTGAAGAACTTCTTAATAAGCTCGAACGATTGCAGAATTTGTGCATCCGCTTCATTTTTGGCCTCCGAAAGTATGATCATGTGTCGGATTTTCGGAGGCGGTAGAACTGGCTGCCCTTTCGGCAGCGCCGAGATACACACACTCTTTCTTTACTCTTTTCTGTGCTTCACAACCCCCTACCTCTCCTTCATATCTTCGGGAACGCTTTGAGTATCTGTCGGATGATCATGTGTCGGATTTTCGGAGGCGGTTGAAGTGGCTGCCCTTTCGGCAGTGCCGAGATACACACACTCTTTCTTTACTCTTTTCTGTGCTTCACAACCCTAGCTCTCCTTCATATCTTCGGGAACGCTTTGAGTATCTTGTTCCGAGAGGAAAACCTTGCCGTTCCTCATCATCTCTTCTCCTTCGTTTTCCTTCCTACTCATCAAGTCGTTACGCTGGATCATTTACTGTTCGTGCTGTCCACCTCTGGAATAATCTCCCTCACTCCATACGGGATAGCCCTTCGTTGGGAATTTTCAAGAAAAGAACAAGGGAACATTTCCTTTCAACATGACGCATAGATGATTATGTATATATTTATTAATTAAGAATTTTAGTTATATTATATAGTATGTATTATATTTATGCTTTCTGTGCTTTTCACGTATTTGTTTAGTTTATGTAGTTAGTAAGAATTTAAATGTTAAGTTTTATTGTGCACTTGAGTATGCTGCCTCCTTCAATAAACAATCCCTATGACAATGAGGTTTGCTGTAAGAGAACCCAATTATGGGTTAAGCTCGCCTTTGTACATAAGCTTTCCTTTTGTATTTGTATAAATGTGTTTTGTGTACAATAAAGAATAATAATAAAAACAAATTCCAACTAGCAACTGCATGTGCCCGGACAAATTGTGGCAAAAAATCAATATTTGTGGATGGAGCACCACTGTTCAATGATTTACCGGAGGAGACAAAGATGTTTGATAATATCTAAATATTTAAGAGTAAACTAAAAAACATGTATATACCCTATAACGTCGCCAACGCCCCAGAGGCAAATATTATATTATTATTTAGACTAAGTAACTCTGTATCTCATTTTAAGTGAACTGTTATTTATAAGTTCTTATGGGAAATAAATATGCTGCGTAGATTGTGCAAAGACCTGCATTTGATACCCTACTTAAATGTTTTACATACGTGTCGAATTTATTACATCCTTGTTTTATAAGTCAGTAAAAAGATAGTATGTAATGTGATGTGAATAACTAAATACTATATTATTCATAATTTTTAACGGATTTAAAAAAAGGATGTTATCAATTCAATACTTATGTATGTAATATTGTTGGAAATGCACAATATTCACACATGTCTCTCTATGTGGGCTTCTAAACAAATGTGTCAAATATCATAAGTGTATGAATGTACGTTTGTGCACGCATTTCGCCGAAACTATTAATTGGATCGTGACAATGCTTTTTTTATTGGATTAAGTTTCTCTCAACTTAGGGAATAGTGCAGGTTTGATCAAAATCGGTTCAGCATCTTTCAAGATATGGAACAAACACAAGATATAGAACCGAGCTCATTAGCGACAAACAGCAAGAATGTTTAAACTAAGTTATTATGGATATTTTATCAATCCTTTAGGTGCCTTACTATAGAACTTGCTCACTTTTTACTGATGGTGTACCAATACTAAAAAGAAAAGGGTGTTTATTTTTATTATGTGAAAAGCTTTTCACATAAAAATAAAAATAACTTTCGTTTTGGAAGTCGGTGTCACAAAACTGTAAAAACAAGAGGTACTAAAGACACCAACTTTTTTTAAATCTCCAACTTGTACTTCATAACAAGTTCCTAAGTGATACGAATGATTAATTAGACGTCAGTAGGCATAATTATATAATTGCTATGAGAATATTTGATTTATGATTACGTATGTAGAGCGAGAGTATGACATTATATATGGCGTCTTAAGCCAATATCACTCAAGATTATCATCATTCAACCCCACTTTGACAGAAACGTGCTTATGTATGAACTTGCCTACTTAGGTTTGTAACGAAGTCAATAGAAGATACATGCCTTCTTCATTTTAGTTAATGGGTATAAAATATTTCTGATGAGAATTAGTTTAAAATTATATGGTGGTGAAAAACAACAGTGTACGATATATCACTGTCAACTTAGGTAAGTTGAACAAAAATGTACTAACGTTTTATTAAAATTAAACGAATTTAAACTGAAAAACAATATACAAATTGTCAATGGTTAGGTCCTATAAAAAACTTTCTATCGTTTTAATGTCTATTGTGTTTTCCGTTTTTTGATACCGACTTCGGAAACGAAAGTTATTTTTTGCTTTGTAGTATTTTGTTCTGGCAGTCGGTTAGATTTTTTAATAAAAAGTTTTTTATTTATCTCTTTTTAGTTTTGGTAGGTACACCCAATTAACATGATAATCATTTATAACCAAAGTACATCTCATGACGATTCCAATAAGCCCAAACAAGACTAGGATACATTTTTATATTTTAGAGTTCCAGTGCCTACCTTCCGGCTTCGTCATCAGATCAGTTTGATGGTGCCATTTTCATCAGTACCATTTTTTTCAATAGTTTAATCAATTCAATAATTTTTTTCATTAGTTTAATTTTTGGGCGCACGGTTGGCGCAGTGGTTGAGCGATTTTGAGCGGGGCCAGTTTCCCACTTTGTGGAAATCTGGTCGTCTGGTCCTGCTCAGGAAGGCGGGGCGCCCTGCGGACTCGCCGTCCGCGTACCGGCCCATAGTGCTGCTAGATGAGGTTGGTAAGCTGTTCGAGCGGATTATCGCTGCCCGCCTCGTCAGCCACTTGTATAGAGAGGGGCCGGACCTGGACGAAAGCCAGTTCGGCTTTCGGCATGGACGCTCCACCATCCACGCGATATCGCAGGTGAGAGTCCTGGCGGAGGAAGCGTGATGTTGGCGGTGTCCTTGGACATTTCCAACGCCTTCAACACCCTGCCCTGGAGTTGTGTTCGGGAGGCACTGCGGTATCATCGAGTGCCTCCCTACCTCCGCCGCATCGTCGGGGCTTATTTGGCGGAGAGGTGTGTCACCTACGTGGGACGTGATGGCGTCGAAAACCAGCACCGCATGTCGTGCGGTGTTCCACAGGGCTCGGTCCTGGGCCCGCCCCTGTGGAACATTGGGTACGACTGGGTGCTGAGGGGCGAACTCCAACCGGGCGTAGACCTAACGTGTTACGCGGACGATACGCTGGTCACCGCCCGGGGGAGTTCGTACAGGGAGGCAGCGTTGCTGGCGACGGCTGCGGTCTCACAGGTGGTGAGCCGCATACGGCGCCTTGGCCTGGAGGTGGCCCTCAACAAGTCGGAGGCCATGGTCTTTCATGGTCCCCGGCGGGCGCCGCCGCCCGATGCCCACATCGTGGTTGGGGGGGCTCGAATCGCTGTCGAGTCTACTATGAAGTACCTAGGATTGGTGCTCGACAGCCGGTGGGATTTCGGCCCCCACTTCAGGCGGCTAGCGCCCAAGTTGTTGGGCGCGGCTGGGGCGCTGTCAACGTTGCTTCCCAATCTGGGGGGCCCGAGCGCCGCCTGTAGGCGGCTCTACGTGGGGATCGTGCGATCGATGGCCCTGTATGGGGCCCCGATCTGGGCGACTGACCTGACGGCCGGCAGCATCGCTGTTCTGCGGAAACCGCAGAGAGCGATGGCCGTCAGAGTCATCAGGGGGTATCGCACGATCTCCTACGAGGCGGCTTGCGTACTGGCCGGATCCCCGCCCTGGGACCTGGAGGCAAAGGTACTCGCGTCACTGTACCGTTGGCGCGAGGAAGCGCGGGCGCGGGGCGAAGGGCTGATGCAGCGACATATGGAGTTGCGTCAGTCTCAGCTCCGCGAGGTTCTGGTGGCGGAATGGCGGGACAGGCTTTTACGCCCTACCGCCGGCCTCGTTACCATCGAGGTGGTCTTGCCAGTGCTCGAGCGCTGGCTCGGGAGGAGGCACGGCTCCCTGTCGTTTCGGGTGACGCAGGTGCTCTCGGGGCATGGTTGCTTCGGGAAGTACCTGTATCGCATAAACAGGGAGCCGGACGCCCGGTGTCACCACTGCGTCGACTGCCGGGAGGACACGGCGCGGCATACGCTGGCAGAGTGTGCCGCTTGGGAGGAGCCACGCCGTGCCCTCATCTCTGAAGTAGGCAGTGACCTGTCGCTGCCGGCCGTAGTCGAGTCTATGGTCGGCAGTGGGGAGTCCTGGGACGCGCTGGTATCCTTCTGCGAAACAGTCGTCTCGCAGAAGGAGGCTGCGGAGAGGGAGAGGGAGATTTCATCTGCTAACCCGATCCGCAGCAGACGCGCCGGGCGTCGGCGGAGGGCGGACAACGCCCTCTTCCAGCCCCCCTAAATGGGTCCAGGGATGGCGGACTCGGGGACGTCTGTCGCCCCCCACACATCAGGACCCGAGGTGGCGGCGCGTAGTGTTCCACGCGTTTCCCCTCCAACCCGAGACCGTGGCCCGCACAGGCGGGCCGGCACTAGCCGAGGGTTGCGGAAGTATCATTGTTCCCGCAACCCCCAGCGTAAGTGTGAGATGGAACACCGGGCTGGTTTTAGTCAGTAGGAGTCTGACAGGCCCCTCCGCCCCCCCAGGGCGGAGGACATCCGATGAGGATTTTCCACCCCGGAACAAAAAAAAAAAAAAAAAAAAAGTGGTTGAGCGATTGACTGCTGCGCTGCGTGTCGCGGGTTCGATTCCCGCACGGAACAAATATTTGTTTGACCTACAGATAGTTGTTCCGGCTCTGGGTGTTGTGTATGTGAGTTTATATGTTTGTAAACGCACCCACGAAAAGAAATTCCTAGTGTGGGGCAACGCTTTTATAAAAAAAAATTGTTGAATAGTTTCCTGAAAATCACCAACGAAATTAAAATCGACCAACAAATTTTAAACCGGGTACAAGAGCTGTCAGTGTTGTTTGGGAAAACGTATTTGCTTCATCATAGTCAGTTAACTATTCGAGATATCTTATACCAGTGACATACTTAGCATTAAGGAGTTCTAGTGGCCATCTGTGGTCTTCTTCATCAGTTCCAATTCACCAAATGGTACTTTCTGAGTTCAAATGATTCCATTTTTGATGAAAATACCAAAATCTGTATATGTATGCCTATAATATTTGAGGAGTTTGAGAGGGAGATGTCAATGTAACCATATAAACTTGTGTTCTTTTATAATAAAGGGCAGTATAGCAACAGCATTCGTTGTATCACTTACTCCTAATATCACTCATCCGTACATGGCGACCGTGACAGCGTAAACGCTAGCAGCGTATGTTTACATTTCTTTGACCAAAACGGGTGTCGCAATGTATTGTAACGAGACCAATCTCGTACTGGGACTTAGCGTGGTCACTATTCTATTTTGTGAATATTTACCACGACAATCACAAAATGGGTACAACTAATACGAAGGAAGAAGTTATAGTTCCACAAAACGCAGCAGGTGGAAGTAACAGCGCTGACATCACGCAGCTGACGATACATGCCAGCACAACAAACATCATTTTAATCGTGTTACTTCTTATAGCATCGTTGGCGTTTTTGTATGGTATCTTCAGAATCTACAAGAATTGCCATCAGAAATGGATGGGTAATGAGATCAGGAAGGACAGATTACGATGTTCTATATGGAGACGTAGAGCTGACGCAGAGGAAATGCGGACGAATGCCAGAGGCTACAAGAAGGACACTGAGGACGTCATCTGAAGAGTTAAAAACCCAGGGTTTACGAAGAAAAGTGCGCGAAAGTTGTATTCGTTACGTGTCAGTGCGTGGTTATATATAAGGTGTTGTCTATTCTCTATTAGTAGTAAACGTGTAATAGCATAAAATATACATGACATTATTTTAGTGGACTAAAATAAGTGACAAATGAAAAAAAAAAAAAATGAACGCTGGAGTGTATGCAGTATAAAATAATGGTATGTAATTCAGTACCTACTAAGAAAATAGAAATAAGTATTTATGTTAAATGGCAGAAAACTTAAAAACATTGTACGACAAGTTAATTGAAATCAGAAAATATTTGATAAAGATAGGTCCAGATAGAAGAAAAGGTAACATTATAGTCGTAAAATTAGCAGAGGCAGACAACTTACTAAAAGAGTACAACTTATTTTTAGAATATTATTCAAAATCGAAAAGCACCGTATGTGAGAGTGAATGTTCGCATATTCACGAGCTTTGCGCAAATTTTGATCATTTATATGAACAAATATTAGAATTGTGCTCACAGAAACCTAGTACGGCAGATAAAATGGCAACTACTTGTAAATTTGATTTAAAAGTTGCTTTAAGTTTATTACCAGTTTGTACAGACGATGAGGCTAGCGTAAAGCAACTTATAGATGGCATAGAGTATTACAAAACAGAGTTAGACGAAAATTCACAAGGAAAACTGTTAAATTTCGTATTAAAAAATAGACTCTCACAGACCGCAAAATTGAAATTAGCGACTTCATATGTCAATATTGACGACTTTATAGCTGACTTGAAGATTCAGTTATTGCCTAAAAAATCGGCTACAGCAATTCAACGAAAGCTGCAAAGTCTTAGGCAAAACGATTTATCAATCGATGATTTCGGCAAAAAAAATTACGGAATTGTTTGTTGATTTGACGATCTCTCAATCGGGGGCCAACGAGGCCAGTTTGAAAGTTTTAAAGCCAATTAATGAGAAGCAAGCTATCAAATGTTTCTCCGATGGATTGAGAAATCGACGACTTAGTACAATAATTTCAGCCAGAAATTTTACATCATTGAAAGATGCAGTACAGGCGGCCATCGATGAAGATATAACAAGTCCATCAACATCTTCCGATATTTTAACGATGAATTATAGAGGGAGATCGTCTTATAACTGGTCACAGCGGAGAGGCCGCTTCTCATACGCAGGTAGAGGACGCGCACGTGGCAATCAACAGGTTATCCAAAACCAAGACGAACAGCAGGATCAGGTTCGGAGAGGATCGCGGGCAAGCTGGCGCCGGTCCACCCGACCATTTCATGGAAACAGAGGTAGGTCCAATTATAGCACCTCCAGGGATCAACACATACATACATTGGATGACTCAGAAACGCAGGAAAATACAGAAACAGAACAGCGGAATGAGGACCAGTTTTTTCGGGACTAAAAATATAATTTTATCATGCAATAACGTAGGCTACGTAAATATAAAATCGCATAACCATTATTCATACCAATTATTAGTAGACACCGGTGCATCCATATCTGTCATAAAGTATAAACAAATTCTCGACCAAAACATTCCAATCCATATCGAGAAGACACTTGTAAACGGCATCGGGGGCAAAGTACAGGCTATAGGATATGCTTATTTGCGCCTAGTTATTGGAAATCAGACCCTACAACATAAGTTCTATGTTTTTAAAACATTGCCTTGTAAAGGTAGTGGCATACTGGGACAAGACTTTTTAAGCAAGTATAAATCAGTATTAAATTACGGTAACCAAACTTTGTTACTATGGAATAACAACTCAAAGGTATCATTACCATTAATAATGACAAACAATCATTTTAATATACCGGCAAGATCAGAGTCTATTCACTTTATTCGAACATGTGAGATAGAAGAATGTGTAGTTAATGGAACAGAACTGCGAAAGGGGATCTTTGTTGCAAATACTTTAGTTAAGCCCACGAATGGGAAAATACCAATTAGGATTTTAAACACCACGGAGACAGATTTAGTCTTGACAACAATTAGTCCAACACTTTACAAAGCAAGCGAGTATGATGTATGTTCATTTCAAGAAACCAATAATAATGCTGATCGTGTCAGAAAGGTATTCGCTTCGCTATCACTGAAACATTTAAATAAAGAGGAGCAATTGCCCATAGAATCCATTTGCGCAAAATATGCAGATATTTTCTTCCTACCGGGTGATAAATTAGGAACAACTAAATTATATGAACACTCAATAACATTGAAACCAAACGTGGCACCAGTGTACGTTAAGCCCTACAGAATGCCGCATTCACAGAAAGCCGAATTAAAAAAACAAGTGGACAACTTATTGGAACAAGAAATTATTGAACCTTGTTCCAGTGAGTGGTCCAGCCCAGTACTCCTAGTGCCTAAAAAATCAGACGCAAACGGGGAAAAAAAATGGCGGTTAGTTATAGATTACCGTAAGCTCAACACTTGTATTCAGGATGATAAGTTTCCACTGCCAAACATCACGGATATACTAGATTCCTTGTGTGGATGTATTTATTTCACACATTTAGATTTAAACCAAGGATTTTTTAACGTAGCGTTAAACAAACACAGTAGGAAATATACTTCATTTAGTGCAGACGGTGGTCAGTATCAAATGACAAGAATGCCTATGGGACTCAAAACTAGTCCCAGCTCATTTTCGCGTATGATGACCATGGCAATGACCGGGCTATCCTACGACAAGTGCTTAGTGTACCTAGACGATCTTATTTGTATGGGACGGAACTTAACTGACCATAACAAAAATTTAATAGAAGTATTCGAAAAGTTGCGCAGTGCCAACTTAAAATTAAATCCCACTAAATGCGATTTCCTTAAGAAAGAGATGCTTTATTTAGGCCACGTGGTGACAGGCAATGGTATATTGCCGGACCCAGATAAGATTAAAATAATTAAAGAGTATCCAGTTCCTAAAAGTACGGACGAAGTGAAACGCTTCGTTGCTTTTGCAAACTACTATAGAAAATTTATAGACCACTTTGCCGACAAAGCCTATCATTTAAACCTTTTAAGTAAGAAAAACACTAAATTCAACTGGGATAGCAACTGTCAAACGTCATTTGAAACTCTAAAACAAAGTATGATGTCACCGCCAATCCTACAGTACCCAGATTTCTCAGAACTAAATCAATTCATAGTACAAACCGATGCATCTGGGTACGCAATTGGGGCAGTACTATCAAATTCAAATGGCAGACCAATAGCTTACGCTAGTAGGAGCCTTAACAAAGCGGAAAAGAACTATCCCACCATAGAGAAAGAACTCTTAGCTGTAGTTTGGGCTGTCAAATATTTCAGACCCTATTTATACGGTCGTACATTTAAAATACTAACCGACCACAAACCCCTTGTATACTTATTTAATTTAAAAGACCCATCTAGCAGGCTCTTTAAATTTAGACTAGCTCTAGAAGAATACAATTACGAAATAGAATACGTAAAAGGGAGTGAGAACTGCGTTGCAGACGCATTATCTAGAATAAAAATTACGTCAAAAGAACTTAAAGAAATGAATGAGTGTCTGTGTGCAGTAATGACTCGCGCTCAAAAACGAAAATTAGATGCTGTCGCCCCGGCAGATGAGTTGCCCACCGACAACTTGCCAGTTCAACCACATGTAGTGGAAACTCATATCAAACCAAGAGGCGCAGTAGAGTTAAGATTTGCACCCAGTAGCAGTCTTAAGAAGTTAAAGAGCGATAGCTCAGTAGTGTTACAAACACACATAATATTATTGTATAATGCCCAAATGAAAACTATATTCATAAACTCGGCATCTCAATCACAAACTACGCGAGCCGAGTTTGCGAGAGAGCTGAGTGATCTATGTAACAAGCTAAATATAGAAGAAGTATACTTCATTAAAAATTCGAATAATAAAATTTTTGTAGAGAAATTAACTAGTGAGATAAGAAAACAAAGCAACTGGAAAGGGCCCAGATTATGTATATTAAAAGATGTCGAAAGAATAGAGGACAAAGATGATAGGAAAGTGATACTCAACGACTTTCATCTTTTGCCCACTAGTGGGCACGCGGGCATGAGAAGAATGCTGACTAATATAAAAAAATACTATTTTTGGCCAGGCTTAGAAAGTGATGTCAAAAATTATGTCAAAAAATGTGTTCAATGTCAGAAGCATAAGTATACAGTTCAGGTGAAAGAGCCAATGGCAATCACCACAACTGCTCATTCGGCTTTCGATAAAATCTTCTTAGACTTGGTAGGACCATTAGACAAAGACAGCAACAATTTTTCTTATATATTGACATTGCAATGCGAGCTGTCCAAGTATGTATGTGCGTATCCCCTCGTCACTAAAACCTCTACAGAAGTAGCACGCACCTTCGTGGATAACTTCATACTTCAACATGGCATCCCGAGGGACATAGCTACCGACAGAGGCACAGAGTTCATGTCCGAGACCGTGACACAGGTTTGTGAATTACTACATATTAAAAAGTTAAACTCAACTGCGTATCATCACCAAAGCATCGGAGCGCTAGAGAACTCGCATAAAAATCTAGGTGCATTTTTGCGAATCCAAGCAGAAGGAAAACCCGAATTATGGAGTACTTGGTTACCATTCTGGTGCTTTGCTTATAATACGACAGTTCACTCGTCAACAAAATTTACACCATTCGAACTCGTATACGGTAGAAAGTGTAACTTGCCCAATAATTTGGAAAAGTGTGTAGAGCCTCTATATAATTACGACAGTTACCCGCTTGAACTTAAGTACCGCCTACAGGTTTCTCAAACCGAAGCGCGGGAAAATTTGATAGCCAATAAAATAGGCAGAAAAAGTAGATACGACCAGCATGTAAATCCAATACGCTACAAGCCAAACGATCAAGTTTTAATTAAAAATGAAACTGGCAATAAACTTCAACAATTATATTCTGGACCTTACAAAGTGATTAGAGATTTGTCACCAAATGTTGAGGTCAATTATAAGGGAAAACCCGACATTATTCACAAAAACAGAACGAAACCGTATCATGTTTAAGATAAAAACAATAAGACAATTAATTACCAATGCTATAAGCACTTAACAATAGCTATTATACAGGTCAGCAGAAAACGGAGACGAATAATAAGCGCCAGCTGTGCGCTCATAGGTACTCAGGGATTGATTGTTATTATAAGTATGTAACTACTTATTATTGTATAACTTTGTATACCAAACATAACGAACATATGTACTACGATTATGTTATAACTATATTTTATACGTGTTAGCCTAAGAGTATCAATGTTTAATTTGTGCTTATATTGTATCCATGCAATAAAATAAAAGTAAACTTTTATTTTATTTTAGTTTTAGGGAGGAGATGAGAGGGAGATGTCAATGTAACCATATAAACTTGTGTTCTTTTATAATAAAGGGCAGTATAGCAACAGCATTCGTTGTATCACTTACTCCTAATATCACTCATCCGTACAAGTTCCCTCGATTTCTCTAGGATCCCGTCATCAGATCCATCCATCCCATGTTGACTATGGGACCACCTAGGAAGACCCTTTAAAAAAAAAAGAAGAATTTTTAAAATCGGTTTAGGCGTCTTTGAGTAATCGGGGAAAATAAATAAAAAAAAAAATTCTACGAATTGAAGAGAACCTCCTCATTTTTTAAAGTCGGTTAATGAAGTCGGTTTAAAAGAGGAAAAGTCGGTTTAAATCGTTTAATTTCAATAAAACGAAAAGATTAGCAAGGACATAAGCCGTGTGCCTAATGGGAATTTTCATCAACAAAACTTCTAATGCAAACTTTTATCCCCAATTGTGGTCACCTTCGTTGTTTAATTTTGGAATTCAAAACTGCAAAATGTCATACTTCTAGCGGTTAGTGCTGTACGTAGTGTTACAGTAAATAAAGAGTGAACTCTAAAAATAAGAAAAGTAACCCTTCTATTTTTAACCATAAAAAGATATTCTCAGACGTAATATCCAAAGGCAACGATAGACCCAGAGATAGAAAAGCAAAAAGTGATGTGTCACGAATGTGAGAAAAATCGCAATATCATTTAGTCGCCACAGTGTAGGAAAGTTTTTCCCCTGTCGCAGATGCATGTGATAAACGAGCAACCTCTCAAGATTTGCTCGGGTGTCAGTTCAATACGCTTACTTCCATTATGATACTGTGACTTCGCTTGTGATATTCGCGGTTCTTAGATTCCCTTTTGAGATTCTATATTAAGGGTTCCTATTTCATTTAGAGAGAGCAGTGGTGGCCCAGTTGTAACGGCCGTGACCTACAAGTTGTGTTGTTGTGGGTTCGAACCCAGGCAGGCACTTTACTTTGTGTAAATTATTTCATTACCACTGCTCTCAAACCGGTGAAGGAAAACATCATGAGGAAACCGGCATGTCCTAATATAAAAAAATCGAAGACATTTGTCATCCACCAACCCGCACTGGGCCCGCGTAGTGGATTAAGGTCCATTAACTCTTCCACAAAGAGGAGGCCTGTGTCCCAGCAGTGGGAACATTAAAAAGGCTGATAATGATGATGATGATTTTATTTAGGTTTTGCTGAGGAAAAATGGAGTAATTGACACGAAATTACTTTTTTTAATGAACTATACCAGTGGACCGCCCTAACTTTTTCAGGTATTTAAATTATAGATAACTTATTTCCTTCCGGAATAACGTCAAATGTTGCCATGATCGCTATTTTTCTCAAATATGCTGATGATCCGGCGATTGCCCTAGAGTGACTGGGATTTTTCTGACTTTATATATATATAGATGTATACATATACAAACTCACTAAAACCCCAATCTCTCTTAATGATACTTATTTAGATTTTTAAATAAATCAGCTTTTCATTTAGTAGTAGTGAATAGTTTTTGATTTAAGTGTATATGTTTGTAGTCTTAGTTAATTAAGTATTTTATACACTTGATACACTTTTATCTGTGAAAATAAAGAAGTCCTTTTCATTTACTTTCGTCGTCCTTTAATTTAAGTACCTCAATACCACAGCTTTATGTTTACCAGTAACTCCATCGATGCAAGAAAACTGTTTCTACCGTCACGTACACGCTTCTTTTATTATCCTCCTCTTTATATGCCTTTGTCAGGCAGCAAACTATGGTAGCAAGAATAACAGGAAAACTCATTCCTGGCAAATAGTTTATTTTTATTTATATATAATATCAATTCTTAAGAAACTAAGTTTTAACACAATAATTTATTTCTGTAGGCTTCTTTCTCAGCATCGACATCGACAATAGACCTCGCTTCGTTTAGTGAAATTTGGAATTATAACCAACCTGTAAATACGAGCGTCTCCATCTTCATATTTTGTCTACGAAAAATACATTTTATTTACCAACAAAGAAAGGAAAAAAGAACGCAAAATTCGGTCGTCACTACAAATAGAAATAGATGTAATTGTGCTTCAAATCAAATTAAAGGAAAAATACTTAATAAATGAAAATGGAGTAATAAGTCAAAATTAGTAGGAGAAAGGAAATTCTGTTGACAAAATTCAATTGAATTCCGAGTTGAATAGATATCTTTTTGGCTCCATTCCATTGATTTACAAACCATTTAATTAGTAAGTTAATTTTAAATGGATACTTCATTTGGACATGATTTTACAAATGCGCAAAGCAAAGTCTGGAGTTTGAAAACACCTAGGTGAAACGAGATAAATAAATTTATACGAATGTTTTACGGTTACGACATCGCCGCTCACCGCAGGTCAGGTAGACCCCTCGGGTCGTGTGAGTTAGTATAGAAATTCTAACAAATCACAGCGTTTTTCGCAGCAACACAGAATTTGTCGTGAACCCACGCGTGTTAAGGTGAGGTCTTGATGGACGCGACTAAACGGATTTAGGTGCGTGAAATTTGTCGCTGTTACGTCACTTCAGCTTAGTGAAATTAAAACTTTTTTCGGGTGAATGTGCCCAACTAACTCATCCTATTAGAAAATGATCGAAGCAAAAAGTGTTTCGTAAATTTTAATGAACCAATAAATATTATTCCTCAAAGAATTAGTCAAATACGATGTAAAATAAAAATTAAACGTTGTTCAAAAAACGATGTTTAAAAAGCCCAATTGTGGTAACTCCAATCGAATTCTTCACAAGCCGCAATCGTTTCGTCGCGCATAAAAAGACCTACACTTTATCGATTTCGTTTTAAATGAAACCAAAGTTTCGTGTGGTTAATTTATTTGTGTGATACGCGAAACGAACGTTTTACTGGGCCCGCGTTCATTTATCTTATTCACTTTACACAAGGGCATGACTTGGCTGAGTTTTACATTTTAATTTGGGTCGCGATTTAATATGTTGCTACAATCATGCCGACTGCTGCTTACATGAAGATTTTTCACGAGAATTTAATATAAGCTGACGACGCTACGTGAATCCATACTAATGTTATAAATTTGAAAATAACTTTGTCTGTCTGTTGACTTTTCACGCTTAAACCGCTGAACTGATTTAGACGAAATTTGTTATGGAGATAGTTTGAGACCCTAGGAAGGACATAAAATAGTTTCTATCCCGAAAATCATCCTATAGGGAGTGGACATGGGGGTAGAAGTTTGCGTCGTGAACTAATAATTTCTCAAGTAAGGCGGCCCCACACACCCATAATATTATGACAGGATATAAAAAATTGGCCATGTAAATCACTAATGCTACGCAGACGAAGTCACGGGCAACAGCTAGAAGACTATAATTTATATCTATAATTTTAGTTTGCATGTTATCTCGGGGTTTAATTTAAGAGTCCAATTTTGAGTGAAAGATGTTTCCACATCGTGTGTGGTAAATATTAGCTCTGTAGATTTTTTTCTGGAACTTAAAATATGTATTATAAGCTAAAGCTATAAACCCTATATATAAGCTATAAACGCGATAACCTATTAAAGCTAATAACAAGCGTCTGGCAGCAAAATGTTTGAATTAATTTCTAGTTAAGTAACTTTTGTCACTACTTTAGAACCAAAACATGTACTAGTATATTTAATCAAAAACAAGGTTAATTTACTAATACAACCACTTACGAGATTGCTTATTGCTGCTTATCTCATATCCCTCAAAGTGTCAATTTCCAGACACAATAGAAATTACCATTGATTTAATCCGATTCGGAAATATGGACAGTTGAGCTGATATCTTAATATTTGCATGCCAACTTATGGTGAAATGGGTCATTGTACTACGGATTTGTTTATACCATATTTTGTCGGCACAAAATATGATATAAATCATCATCTGCCTAGCCTTTGCCCAACTATGTTGGGGTCGGCAACAAAAAAAAAAAAACAAAAAAAAAAATATGATATAAATAAATTTTAATAATCGTTCTAATAATGTAATTTTTTTGCAAGAGAAACATTATTTTAATGCCAATAAATTACATTATTAGAACTAAGTATTTTTTTAAAGAGTTGTGTAACTAATTTGGTGTAGGTACAATCAAGTATTTACATCCTATTCTCCGTTACGAATATCTTAAGACCTCTAACGAAGTACCAAGGTAGCTAGGTAATTAGGTACCCCCAAGAAAATGCCTTATTATTCACAAATGCGATATTTATTTCTTCGGCAGTCGAACCCGAGGTATCCGTGTTGTGGCAGCAGGTTCGGGTTAATTTCACGTTAGTCTTAAGCGGTTTACTTTGCGCATACGATGCGCAAGCTGGTATTTATATCCCAACTCCTCTAATGGTCTTTGTATTACCTAGAGCGGTACTGAACGTCTTGAAACTATGTCTTTTTGGTGTTCCTTTTTAATAAACTTGTTTTGTGAAAGGCACTCTGTGTTGTTTGCTGTCTTTAGGTGTTTGTTGTTAATTTGGCATAGAAAAAAATCGCTGTCGGTGTCTGTCGAAGTCATCTGGGCTAACTTCTTCTAAACCACACAAGAGATTTTGAAATAGTTTTATAGAAAGAATGTTGAATGAAGAATGAGGAAGGTTTTTGTATATAACTTATCCTCTGTGAAGCCTTCGGCTTACTAGTGTAATACAAAATAGATGGGATTGGTGGATGTTTTTATTTATACAGCTAGGCTTATGTAAAAAAAACAAGTCTTAGTTTATTGCTACTTAATCAAACAAGAAATTCTCTCTACCAGCTTTGTAAATCAATTTCAGGTTGTCGTTGACCGGGGAGCTATTCAAAAAATCTTATTTTCTCTCCTAACTAAATGAAAACAATTCATAAACAAAGTGTCACAATTTCATCTGAGCTCGCAAGAAAACCCGCAATTCGATACTTTTTCACTCAAACAATGCTTGAATGAAACCAAAAATAGGTAAAGTTTTTGCTCAAGCGCACCGCACTGGCCTATTAGAGTTGTTCTATAATAAAGCAAAAAACGTCAAAGGATGCGTACAAAAACGAAAAGAAAAAAAAAACTGAATACAGTTTGTAAAAAATCTCTTTGTTTTACCACACTAGCATAGGACTGAATTATGAGGAAAAGGTAGAGTGGGGAAGCCTTTCCCCAGGAGTGAGAAAAGATAAGATAAGCGATGATGTGGTCAACGATGAGCTCGCTTTATAATCATCAACATCAGCCTTTTAATGCTCCCACTGATGGGACACAGGCCTCCTCTCTGTGAGAGGTAATGGACCTTAGCCACGCGGGCCCAGTGCGGGTTGGTGGATGTCACATGTCTTCGATGTTTTGGCGCTAGGACATACCGGTTTCCTCACGATATTTTCCTTTACCGTTTTAGCTCGCTTACCGAGAAGTAAAATATTCATTCTTGATTTAAAGACCCCCAGATTATCTACCTGTTATATCTATCAGTAAATACAGACTGCATCAGGAAATTTTTCCTGTTCGGTGTTGATAAAACTCTAACTCCTTTTATTTATTTTGCGTTTACTCTCATTTGAATGAATGGAAATAACATTGTCAACTTGTAAACTTCCTTTGTAAACTTGTATCTCTTTATTTCGTTAACATTCTTGGAAAATTCTTTTTCGGATAGATAGAAGGAACATGAAAGTAAAATACTTGTTATTTAAACTCAGTTGCTAAGGACTTAAGTGTGCGGTACCACTTTTATTATCAAAGAGGTAGGTAGGTAAATCGTGAGAGCTTTTCAATGATCAAATATTACGAGTGCTTTGGATGTAGGTACGTCGATTTTTCTCTTTGATTTCCATTCCTTTACTCGTCCCTACATTACATATGCTTATTATAGGTTAAAATCAGTACACTTCTGTAAAGGTTACTATATTTTTTTCATTTTATTTCCAATTCATTACGCAAAAGGTATTTCTAAACATCATCATCAGCCTTTTAATTTTCCCACTGCAGGGTAACCAACTTCTCTTCATCCTCCCACAACTCTCAGTCTTGCGCCATTTCAAGCCAAGTTTACTTACCTACCCTACAAACAAACAAACTCTTCAGCATTATAATATTAAGTATAGATGTTGATAAAACTCCTTCGCAAATGAACAAATTTGTGTATAGTGAAAAAAGGTTATAGTGAGTCAATCTCAAAAGATAGACATTTGCTGTTGCGGACTTTTGTTTAGAACTTTTAAAGAGGAACAATTCTATGATACATGATATTTGCGTAACTTATACCGTTTACGCAGCGCACGCAACGGAAGCTCTCAAAAAGGATAATTATCACACCACCTATACCACCCACGGCGGACCTTGATTGGCCAGGCCGCCCATGTTCTCATAATAACATCACACTTCACACTTATAACATATAATATTAATAATAATTATAAAAGCGAAAGTTTGTGAGTGTGGGTGTGTGTGTGTTTGTATGTTTGTTACTTCTGCACGCTCAAACAGCTGGATAGATCATTATGAAATTTGGTACAGAGATAGATTATAGTCAGAAATAGCACAAGGGATACTTTTTATCCCAAGAATATGTTCCCTTGGGATGATTGCCAACATTCACGCGGGCGAAGCCGCTGGCAGAGGCCAGTTAACCAAATAATCAACTGCAGAAAAAAAACACTTCTTTTCACAAAACAAAATAAAATGTACATATAACCAGTGTGTTATTTCCCACGCAAGAAAACATACAAATATAAAGCCCTATTTTAATCCCATTCTTTGCGCTGTCCGCTGGCGATTAAACGATTACTGTAATCCATATAATTGATGGTCATAATCGGCATGCCCAGGCACTGGATTGATTATAAAATTATACAAAAATATGCATATTAAATAACGGATAAAAATCATTCCGGACCCACATGTACAGTTAGGGACAAAATATGGATACACACAGCTAGCTTTCTAAACCTCTTATCTGTTTAACAAACTGCAGGCTCAAAGCTCAGCAGTAAGAACATTTTAAACTATGTATATTTGAAATGTACCTAGACACATCACAAACTATTATGTTTTGAATATTCATTCAGAATTTAAGTAAAAACTTTTAAGAATAAGTAACATTTAATATTTTTTTAAAACCCCGACACATTTTTATTTCATGCTACACAATTTATCTAGTAGTAAGCTCGCTTCGATCGACAATCTATTGAACACGTTATTATGACACGATATCTTGCAAAACACCCTATACAAACAGTAAAACACCTGTAACCTTTGAACGGCCTTATCAAACATAGCAATAAACACTCTCGATTAAGTCTCGGTTTAGGAGTTATGATGTCACAGGCAGATACACAAACAAACAGGTACACACGTCAAACTTATAACACCCCTCTTTTTCCGTCGGGGGCTAAAAACACATTAGAATTTACTTAGGCCATTATCATCTACCTAGCCTTTCCCGCAGTAGCTAAATTAAGCTTAGCTTTGACTACATAAACATATTTTGCAATGCATGTCCTCGAAAAGAGCGGTTTTCCAAGCAGCCAAACTGTGCAGAAAGTGTCACTTTTTTTCACTAGTGCTTTTTACTTTCCTGTATTTTTTAATGTTTAACTCCAACGTCAGCCCGACGCATAGAGTTTTTATTATTTGAGAAAAGTTTTAAAAATTAGTTATGTACAGATTATCATTCATATAAAAGGTAAAATAAAACTAATATTTTATTTTAGGCGTTTTTAATTACTATTTGTCTATAACTGTACTCGCGAATTCAGAAAAGCCTCGTCAAATAAATCATTTTTGTTTTTTTACCAAACAGTTTGCAGGTACCTTGGTTGGTTTGTACCTAACCTTTTTCCAACCCCTGTTGTTTTTCGCCCTCCATTTTCGAGTGTTTTACCTCTTTAATCAAAAGTTGTGCGGTGATTACGGCGGAGTCATTGTTATACGAAGGCAGGCGTACCTTAATGCGTGTGTATGTTAATTATTGTGTTTTTCATGTCGGGACAAAGTTAACTTTGTGTGGTCGACCTTTCATATGTTGTTGAGGATACTTTTGTGTTTATTTTGATGTTAGCTGAAAGAAAATGAACCCTTTTTTTTTTCGTTATACCCGGGCGACACGTGTCGCGTGCTTGTGCGAGTTTTTACTCGTGCTCAATCATATTAACGTAAACGTCAATTTGTATTGAAACTGGATAAGCGCCGTCTGGTGACAGTAATGGCAAATCCCTTTTTTACGTTAGCGCGGTCGAGTATGTTGAAAAACTCGTTCTTACTTACTCACCTTAGGTGCATGGCTATTGTTCTCAATAACTATCCATGTTTATGTTTCTTTGAACTCCACAACCAAACTAACCCATGATTCTGTACTAAATCTGTAACATTCCTAGACATAAATCTTACTAGATAACGCAAGTCCCTCCATCTGTATAAAAACCAAGCGTGCCACTTTTTCACATACAATTTAAAACAAATTTACTTACCAATGAAAGAAAACATTTCCAATGCTTCGGCCATTTTTTTGAATACAATCTGTACAGCTCAATATGGCATAATTAGGCATTTTTCTAGATTTCGATGGATTTGCGATGCCCATAATTCTACATGAAAAGCTCAAAGTCCGATCGTTGATCGCAATACAACTCCGTTTTTTGACACGCGAAGTACATACAATCATGTCATCTAGTTACATTTATATCTTTGGATGAAATGGTTTATTAGGCACTTTTAGGACTAATTTCCAATGACCAGCGGTTTATGATGTCTAGACTATCTAAATGATGAACAAAATAAAATGTGCAAAATTCTAGGCTAAATGACGTGTGTCGTCTTGTATAAGTTGGCAAATGAATCATGAGCAATATTATTATGGTGACGCCAATTGTCCACTGCTGGGAAACAAATGTCATCCCGACAAAAGTAGGCTGAAATCTTTATTATAGAAGTCCTATAATTAAGTCCAGTAATTATTATTCAGTGTAATTAGGTCGTATTTAACTTTATTTACCAATGTCTACGTCAAAAGACGAAGTGGGATGAGAAGGCAATTAAGTAGTATAAAATCATCTTGAATTAACTTTTCTTAAAAAAAAAATCTGTGCCTACTTATTTTATTTTCAGAGCTTAAATCTGTGTTACGAATAAATAATGCGACTGAGGACCCAAGTAGACAAGAAACATTTAGGGAAATGTTGTTTATAGATCCAACGACAAAACCTCCTTGCTCCTGTTCAAACCATGTCCCATCTGTTGGAGTGTCCCTAACCTGCACTTCTAAGGAACGGGGTATTGGCATGGCCACCGGAGGCTAACTCATGTTATCAAGTATATGTAATATATACAGAGTAAATAACTGTAGGGTTTGTGTAATTTTTACACAAAATATTTGTGTGTAAAAGATCTGAAAAATCCAGCCATAGAAAAATTTGCGCAAAGTTCTCAGCTATACGCTAGCATCAAAATAACAACAGTTTCTGCAACCGTAGATTGTTTCGTGCAATATATAGAGAAAGGGAAAACCCGAAGAAAGGCAAAATGTTGCTAATGAGGATGCCAAAGTTGCGTGCTGATGTAAGTAGGTAGGGAAGTGACACGAAGATAGAAAAGGCGGAAAATAATGTTGGGATACCATTATTGTTACAATAACATGGTGGGTGTGACTTCACTGAAATGTTTCTCGTACGTTTGTTTTATTTTGGACTGTAAATCATTTATTTATACATCAACAAAGGTAAAATAGATAAAGTATTATCACTGACAGTTCTGATCTGATGACAAAAATAATTGCAATGATAACTAGTTACACTATCGTGGATTGTCAAAGGTATTATTTATTATTATTTTGAATAAATGCGCTTTCTCTTGTGGTATTTATTCAAGATCTACTTACGTTTCATAACACTCCACAAACCATCTTCATATCTTTTGATATTGTATCAATTTTTGTAACTCTCTTATAAGTATTCTTTGATATTCTTATTACCTGCAAAGCATATTTTTAGTTATTTCTGATTGATTTGTATTCTTTAACTTTATTTCTATTGCTTATTTGCAAAATTATGGATTTTTTTATACTCTGACATTTTCATCTGACATGACATCTGTCTGTCTATTTTATTTTCTTAAAGCCATAGATATACCATAGGTACCATGGACTACCTAGACCTTTCCTTAAGCTAGTTGTACATTTTTGTAAGGTCAGTGCAGAGTGACCCGCCTTTGTAAAGCCATTTTTATTCGTTCTGGTCTTAATGAGTTTTGAATTTGAAATTTAGAAGAGATTACAGAACGGATGAAATACGGGCTTCAGCTTTTTTAGTCTAGAGTGTGGTCTGAACACTAAGAGTCTGTTATACGTATACGAAGTGTATTTTCTATTCTAAAACGTTTAAAAACTGTTGATTTATCAGCTCATGTATAACTATTATTATCTGAAGTGCTCCAATAATATATATTGTGTGTGATATACTTAGTATCATTTGTCTGAATCCTGCCTATCGTGTACCTTCATATCTACGGAGTGAAACGCCACAGCCCTGATTCCTCGAGACTCCTTGTTGCCTACGTCACTACCTTTGAAACAATCCTACCTGCCCGATTGTCTGATCATCAGTCTACCTCGGGCATACCACATCCTTCTGTTCGTTTTGCTGACCTGCATACCTGCCCGATTGCCTGCTCATCTTTCGTTCTGCTGTCTACACAACTTTCTACCTGCCCGATTGCCTGCTCATCTGTCTACCTCGGGCATACCACATCCTCCTGTTCGTCTTGCTGCCTGGTTAGCTGCCTACGTCGCGCGAAGCCGGACCTTATTTTATTATTATATCCTTTTTAAATTTTCTTAGCTTTAATTTAAATAACCTTTTATCTTAATTTTTATTAACGTGGCTCCACTGAGCTATAAGTAACGCTACACTCTTTGGGATGTCTTGGCGATGAAAGGGAATATTAGTACGTAACTCAACATGGCAGTCAGCAAAGACGTATTTTAAGAGACTCGTCATCTAAACTGTGTAAATTCATCTATAGTAAAACTTCACGTGTTACAAATTCAAACATAATTAGCCTAATCACACAAACAAACTTGAAAAAGTATTAAAAGTAACACTCGCAAGCTTTGTGATATTCATAACGAAACATAAACACAAAACTACAAACAGGTTAACTCTACACGGTCAGGAAAATCTCTGCATTGAATACGGATCCAGTTCTCACAAAGCAATTGAAAAAAAAAAAACAAACGAATAAAACAACGTGGGAAACGTTGCACTGTTAAAAGTTCAAAGATTCATTTGAATAATATATAGTCCTACTCGTTAAATATTATGAGTAGGAATAAAACTAGATAAGCTTTTAATATAAACCAAGTTGCCTGTGAACATCGCAATTTACCAGTGCACAAAACGCACATAAGTAGGTATACCCACAGAGCACTGAGACGCTGAGATGCAACTGATGAAATCAACGTACGTAAAAAAATTATAAAAATCTGAAAACATTAACGTTTTGACGGATGCCATGATTTAGCAATGGCGTTTCTAGTGATGCCAATTACCAACAAAGCACTCCGAGCTCTGTGACAAAACCGAACCGCGTTGGCAACCAGCCTTGGGAGATTTACCTCTAGCTTTATTAGAAAAGCATTCCTTTTAAAGTGAATACTTAATAGTTTTTACAAACCACTCGGCTAGTGGGTTGTAAAGTTCTTCTTCAACTGGAAAGACGTTCCTGGTCTTGACAGAGCAAATTCTCAGACTGATAGCTTTACAACGTCGTTTTTGCTGAAATGAAAATTGTTTGCTTATTCTTGGTTAAATTATAGAAATAAGGTTCATTGACTTTTGGTTTTGAAAATATATTTTTTCCTTTGTGTTTTTTGTGAATATTTGTTAGTCATGAGAAGGTACAGTTGTAGACATAGAGCTGGCGGATTATATATCTTTTGTTTCTATTATATTATTTCTAGTTTATTCACAATTTAATCTAGAGTTCAAAAGAACTATTCGGTTTGTCTACGAGAATATTTTATTCTCTTATGCGGTTCTATATGGATTTAAATCATTCACTCACCATTGTTCGTTTTTCATAACAGATCTTAAGAAATTCGTATAAAATTAGTGACGAATATTCAAACTTCACCTCCGCAAAGCGTCGCAAAATTAAAATTCAAGAAATTAAGTAAAAAGTTAACGTCACTCACAAGACTGTGCTGTCATGTCTTTTAAAATTTCCATAAGCAGCGCATCCAATCAACGGTGTTTTGTGTTACGACCGTAGTTTTGTAAGTATGTTAGGTCCGGCAAAAATTTCCTTACGGTTTATCCTACCCTCCAAACAATATAGTAGGCTAAAGATAATTAGAAAATTACAACCTTTTACTAACAAAGAACCCATGTAGAATAATGTAATCAAAAGATAGCTCAAACGTATGTTTTACTTAATAAACAAGACTAGAGAGATCGATAGATAAGACATATCTCTTGCGCCATTAGTATACGTTTACATAACATAACATTGCGTCTGTATCGCTAGAAGGGGTAAGCAGGGATACTTGCAAATAATATTCTTTTTGTAAAATAAGTTATAGAATCGATTTTAGAAATTTTCATAAATAATATCAAATCATTATTCTCTCCTCTCCATAGAACAATACCATATGATAACAATAAGTAAATCAGAAATAGAGAATTTTGTTTACGTTTTGATACAACGATAATAGTAGTTTATGAAATTGATTCATAATAAGGGGTATTAAAACATGAGTGTGTGTTTAAAAACCGAGCCATATGCAAGGTTTTTAATAATATCACACGAATGTTTTAATACCTAGTTATGTGCTGTTTCATACAATACTTTATCTACACTCATACGTTGGGATTGAACCTACTAAATACCTTTTTCTGCATTTTCCATACCATTAAGTTGTCATAGCATTTATCAAATAATTTTCTCAACTTTGGTGGTGGTTTATGAGTAATTTCCGTCATATAAAATATCGTATCGCATCTAAAATATCGTGCAGAGTCAAATTTTCTTCACATTCACTGATATCAGACATTTTTAAGCAAGAATTACAAAGCTTATGAAATTCAGTACAGCAAAACGTATGAATGGTGCCAAAACCCTGCAAATCACCGCATTAACCTCGCATGCGCTAAAGCAGGCGTTGCCACAGAAAAATAAAAATTGGAATCTTAACTTTATAAAATAATATTTAATAAAGTTTTGATTTCAATTTTTAGTAGTACATATAATGTTTTATAAAAATGGCGCGCCCCGATTATGCTTTCGACTAAAAAAAAATATGGAATCTCCTTGGTGATATTAAATTCTTGGATTTGCCCTGTATCGTAATAGAAAAAAAATGTTTTATATCATTATTTTGTTAGACCATAAGTGTTATTATAAGATTATATTTTTTAATTTCGGTACTGTGTTTAAAAAGTTTATCAATATAAACTCGTTTTGAAGTTTCATCATCAGCCTATAGCAGTCCACTGCTGGACATAGGCCTCTCCAATTGCACGCCATTTGCTTCGACTCTATTTATTCTTCAACTTTTATCCAGCTGCTACCAGCTGCCCCGCGAAGATCGTCACTCCACCTAGCCTGAGGGCGTCCCACCTTACGTTTACCGTTTCGCGGTCTCCACTCAAAAACACGTCTACCCCAACGGTCATCGGTTCTACGACTTATATGGCCGGCCCATTGCCACTTCAGCTTACTTATTCTGTGAGCTATGTCGACCACTTTGGTTCTCTGCCGGATCACCTCGTTTCGGATTCGATCCCTTAGAGACTCCGAGCATAGCCCTTTCCATAGCTCGCTGAGCAACTTTGAACCGATGAACCAGCCGTATTGTGAGTGTCCACGTCTCGGCGCCGTAGGTCATAACAGGTAGGACGCACTGTTTGAAGACTTTGGTCTTCAGGCTTTGTGGGATACGCGACGAGAAGACTTGACGAAGTTTTCCAAACGCCGCCCAGCCCAGCTGTATTCTTCTGCTAGCCTCCTTCTCAAAGTTGTTCTTAACAAACTGCAGAGTTTGCCCGAGGTAAACGTATTCTCGAACAACTTTGAGAGCACCGCCATTGACCACAATCGGTCCCGGAGTGACGTGTGAATTGAACATAACCTGGGTTTTGTCCAAGTTCATCCGGAGACCGATGCGTGCAGAAGAACCAGCTAAGCCGTCCAGCATCAGCTGCAAGTCATGCAGTGACTCTGCCATTATGAGGATGTCATCCGCAAATCGCAGGTGTGAGAGGTACTTGCCGTTTATATTAATGCCGCGTCCTTCCCAGTCCAGCGTCTTAAACATATCCTTCACCGCGTTGCTAAACAATTTCGGGGAAATAACGTCCCCTTGTCTAACCCCTCGACGCAGTGAGATATGCTTAGTTTGCCGGTCCTGACTTTGGACGGTCATTGTTGCGCTTGCATAAAGACATCTCAGCACCTGGATGTATCGCCAGTCCACTTGGCATCGCTGCATAGACTCCAAAACAGACCAGGTTCCGATAGAGTCAAAAGCCTTCTCATAGTCCACAAAAGCAAAACACAGGGGCCGATTATATTCTTCTTACTTCTGTATAATTTGCCGCACTGTGTGGATGTGGTCTATGGTGCTGTATCCACAACGGAACCCGGCCTGCTCCGGTGGTTGGAAATCGTCGAGTCTTCGCGCTAGACGATTCGTGACGACTCTCGAAAACAACTTATATACGTGGCTAAGAAGCGAAATGGGTCTATAATTTTTCAAAAGGGTCTTGTCACCCTTTTTGAAGAACAGAATGACCACGCTCCTTTGCCACGCTTCTGGAGTTCTCCCAGAGAACAGGACAGAATTGAATAGCTCCCCAAGCTCTTTCAGTACCGGACGTCCTCCCGCTTTCAGTAGCTCGGTAGTTATCCCGTCCTCGCCCGGGGCTTTTCCATTTTTAAGCTGTTTGAGAGCCGCCTCGATTTCGTCTTGGCTTATCTCAGGCAGGTCTTCTGTAAAATGGCGGGTTAAGGTGGCTCTAGAATCCTCATTTTCGGGATCAGGCCGAGATGCATGCGTTGCGTACAATTGGCCGTAGAAGTTTTCAACTTCCGAAAGAATCTCCGGCTTCGAAACGACGATATTCCCATTAGATGTAGTCAACTTCGTCAGATGGCTCCTCCCAAGTGACTGGACAAACACTTTCGACCCCCGGTTTTGCTCAATCGCTTTCTCTATAGAGAGCGTGTTGGCTCGTCGGAGTTCGCGTCGTACCATTTTCCTTATATGTTTATTGAGTTTTGAAGTTTATAATTAGAATATTACGATATGAGAGTAGATAAAATAATTTTAAATATTTGTTTCAATTTAATGCCTCCTCCTTAGAAGCCGTCGTTTAGAAATATTTTATAATACCTATCTCACTGTGGTCTAGACTAAGACCTGTCTTCAGTTACCAAAGTGGATTTAATGTCTTCACAACGCTAGACAAATATAAATTAAATACTTACTTATATAACCATTTTAAAACAAAATGCAAAGCAATTGTTCTTAATATTTCTTCAGTATATTAAGTTTTTACTAAAGTCTATAGTTCTAATAGACGATGAATGGCTGTCAAGCAAAGAATTATTTATTTTAGAATTCTTTCAGACTATGAAAAGAAATTAAGCTTCAAAAAGAAAGTTTAATACTAAAAGAAAGAAAAGATCACTTGATATCTCAAGCAGAAAACTTAAAATTGTATACAAGTTTATTTTTATTTACGATTCGCAATCAATCGAAGTACAGGTAGCTAGAAATCATTAATATTGTCTGCAATTGTAATGCCCAGACTAAAAACATATCTCATTAACAAAATCGCCCAAACAATCGTTTTCGCGTCTTGAATAAGTTACGATGAAAAATTTAATTAAAAAGATTTCTTGTCTACACAAAAACAGTGAAAATACTTATGAGAATTAATAATGTTTGGGAACCGGAGACTCCGTGTTTCTTTTTCATTAAGGGCTGCTATCAATTTTCTAGAAAAACCTGATCTCGGGCAAGAACAGTTAATTCATTGAGAGAGATTTTTTCGGAGAAAAGAGAAAGTTAAATAAAATAATGAACTGGTGATAAATTATGCGGCGTGTCAAAAACAATTCAATTACTGTATATTGACGTAATAGATTTTTATTTGATTGATGGAAATCAGTACTATTCTTCCAGGAATTAGATATTGTCCTCGTTAAATTTCTTGGGTTTAGTTTGTGCAAAGACTTGCATTTAATACCCTACTTAAATGCTTTTTTTCATGTTTATTTGTGGTTGTCTTAGACTGAGTCATGAGAGAGTCATTCGTAATTCAAGCCCTGGAATTTGTAGGTGGTTATGCAAGATGGGCAAAAAAAAGTATGTTATCAAATTGATACGTGTCTATGTAATTATGTTGGCAATGCACAATATTCACATATGTTACTCTATTTGGGCTTCTAAACATCTGTGCGAAATTCCATAAGTTTATGTTTGTATGTATGTTTGTCTACGCATTTCGCCGGAACTGCTAATTGGATCGCGATAATTCTATTTCTATTTATTTTATTGAATTAAGTTTCTTTCAACTTAGGGAATAGTGCAAGTTTCATCAAAATCAGTTCAGCAGCTTTCAGGATATTGGACATAGAACCGAGGTCCTTAGCAACAAACAGCACGAGAGTGTAAATTAATTTATTATGGATATTTTGTCAATCCTTTAGGTGGCTTACGATAGAACTTGGTCACTTTTTAGTAAAGTTGTACCAAAATTAAAAAGAGAGAAATAAATGCATTTTCACAAAAAAATGCTAAATAACTTTCGTTTCGACAGTCAGTGTCGCAAAACGATAAAAATAAGAGGTAACAAAGACACCGACTTCTGAACGAAAGTTATTTAGCAATTTCTAGTGTTTTGCTTTTGAAGTCGGTTTTTCTTTTTAAATGTCTTACATGAATTTCACAACAAGTTCCTAAGTGCTTCCTATAAATTATGAAATTGACGTCAGCACTAGCACGCATAATTATATAATTGCTATGAGAATATTTGATTCATGCTTACGTATGTAGCGCTAGCGTATGACATAATATATGGCGTTTTAAGCCAATAACACTCAAGATAATCATCATTCAACCACACTGTGACGCAAACGTGCTTATGTATGAACTTGCCTACTTAACTTAGGTTTGTAACGAAGTCAATAGTAGATACATGCCTACATCATTTTAGTTAATGCGTATAAAATATATGAATACTAATTTTATAGCCGTGTAGTTCAACAGTGGTCAGGCAGGGGCCAGTAGTCTCTCCTACAGTTTTAGGCAATCGATCCACTAAACCTAGCAAACTCATAGCCCAATGCATTTTTCTCCATATTTTGCAATAGTCCTGCACCAACCGGGGATTGCCCTTGGATGCACTTGCGCAGTGCATACAGGGATAATAGTCAGTTAATGTCACATTGCCTTATTTTATTTGTTATGTCATTAATTGCCTACCAAGGCCTCTGCAAGTTGGCTTTGGCTCTTCGCACGCCATTCAAAGGACCAGGACCCCAGATTCCCGAGATTGTCGAAGTAAAAATTATTAATAAATTTGGTGGTGAAAACAACACAGTGTACGATATATCAGTGTCAACTTAGGTTAGTCGCGCGCGCGCAGCGATACGCGTCGCTTGCTTTTTGCTACGATCGATTTTTGCGACGAGCGAAATGTCCGCCACAGTAAAGTGTCCTCAGTGTAACATTGTTATTGACGAACTGTTATGTTATGTACAAAATAAACTGTCGACGAGTGATGACGATACCTTGATTCGCATATGTTTTTCGGCCTTCAGTAACGATCAAATCAAAAATTCAAAAGCGTTACTGTTTAAATCTGTGCCGACTAATAAAAGGAATATCCAACGGAAGCAAAAGGGCAAAGAGCACCGTGACTTAGCCGATATAATTGGCCTGTTCAAGTCAACTGACCCTGATGTAATCCCGATTTTCGTCGCGCGGCACCTTGACGATCTACCTCCAATCACATTGATCACTTGGATGTGACTAAATTGCTAAAGGATCTCACCGTACTCAAGGAGGAAGTGCGAGAACTGAAATCGACAAGTGTGACGGTGGATCAGTTGGAGAAATTCAAGGTGGATCTTCAGTATGACCTCAAGTTTGGATCGTTGATCGAGCATGCACGAGACGAGCAGTGTGTAAATTCAAAACGAGGGGGCGGCAACGGTGACATCTCCCTTGGCAACTCATCATACAGAAGTCTGGAGGCTTCTAAGAATGCAGTGCTAAGTCCGAGGATTCAGGAAAGTTTGAGTGTCGCGAAACTCTCAGCTGATATTGTGGATAAGCAAATGCCGCATATTCTAAATAGTGGGTATGTTGAGAATGAGGGGCCGTTATCGGTATCGAAAACCGGTTCTAAGGTGCGCGCTCGCTCGCCGTCGCCGATACAAACAGCTGTTGGTGTTGCGTCACTATCGCAGATAAGGAACTCGGCTAGTAAACAAGTGCGACACTGCGCTGATGTTCTGCCTGGGCATGATAATGTTGGATGGATCGTTGCAACGCACCGAAAACAGAAGCAAAAGTACCGTTATTCTGGGAAAGCGGGTGTTGCTAAAGACACAGTAGGGTGCTTTAAAGCTGCTGAAAAGAAAGTACCTATGTTTATCACGAATGTGCACAAAGATTCACACACAGCTGACATAATTAAGCATATTGAATTAAAAACTCGCGAAATAGTTAAATTGGAAAAACTTTCTCTTAGAAAACGGGTTGACTATGATGCGTACAAGTTCTTTATACCTGAAACTAAAGTACCTGCATTTTTGGATGAAAACATCTGGCCACAAAATATAATTTTCAGACGTTTTGTGCACTATAACCAAAGAAGTAGTGACGATAAATCGCTTAAAGTCGGCTCTGTGAAGAACAAAAACCGGCCAAGTGCGAGTCGGACTCGCGCACGAAGGGTTCCGTACCATTTCCGTAAAAACGGCAAAAAAATCACGTTTGTAGTATGGGAGCCCCCCTTAAATATTTATTTTATTTTGTTTTTAGTATTTGTTGTTGTAGCGGCAACAGATATACATCACCTGTGAAAATTTCAACTGTCTAGCTATCACGGTTCATGAGATACAGCCTGGTGACAGACAGACAGACAGACAGACAGACAGACAGACAGACAGACGGACCGCGGAGTCTCAGTAATAGGGTCCCGTTTTTACCCTTTGGGTACGGAACCCTAATAAAAACAGAAAGAATAACTTCTTCCATTTTTAAATCGGTTAAAAAGAGCGTTAGGAGCACAATTTCAAGTAATGTTGTAGTGTTGTTGTTGTTGTCGGAATGGAACGATTGTTTTGGATAAGTAAGAAATTCTCCTTTTTCCGTCTCCAAGTAAGGATAGGGTTCCATGACCGACCCTGTGTTTTATGGACTGATCTTATAATTAAGTATCAAGTTAGATCTCTAACTAGTTGATAGTATAATGAACCCATTATGCTGTCAACTCGATCAATTGACATTTGACCTTCAAGTAGATTCCCTTCGATTACGCTACCAACCGATTTGTAATATTTGGACGAATCACATCTTTATTGAACTGAAACCAACTCTATTCACCCGTGACGAGTGAAGTCAAGGGTCCAAAAGTCACTCGGGAAATATATGAATTGGCATTACTGTTGTAGGTACACATGTAAAATCTACTTCTTAACGTATACATAAATCATGAATAAAATATTATCGCCCCCCGGACATAAAGGTCGACCGGTTTTCAGTTAATAAAAATGAAGCATCATAAGTAGCTGTGTTGTATTAAAATAATTTTATTAAATAAATTCATATTTGCGAACAATATCCTAAAAATATGTACTTCAATTTTCAAAGAGCCTGAAAACACAACATCGTTGTACACGTTGTACAATGTGTACGTTATATAAATAGGCCCTCACATTGTGTGTTCTGTAAGACAAGACCCTAACATAAATATTAAGCAAATGGGGGTATAATTAAACACACAATGTTACTGTGAAACAATAGCCTTTGCCAGGGGCGCTAAACCCATGATCAAAAGAAAACGTGTACTCCAAAGTGGTACAAGATGAAAATAAAGTGGAATTCTTTTAAAAAAAAGGTTAGAAATCAAGCGAAATTACAAACGAAATTACTAAACACAAACCTTAGGGTACAAAGGCAAGATGGCACGAAAAAGGAAATCATTTTACTGCCGCACTTGGTATTTGTTCGGCACATTTTAATCCAATATTATCTGATTTGAAGAAGGAAAGTTATGTCGGTCGACCAGCAGGAAAAGATTTTTGTGATAAAAATTTGGTTAGAAATTGAGAACTTATTTTGTGTATAATGTGTTTGTCTAATTTGAGTTCGATTGTTTTAAAATTAGCGCTATCTTTTATTTATTTATTATTATAAGGTACACCAAAAGCATCACATACAAAACAGTTTATAGTAAACAAAGAAAAAATAAAGGCTGGTATGTGTGCTTTTTACAGGTATACGCTGGTACCTTCTTAGGAGTTGGTGGAGGTTTTCTAACTAAAAGTAAGTAATAAAACGATTACTGGAATTTCCGACACATTTTTTTTCTGTACCTTACATATTAAATGTCCAATTAGCTAAAGAAAATAAACCATATTCTAGTTAGCAAAATATTACTGTTGCCAGTTATTATTCATGATAGATATTTCTATTTTTAATATTAACAAAATGCCGGGTACATTGCCGTAATAAAACAATTTTGACAGCGTCAACATTCTGTCACATCTATTAATATCAACATTATTGTTTGACAGCCCTGTACAGGGAAGCTCATTATAATAAATCTGGATAAGGCATCATTTTAATAATATTCTAATCTTAATAGAACTTAATCCTCTTGGAGTTTAAGAAGCCATACATAACTTTTGATTACTTATTGTGATTGAATTTGAAAGTTCAGAAAAGTATTAAAAAGATCTCCGACTACAGACTTTGCTTAGGTGATATTGTTTTCTAAAAGAGGTAACCTACAAAAATATACATACATAGGTAGAGTATATGAAATTGTTATTTATTCATCTAAAATCGAGTTAGGTAGTCTCGCTTAGAGTCTTAATTTGTCAGAATTGATAATTATTATTACTACTAACATTACTTTCGAAATAAAATGATTAAGCTTACCTTATTAATTTCATAATTATAATATTGTTCTCATCTACGAGAAATATAAACTTTATGAAAAATCATTATATCTTTATTTTAATCATTTCTTCTATTAATGTCATATAGATATGTTTTATGAATATACGCCGATTGCGTAAAATTCATAAAATCTACCCTATATTTTCATAATTCCATCATGATTGCGAAAGTGCCTTCAGTTGAATATTCAATACGTAAATTCGCATAATCTCACGAGCCCTTTTTTCGCTATGTGATTTATTATTTCCTATAGATAGACATTTGTTATTTTTATTAGCTAAACCAGTATCTGTATTTATTTTGTTAGATTTGGCAGGTATTTTTTCATTTTAGTAAGAGTGATTCTCAATATTGTTTAACTTGATATTCACAACATTGTGAGGGTAGCTTATTGATTTTTCTGTTGAGTTTTCAAAATCTTCGAATTATTTTCGTTTCGATGTTTAATTTATTACTTGTTTTTTTAAGCTTAGTTAGCCTCTTTAAATGAAACGTCAATAGCATTCATCAGGTACTCAAAATTGCAGATATTTAGGCACTTTGAGCACTCCAGCATGTGTCATATAAAGGTATTTTTTGTTATTCAGCCCATTAAAAGACAATTAACTAATTAAATGTTTAATATATAGGTAGTTATACACTATTCTTGCCTTATTTTAAGTGAAGAATAGTAAACACACACACGGTACTTGATGAACATCCCATTCGTACGCACAAAAGTTTTGGGATCACTTTTAATATGCGTACAGCTAAGAAGTGGAATCCCCTGCCAGTGTCTTTGTTTTTTGCCGACAGCTAAAATTTAGAAGTCTTTAAATCAAGAGTGAACAGGTTTTTTCTAAGCCAGCGTGCTTCACCGTCGACCACATCATCGATTACAATCAGGTGAGATAGTGCTCAAGCGCGAGCCTATAGACAAAAAATAAATAAAAAAAACACGCCATTTCTGAACATCCATTTACTTAAAATAGTGACAAAAAAGTGAAATGGTAACCTAATGGTAGTCTACAAAAATGTCTGCAAATCTTATTGCCGCTGCGAAGTAATTTTAACTTTCAGAATTTTTTATTATAACAATGCTGCTGAAACCACAGCTATTAGTACTCAATATCTTAAGTAAAGAACTCCTAAATTAAGTTTTGGAACTATTTCTGCCTGAAGGAAGTTGCCGATGCTTCCAGCTATGTACAATATGGACAAGTTTTTAAATATAAATTCTTCGACATTCATGAAATATTGTTGGTTTTAGGGTTCCCTAAGAGTGCTAACGGATCCTATAACTGTGCCTACACGTATGTTTATCTATATGTCTATATTTTTCAGGGTTGTATCTCTGTTACGGCCATAGATCTAGAAATTATGGGATCTAGATAAAGTAATATTCTATTAGCTAACTGTCAAAAGATAGTCAAAAGTCAATTTTTTTTTAGATAGATAACGTACTGATAGTGTGAATTATTACAATGATCAAGGAGGCACTTCCCTCTTTAGATGACCGTTTTACGCAGAAAGCCCTGCGACTGACTAAACTTGCATTCATGCACTCAGTTACGTGCATTCAATGCCGTAACGACTGGCTACGGGACTTTTAATAAGCATATTTTGTCTTAGGGATCACGGGATCACTGAGCAGAAGATACATGGAGGAGGACGAGACAGCAGCAAACCTGCTTCTAAGCTGCCCAGTAATCACTGGTTACAGGGCCAAACACCTCGGTGGCCCAGATACCGTACAGTAGATGGTTGGCAACATCAAGGCGCTGCTGGCATTCCTTGAGGAGCTAGGGTGGAACGAGTAAGGAAGACGAATCCCACCCGTACGCAAAATACACGCTTAGACGTGGAGTTGCGGAAACCAGCCCATCTTAACTTACGTGATCAATCCAAATCTTTTTTTTGAAAGGTTTTACCAATCGCTGATATAATGTTACTTTGTTTAGAACTCTAACATAATTATCCAAAACTTAAACTTTAGGTAGGTATACACCAAAAACAAGAACATACAGCTATTAATTTGCTATCAAAATAAAATTAAAACCACCGGTCACCATAAATAAACTACTATAGCCACCTTAAGAAGAAGAAAAAGAAGTATGTAAGGATCGTAGCAGGTGGCGTTCTGTAGTTTTTGCCTACCCTCATGGGAAAAAGGCGTGAGTTTATGTATGTATGTTTGTATAGCTACCTTATTCATACCATAATAACATATCTTAGAACCATCAAGTTCTATACACACCAATAACTATAGTTTGTTAATAGGTATTGTTCTTATCGACAATAGTATCGTGTCAGTTAACTAATTAATTGCTTGCAGCACACATTGTTCTACTAATTACTTATAATTAATTACCATGTGTCAGCATTCAAGGTATTGTTGAGGTAAGAATATAGTGATATAATATATATCGGGCTAACGTAGCAATTAGATTATAGTACCAATCAAGCTGTTATAGTACTTAGCATAAAAATACGATAGGCGTTAAATAAGTTAAGCAGCTACAAGGACACAGCTTGTGGAGAGCAGTACTAGCTTGTTGAAATAACTCTGTATAGTGTGTTTGGGCATACATCATTACGGGTTATTTTTAATTGTTGATGAGTGGACAGGAAAGGTGACTCCTTCTGAAAGATTATACTATCAATAACTCATGAATATGAAACTACTTTTGCTGTGGGATCAACTCACGAAAAAAATTTGCTTGTTCTTATGAGTACCTCCTCCCCTTTTAACCGACTTTCCAAAAAGGAGGAGGTTTTATGTTCGACTTTGATTGCTTTTTTTTTGGTGTATGTTCATTGATTTCTCCGTAAATTATGAACCGATTTTAATTTTGCAATCGCAATTGCAATCGCATGTCTGTTTATTGTTTATACCATTTCATAACATAAAATCACGCCAGTATGCTCTAAAGGGGTACGCAGATGTCTATAGCTCACCTAACGGAAAAATAAAAAGTAAACATTAATACAAGTTTTTTTTTTGTAGTAATAATTAAAAAAGTATTAAGAAAAAGGTATTTACATGGCAAGCGTGAGTTGTAACACCAGGAGGGGATGCCCTAGGAGTTCAATTACGTATTTTATTTCAAAAAGTACAGGAGTGCAGTATATGACTAGATGTATGAAGGTAAATTAAGTATTAGTAAATGAGAGAAGAAAAAGATTACGTATGGATCGTAATTCGTCGTGTTCTGTAAATTCTGCCTAGTCCTATGGTAAAATAGCGTAATGTTATGAATGTATGTGTATATCAAATTGATGTAAACACGGTATGCCATGCTGTGTATTTATTATTTATCTGATGTAAGTTATTTACTTCCAGCAAGCGTGAAATGGATACGTAAACATATAAATCATATTTCTACGTTGGTTCAGCTCTTTTCTGATACACAGCCATTTACATAAGTAAACAAGTATATGTTGTTCTGTTTGTGCTACCTGAGAAATACTCTAAGGTTACTGGAAAAGTGCCTTTGCATTTTTTGACAAAAATAAAAAAGCGGTGGGGCCTTGGTCTATTTTATTACACGTGCCATGCATGATAGCTAGCGAATTATGCTCTGTCTAACGTACACAGAGGGACTCCATATCAGAACGTCCTATTCGCAAAATGACATAATGAGAAGATCGTTCTATTCTCAAAATTACCTATTAGCAAATCATCCTATTAGCAGAATAGAGTTCTGTCAAAGTACAGTTATACTAATTGTAAATTTATTTTTAAAAGTAAAATTGAAACAATAAGAAGAATCAAAGTATTATTGCATTATGACGAGTCAACCGTCAGATATTGTGTCAAAATACTTCAGGTCTGATGAAGGGTTCTATGGAACAGAAAATAGGAATGTGGGCTCACACTTGACAGTGGAGCGGCGACGCCGCACCGCCTGGTGTGTTCCATGCGGAGGTTGTGCAGCTCCTTGATCTCGTCCCGGCAATCGGTGATGCGATTAACGACTTGCTTTTGGTCGTGGTCCAGCCTATGGTCGGAAGTGATAACGCTCCCTCGAAACTCGCCCCCTTGTGCGAGGAAGTGATGGTTGCAAAGGAGGCGGCAGAAAGGAAGCTAAAGGATACAATCTCCATTCTCGTCCGTAGCAGAGGCACCAGGCACCGAAAATCGCGACATGATGGCTGGCTGCCTCATGCTGTGACAAACTTGGGCAGTTTGGCACCACAATTGACCACGCCGTGTTCCGCGCTTACCTCCCGAGAGGAGTTGCGACCGTTTACGGCCAAACTGGGTGCGGACCTTATCCACATCAGGGCATGTGGGACAATAATTGGCCGGGGAAGACTTATGAATTGCGCAAGCACTCCAACGCCCAGGTCAAAGTTATGAACCTGGTAGACTCCTCCGCCCGCTCCAAGGCGGAGAACGTTCATAAGAATGCCTACATTTGGACCGATTTATTACTTAAACTGAAAATGATCACATAAAAAAACAGTGCAATCATTATGATTTTAATTTAACTTTTTATTTAAGTTAGTCTTAAGAAAATTTTGAATTAATTTATTCCTTTATAAATCTCATATTTGTGTGGTATGATTGTACTATTCCCATTGTTTTGTTTGTAGGACATTTTGCTACTAGGTCATTTTGAGAATATGACGTTCTGCTCACAGGTAATTTTGCGAATAGGACATTTTGATACGGAGTCCTTTTAGGAGGCATTTTATGAGAGCTTTATCGTCATAGATTACAAATCACGGTTCCTACTATTTATTATTATTTATTTTAGACGATTATAGTTCTGGCTACATACATAAACTCACGCTTTTCCCCATGGGGGTAATCATAAACTACAGACTTCACCTACTAAGATCCTTACAATACTCCTTCTGCTTCATTTATATTCATAAGTACATGTACTTATACTCTTTGTGCTGTAGCATGGTGCGGGTGACAGTTTCAATAACATTTTTACGCATATACGTGTACGCAGTTTTTGTAGTTTAACGTCATACAGGCAACTATCGTATATGGTATAACCATGGTATGACGTTAAACTACAAAAAATGCGTACACGTATATGCGTAATTTTTTTTATTGAAACTGTCACCTAAACAATGCTACAGCGCAAAGAGTGTAGTTATTATTATTATTTATTGGAAAATAACTTTAAAATCTTTACAAAACAAATGAAAAATCATAGCAGACACTCAAAACTCTCGATATTCGAGTCTCAAGCATCACAATCAAATTTACAACAAAAATATAAAACTCCTCTACAAACTAAAAAACCGGCCAAGTGCGAGTCGGACTCGCGCACGAAGGGTTCCGTACTTGGTAAATTGCGGTTTACGATTTATGACGTATTTAAAAAAAACTAATTGCTAGATCTCGTTCAAACCAATTTTCGCTGGTAGTTTACATAGTAATGTACATCATATATTTTTTTAGTTTTATCATTCTCTTATTTTAGAAGTTACAGGGGGGGGACACACATTTTACCACTTTGGCAGAGTCTCTCGCGAAAACTATTCAGTTTAGAAAAAAATGATATTCGAAACCTCAATATCATTTTTGAAGACCTATCCATAAATACCCCACACGTATGGGTCTGACGAAAAAAAATATTTTTAGTTTTAGTTTCAAGTATGGGAACCCCCAAATTTTTTTGTTATATTTTTATTTTTGTGTCAAAATCTTAATGCGGTTCACAGAATACATCTACTTACCAAGTTTCAACAGCATAGTTCTTATAGTTTCGGAATAAAGTGGCTGTGACATACGGACGGACAGACAGACAGACAGACAGACAGACAGACAGACAGACAGACAGACAGACATGACGAATCTATAAGGGTTCCGTTTTTTGCCATTTGGCTACGGAACCCTAAAAATGAGTGATACAAGTTTGTTGCGATTTGCCAGTTTTAACTGCAGGAGTGTTAAGCGTTCAATTGAGGGTGTTCGTGAACTCTGTGGAACTTGCGACTTAATAGCGTTTCAGTAGTGTTGTTGCTGCCGGAGGAGCTGCCGTTCCTGAGCACCATCCATGGTGACTTCAGCGGTACGGGGCGTCAGCCGTTGACACGTCTGCTGGCATGCTGCGTGGGCGACCCTATGGAGGGGTGGCTCTGCTATGGCGAAAAAGTGTTTTTGGTGATGTGTCGGTCGTTCCGTGTGATAACCCGAGAGTTTGTGCGATACGCGTCAATGCGAGTGAAAGACCTTTCATTGTGATGAGTGTGTACATGCCCACGGATGCAGTGAGTAACCTGCCGGAATTCTCACATTGTCTGGGACTGTTAAGTGCGATCGTGGACAGCAGTGATGTGGAGGCAAACGCCCTGGTCTATTGTCTTGGTGACTTTAACGCCCACCCACATGAAATGTTTTATACGGACCTGATGAATTATTGTAGGGATAATCACTTCTCATGTGTTGATGTAGATAGGCTGGGATTGACGTCGAAAACGTACACTTATGTCAGTGACTGTAACGGGGCTAGGCGATGGCTTGATCATTGTATCTGTACAGAATCGTCTCTGAAAACTGTTTGTAGCGTTAGCGTTGGATATGATGTTATGTGGTCGGATCACTATCCATTGTTGATCGAATGCGATATTAATATGATTAGGCCGAAAATAAAGCAGAGCATGACCGGTGACGATCTAGTTTTGTGGGGGGAAAAAAGCTCAAAGGCTATTTACACCTTCGGACAAGAGTGTCATCGTCGATTGCGAAATATTGACTTCCCTCGCGTATTGTCCAATTGTTGTGATCGAATGTGTAGTGATTCGGGCCATAGCCAAATAATTGATTGCCTGTATCGGGATGTGGTATCCGCTCTGAGGGGGGCCGCCATTGCTAGCAGGGAGCCGCGAGTCTTTGGTAGGAGGTCGAAGCGTGTGGTGGGTTGGAATAAGCACGTCAGCGAGGCTCACTCACACGCTAGGCTAAAGTTAAATGAGTGGATTTGTTGTGGCAAACCTACGTCTGGAGTGTTTTATAAGGAAATGTGTGACACTCGTAGGGTCTTTAAATCTAAATTAAAATGGTGCCAGAATCACCAAGACCAAATCCAGATGGACATCCTAGCCGAGTCTCACACTAAAAAAGACTTTCGGGGCTTCTGGAAGTCTACAAAGAAGCACAACCTTAGGCCTGGTTTGCCGGTGAGCGTCGATGGCGTGTCTGCTGAAAGGGATATTGCTAATGTTTTTAAGTCCCACTTTTGTATCGAGCCAAGCAGTATTCCACCCTCTGAGGTGCTCGATGCCGAGTCGCAGAGTACTGTCCTGGAACCAAGAGTTAAGTTCTCAGCAGCAGACTTAGCTAAGACCATAAGGGGTATGACCAGGGGTAAGTCTCCAGGCCATGACGGACTCAGCATCGAGCACCTACAGCATGCAGGTCCCCACCTGCCACGTGTTTTGGCCATGCTGTTCACGTTCTGCCTGCGCCATTCGTACTTGCCGGATGAGCTGATGAGGACGGTCGTAGTACCAATTGTCAAAAATAAAACAGATTACATATCAGATAGAAACAACTACAGACCGATCTCATTAGCGACAGTTATGGTATAAGGTATTTGACAGCATGCTTAATGCTCAGTTAAATAAAACAATCACTTTGCACGATAACCAGTTTGGTTTCAGGCCCAAATTGTCCACAGACAGTGCTATACTGAGTCTAGAGCATGCTGTCAGATATTACACGGATCGGAACACGCCTGTTTACGCCTGCTTCCTTGATCTGTCCAGGGCGTTTGACCTGGTTTCGTACAAAGTGCTGTGGCAAAAATTATTAGATAGGCAAGTTGCACCTGAAATTGTAAAAATCTTCCAGCACTGGTACGGGAACCAGGTCAATAATGTGAAATGGTCGGGAGCTCTGTCGGACTCGTATAGGTTGGAGTGCGGGGTGAGGCAGGGGGGATTGAGCTCACCAACGCTCTTCAATATGTACATCGATGGGCTTGTTGCCGAGCTCAGCGGCCGCCATGTTGGATGCCATGTTGATGATGTTTGCTTTAACAACATTAGCTACGCTGATGACATGGTGCTGCTGAGCGCGTCAATTGGGGGACTCAGGGAGCTCATAAGCATTTGCGAAACGTACGGGAGCTGAGTTCGCTCGCTTTGCTCGCTCACTTCAGCTCCCGTCATCTTCTTCGAACCTAACCTATCCGTGTCGGGGTGCCCTAAGCTCCCGAGCTCGCTTCGCTCGCTCTTGGACTAATTCACATTTATTTTATATTTAATTGAATAATTTGTGTGCAAATCAGTATTTTTGTTTTACGGTGAGTAATATTGTTTTGCAGTAGGTTATTAGTGGAGATATTTTGTTTGCTTAAATTTCTAAATAGAGGTGCAGTTAAAAATTCCCCATTTCAAAATAGTTATTATCGATTTGAACTTGAGTTTCATCGTGACTTTCGGCATAATTAATAAATACTTACAAGTGCCACTGTGCAAAACTAATCTTGATATAAAATATGAGTTCTCATTTTAAATCAATATAATGTATACATTATCAAAATAAAGATAAACTTTATTTTGTTTCATATAGCAACATAGATAAAAGTATAAACATTGTATAACTAGACTAGACTACAAACATATACACTTAAACCAAAAACTTCTTACTAACTAAACCTAAAAATATACTAAACAAGTTGACGTCTCGCGGTTTCACCCGTGTAGTTCCCGTTCCGAGGGAAAACAGGGATAAAAAAGTAGCTTATGTCACTCGGGGATAGTGTAGCTTCTTAACGGTGAAAGAATTTTTGAAATTGGTCCAGTAGTTTTTAAGTTAATGAGTTACATACAAAAATACAAATCTTTCCTCTTTATAATCTATCTATACCAATATTATAAAGCGGAATGATTTTTTTGTTTGTTTGTTTGTATCGAATAGGCTCCGAAACTACTGGACCGATTTTAAAAATTCTTTCACCAATAGAAAGCTACATTATTCCTGAGTGACATAGGCTATTTTTTTATCCCGAAAACGGGTTCTATGGGGTGGTCCACGGGAGCGAAGCCGCGGGGAACAGCTAGTATTATTTAAGTATAGTAGTACAGATATAGACAAAAATATGGCGTCGAAAAACTCCTTCACATCGTTGTCCACTAATCATACATATTTTATTTATTTAAATAAACTTACTACTATATTTTCACCTCCATTAGTCAAACTTCAAATGCAAAAATACCACCGCCCTAAAATTGTGTACCAAATTTTGATCTCAAACTGCCCTTTAAAGCACAAACCGGAATCATTTTAAGCCCTCGGAGCCGATTAAGATGCCAAGAAGTGGACAGACAGTCTTCAGAGGACGACCCTCGAGCCCTCTTCCCATTAGGACACCCTCCTGCATTGCTGTGAGGGCCCTTGATTCTTCACAAACCCGGATTTTTACGGGCTAGTGAATTTCAACCGAGTGGACACTTCAATATCAGTGCTCTGCTTGTTACTCGGCGACTTTTTTATCATTTTTTATGTTGATGTTGCTGTTGTCATATCGGATTAAATTGGACCCTATGATGATGGTCAAGGAGGTGATTTTGTTTTATCATTATGTACCTACAGTCTGTACTGTCGAATTCTTATCTCTATGATTAAAATTAATTAGGTACGAGTAGATACCTAAATACTTACAGTAAATGAAGTTTACTTGTTAGTGTTACCAAACCGTAGGTGGAAATGGTGAGTCTTTTAATTACATTTTATATTTAGATTACATGTTGCATATTTTTTTTATTTCCATCAATTATTTATTTATTACTTCATGCACACAAACGTACAGAGGCAGACTCTATGCCTCAGGTTTTTCTACCAGCCTTGATTCGATCTTAATATTATTCCTTGTGTTACTTTTTGTTACAAAAAACACAAGAAAACAAAATTTACACTTACCTATATCAGCGTCTAAGGCAACAATTTGTCACATCCAACTGTTATCCTAAATCCGGAACCCACCAGTTACGAACTAGTCCTAAAGTAAACTCAAAACAGTAGACACTGGGTATTAACGATGATCATCTCAATCTAACTTCTTGATAGACTTGCCACGATCTAATCATAGTTAGGATATTGTTTAGAACTTCCGTCACTTGCATAATGGTTTTATTAAAATTACTGATAGTTACAACTTATTTGAATTTGTACGAGGTATTTGCTTCCGGATGTAATTTAAATACTCTGGATGCTTGTACCCGCTGCTTTGCTCCCATAGCTAATCCGATACGAACCGTGCAATTTACAGGATAAAAAATAACTTTTTATCAAATAAATTAAACTAACTGCCAAAGCAAAACATTACAAAGCAAAAAATTACTTTCTTGCCGAAGTCGGTGTCTTTGTTACCTTTTGTTTGCCGTTTTTTATTTATTTATCTCTTTTCCAATTACCATGAAAACCATTTATAGTCAAAGTACATCACGTGAAGATTCCAATAAGCCCAAACACGACTAGGATACATTTTTTATTTCGTAGCCCACTGCCTACCTTTCGGTTTCATCATTAGATCAGATCGATGGTACCATTTTCATCAATACCATTTATTTATAAGTATTTGCGTCATCACAGTCCGTAGTGGTTCGGTCGCGATATCTTAGCCCGTGACATACTTATCATTAAAGAAGTTCCATTGTCCATCTGTGGTCTTCTTCATCAGTACCACTTCACCAAATGATACTCTCTGAGTGCAAATGATTGCATTGTTGATGAAAATACCAAAATCGCTATAACTATGCCTATAATATTTGAGGAGTTCCCTCGATTTCTCCTAGATCCGATCATCCGATGTTGACAATGGAACTACCTTGAGAGTATACCCTTCTAACGCTAAAGGAATTTTCAGAAATCGGGTCACAAATTGACGGAGAAGCCGGTGACAAACATAAAAAAAACATGTTGAACATAGAACCTCTTCCCTTTTTGGGGCTTTGCTTAAAAATAGGCAGCCATAGGGACTGCCGACATCAGTGAAAACTTAAAACTTTGTAATGACTGGTCGCAACACGCCGTCACATTAGCATGTCGATGAGACGATTCTATTAGCATGTCGGTGGCGCAAACCCATAAATTTTGCTCCTATCAAAAATCGCTGAACGCGGCTAAAGATGTTTTCACTTTCTCTGTAAAAGAATTTTAGTGATCCGATAAGTAGTTCTTCTAGACCTTTTAGAAACTTTGAAACACAAGTAAAATTTCAAAATTTAAAAACCCCCAACACATTTATATTCCGAAAACACCCCGATTCAAACATTAAAACGCCCATAACTTTTGAACGGCTGAACCGATTTTATTCAAACATAGCTAAAAACACTCTCGATAAAATAACCTTTCAAACAAAAAAAAACAATCGAAATCGTTTCATCCATTTAGGCGCTCTGATGCCACAGATAGACACACAGATACACAGCAACACACGTGAAACTTATAACACCCCTCTTTTTCCGGCGGGAGTAAAATACAAGTAAAATTATAAATTTAAAAAACCCCCGTCATATTTACCTTGCGACAAGTAAAATTTCAAAAATTTAAAAAACCCCGACACATTTATCTTGCGAAAACACCCCGATTCAAACAGTAAGACACCCATAACTTTTGAACGGCTGAACTGATTTTATTCAAACATAGCTAAGAACACTCTCGACAAAATCACCTTACAAACAAAAAAAAAATTAATCAAAATCGGTTCATCCGTTTAGGCTCTATGATGCCACAGACAGACACACAGATACACAGACACACAGATACACAGCAACACACGTGTAACTTATAACACCCCTCTTTTTCCGGCGGGGGTTAATTAAAAATAAACAATGTTACCTCTTTAAAATTTTGTTTGGATAAAAGGGACTCGTGACTAATAGCGGCAGATACCACCGTGGTCCTATTCAGGGATGCGTGACTATTCTGAGAGAGATCCATCCATGACTCAGAGAACACGTTGAGCCGGTGGTCTCAATAATAAAACAGTACAAATACTACTTCCTAAATACAGAATAATTTTATGTCTAGGAGCGAGCCATGGATGCAGAGCAATCCCCGACTGGCCTTTCTTCCATCGGATGCTTACCTGACAGAAGGTGGCTGACAGCAATAAACAGGATCAAAAATATAATAACAACAATAATACCAGCCTTTTAAGGTCCCTATGCAAGGCTTGGGCCTCTTCTTATACAGAGAAAGCACAAGTAAAGAATACTCGCTTGCTCAATGCGGGTTGGCGATTTCAAACTTAAATTAACTATAAGTCCAGGTTTCCTCACGATGTTTTCCTTCACAGCTGTCAGCGATATCCAAGAAAAACCTAGAAAGTACCTATGAATTTGAAAAAATCACATTTGATTTTTGCCCGGCTTTAAGCCGACGATATCAAGCATGACAGGCGCAATTTAAGCCACTGGGCCACCACGATATTTGCAACATAAAAAAAACAAAGAAAATAAACATGAATGACGTAACGAACATCATCGCTAACCATCCTGTGAGATGATAAAAACAAACCTATCAGTCCTTCTCAAAATATGGCAAGCACAAGACATTGTACATTTTTATTTAGGTATATCTTCAACTATTCCCATCGGCTAGTTGGCAGGAGTTTCCTTTATTGACAACTATCGCGGCTCGATGGGCATGAGATACAATCTGTTTTATCTTACATACCTAGAAGAGCCCGATAGCTCTAGACGAAATACGGTACGCTTTAGTTAACGGAGGCCGTATGGAGAAATTCTAAACTAGAAGACCTGCAGGAAGAATGTCTTCAAATACCTGGTTTTATTCAAGCAATAATGGATATTGGTGAATTACAAAATTTCTATAAAATAAGTTTTACCAATAATATTGTTACAAGATAGGGCAGCGCCATCTAGTGACGATTAGAAGAACAAAGTAGTAACTAGTGGCGCCGTCTAGTATCGAATAGCGGCACTAATGTTCTCGAAAGTTCGTGTCGAGTAGAATGTTCCAGAATATTCTAATCGAACCTTCTGGAAGTTTCTAGTCGCTTCGGGAACAATGAGTTCACAAGTCGATTGTTCTGGAAGATTCTCGGAGTACCTAGAACAGTATGGACGTTCTAGAAACACCTTCCGGGCTATATAAAGAGCGGTCAGGTTCATCGTGAGTCAGTTTCGATTGAGAATCGATAAAGAGCGATCAAAGCGGAAAATAGTGCGAAGTAATGGAATTGTTTAAGAAGTGTTTTTGTAATAAACAGTGATGAATTGATGTGTGCTGTTTAAATAATTTATCCCTGAACCCCGGCTCGTAACAATATGGAACTTTTTATTGGGATATGAGTAATCCTAAACCCGCTTATAATCTACCAGTGTGCCAAGATTCATCAACATCTATTTCAACATGAAAAATTAACACTAACACCCTTGCGCATTATGATATTTATGATAGTTTGGAAGTATAATATAGATTTGATAAAAAGAACTAAAATAATTTAAATATAGAACAACATTTTAACGTTGACAATTATGGCCGATTTTAATGAATACGCAGAAAATTGCATAAAAGAAAATGATTAAAAGAGCCATAACGAATCGTCCTGGCCGAAAATATATTTATTTTGGGGGCAGAAGGAAAAAATGGTAATTGAATTAAGTCGCATGGCCTTCGTGTTTGAATATCATTTGAATTGCAATAAGCGGACAACGAGGGCGTTTGTGGAGATCGTTACAAACATTCTGCGTGAGTTATAGGTTGGAGTAATCTGAAATTGAGGGTAACTGTAAAGGACTTAAGGCTCGTTAACTGAAATCAAAAACTTAGAACAAAAAAAATAACAACGCAAAATAATTTATCTGCCAGTCCTATCATAAATTCGTCTCAAAGTTTTTTGTAAATTATATGTCATCATCATTCCAGACGAAAACCTTCCACTGCTAGATACAGGCTTCCCACAGGCATCGCTTTATCGACCGTCACTTGCTTCTCGCATCCAGCAGACTCCCGCGGTCCTTACCTCGTAGTAGCCCTACAAATTATATATTGATCTACCAATGCTCATTTTTGAAGGGCTACTGCTTGATAAAAATTATTAGCACGCCCTGTGTCAATCTCGGACCTTTTCAAAAATAGAATATCGCGCATCGACAAATTGCGGCCATTTCTTCATAAACACACCCCAAAATTATATATTCCAAGTTTAAACAATGAAAAACCTTTTTTAAAAGCCTACCGCAGAATTTAAGTGCTATCAACCCACTTTGTGATGTACCCACCCCAAATTCAACACAAAGTGAACACAAATACCGTTACATAAAAAAGAGGGGTACACACAGTTTGAAAGCCCTAACCCGTACCTAACAAAAATAGCGTGCCCTTAGCCGTAATAAATAAAAAGGGAACGGGACCAACGCTGGGTGGTCCGTTTTTCATCATGCTATAACGTTCTGTCACTAGGTGCGAGGTTGTGATCCCACCCTTATCAATGCCCTCGTTTTTGTCAGCGATTCACCCTGCTAACGAATTAAACACTTTCAAATGACCTACGTAATTTAACCATACATTTTTTGGTACAAAAGATTTTTTGGTTATGGCAGTTATCATTATATTAAGAGATCGACACGAACAAGTTTTCAATGTTATGAAAACAGATTACAAACCTATAACTATCAATTATATCCTGTAGTATTCAAGCTTTGTATCCAAAGGTATTTTTTTTCGTTTGAGGCCACCTCTGGTGACAGAGTTAATTAAGCTGCCTCTGAGTATTCGGGAAGTAAAGTTTACAATTATATTTTTGGTCTATCGTTTTGTTTATGAGCATGATGGGCGCGATGTATGGCGACTAGGTCTTTCTGTGTTATTTTAAAATTTATTTTAGTTCCGATGTTTTCTATTAGAGTAACTAGGTACTTAGCTATTTCAGACTTACATTAACTATATAAGTCTAGGTTTCCTCTCGATGCTTTCCATCACCGTTGCCTGTAATGTCCAAGATATACTTAGAAAGTACATATGCATTTGAAAAGTCACATTGGTACTTACCCGGATTTGAACCCACGACCTTAACCACGATAGGCGAGGTAAAAGTATTTTGTTGTTAAGATTACTCTAGACGTCTGACATTAGAGCCTTAACTGTCAATCAATTCAGCATATCGCAGATCACTTCTGGAAATAAGCCACTTCCAAGCAGCAGCATATCACTGGGTGCCCCACCTTCCGTATTTGATTTCTTTAAAAACTCCTTGCTGAAGACGATGACATTTAAACCATTCAGATTTCCCACAAAATCTTTGTATGAGCTATGCCGGGTACTCACGGTGAGACAACTGTTTATTCTTCATCTAATAACTAAGCAGCATGAATGTGCCCCATATGATCGTACAAAACTTCAAAATAAACGGAAAATACCAGATGTCATTGAGTCGGGTGGATGTCGAACGGCTTTTGCAAGACGGCAATATGCCTATCTTTCTGGTTATGTCTACAACAAAATTAATAGGCTCCTAAACTTTTATCCGCTGTCTTTACGAGACTGTAAATTAAAGGTAAAGAACTGGCTCTTCACTCTTGATTACGATAGTGTGGAGAAAATACTTAATTGATTACTTAATAACCTAATTCATTAATTAATGTTTAAATTAAATCAATCTCATTATTTTTTTTATTTTTTTACATAGAAACTTATTCAGTCATATACCCATTCCACCATACACAAACACGCACACACATACACGCACATACACACACACACACAGCACGACTTAGACTTAGTTTTAGTTGTTATTGTTGAATTGTATGTTAATCCAAAATTCTATTACTTGTTCATTTTGTTTCAAAATTTTATATTTATTTTAATTTGATTTGACATTCGATATTTTAATGACAATTATTATTAACCTCTCCTTAATTTTACTCCAAATTTAATGTTATTTTTAATTTTATTTGACATTGTATGTTATGATGAAATAAAATGGGGAGGGCGCTGACTCCTGTCATACAGGTCCGCCTAGTTCGGGAGTCATAGGCTTCAACATTGCTGTAAACAATTATTATGTCAATAAAGAATATTTGATTTGATTTGATTTGATTTAAATAATTAAATTAATTATTTCAAACGAGCACTCGAGTGACTAGACCGGTAATAGTACAAGGTGATAATTGAAAAACTGTTACGAGTCGTAAGTCTACGGACATGAATACCGCGGTATCATCACTCAACGTCTCATGATATTGTCGCCAGTATTACTCCCGGTCATTCTTAATTTCTTAGTAACTGCAAGGGAATTAAGAAACTCAACACTGCTTTTGAAACAAAAACTTTTGAATTTTGCCAGATTCATGATTAATTAAAATAAATTCAAACGTAAGCGCATTAAATAAAAGTGAAGCCAGAATAGATTAACCCAATAACATGAAGCTGTATATACCATAGTATACCAGGGTGAACTAACTGTTCACACCTGCGTATCCCTTTAGAGCGTACCAGTGCGATGTTATATATTATATACATATTATATATATATTATATTATATTATATGTTATGAAATGGTGTAAACAATAAACAGAAATGCGATTGCAGCTATACCGAGTGATTTGCCGTCATTTATTGAAGCGTTCTGGTGTATATCTCCAAAGTCATCATCTTGATGAAAATAAAATGGGACCACATGACAAGCAGCTTTCAATAAAAATAATCATCAAAATCGGTTCACCCAATAAAGGGCAGTCGGTTAATAAACATTATCCATGTAGGTAGTAGACAAGCGATACTAGTTTTTTTATAACTAAATTAATTTAAGATGCTGACAAGTAGTAAAAATCCAGAGAAGTTTCTTGTTTTACAAAAAAACATGTTCTATTCCACCTAAGTCGTATAATAAGGGCTTACAAGACGCTCATCCAGTCTTTGTGCGGCGTTAGATCAGCTTACACTGCTCGGGAGTGTAGACATCATAAACTTACGTACGTGAAATGCTCAGAAGATTAAGGTCTTGAATTTTCCAGACAATAGAGTACAGAATATCCACGCGAGGTAGTGTACACCTGCGGACATTATTAGGGATGCACTCAGAGCAGGTTTATTTTTAATGCAGACAATTTTGCGGGTACGTTCAACTCCATAATTCCCTGAAAAATATTTTATTAAATTGAAGATTAAAAACATACACACACACGAAAACGCCACACAGAATATGGCTTGTATTAACTCGTTGGTCTAAATCTATGAATGAATTAGGAAAGTTTCATATTTAGTATAAAGTTAATTAAACACTCCATCTTAAAATGTCATATATATTTAATGTAAGATACACATGAAACAAATTGAATTAAATAAAAAAAACAACTACTTATCCAAACAAATAAATCACACAGATAAAGAAAATAAAACATTTACCGAACGAAATGCATTTCACTTAATATGTCCGACAGTGTAAAATATATGAAACAGTTGTTCGAAAATTGTCACAATGGCGGAGGACGGCGCGAATTTGCGAATTCAAATAATAAAGTAGTAGGCCTGGCATTCTGCCCAACCACGGCCGCAGTTGCACTTCTAATCATCTTAATATTGTTGCCGACACTAACGTAATATACCTGATGTACGATTATGCATTCGTGGACCGCAGCAACTTTGAATTGGAAGTTGTAATAGGGGAATTGAATTACAAAAGGCAATTCGCTGTAGCAGGCTGTGTGGGGGCATTTGTTGATTGTTTGTAATGGGACCGGGAAGGCGTGTACGGGGAAATGTAATATGCATGGGTTTCTGGTATGTTCTGACATTTAATCCCATCTAATAAAAGTCAGTGTCGTCTTTCCGCAGGGTCACCTTGCAGCTTCCGCCACTTACGCAGTTACCTGTATATGTGAATACCTTATGAATAAGTCGGCACACGGTGTTGCCATAACTGAATATTTGGCCAAGCAGACAATTTACCTTATTAACCATAATTATTATTAAGCATATTTGTCATAGATACACTAAAAAAATAAAGTCAACTTCAAATGTCACGATGACTACTTCTCTGAAAACTGTCCCAGTTATTTTTCTGACCGTGTAAAACTTCACTTGCCGAAGAAAGTGAGCAAGCTAATTCTGTTCTCACTCTCACAAAATGACCTTCTCGGGAACCACTCATTACTCTGATTGGTCAAGTCCTTAAAACACTTTTCTCCTCGTTGGTAACAATTCCTGAATACAATACCTTATTGGGGTACAAGTAACATAAAAGGCAATAAAGTTGGGAAACAATTTCTGAACATTTCCGCTTACTTGATGTATTTTTCGGGATTAGGATTTCTTTCGAGGAAATTACGATAAATATGATTTCGACACTGTACTCTGATAGGCCCATCTGTAGTTAACTTAATCAATGGTTTCAAACTAAAATACCTACGTATTTTCTTCAGTTTTTGGCCTCATAAATGGTGAGATAAGTTCAAATAAGTGTTAATTACTTGACCATTTGTGAGGCTAACAATTGATGAAAAACCCATTTTGGCGAAAGTTGAAACCATTGGTTAGCGTACTTTAATCATTGGTTAAAATAACTATGGATCAAAGAAGTGGGCCTTAATATACAGCTCAAATATGAATAGAATCGAGGCTTCGTATCACGTTAGCCGCATGTACGGTGACCGCTGGGCAAGAGTCTCCACGCAAAAAAAAGAGGTGGAGAGGTAGCTTAGACGCAACGTTTTGTCTTTACTAACATAACTTATGTACTACTTATACTTTCATTAAGGATTTTAGTTAAAGGTCATAATAAATAGGCATGTCAGTTTCTGTCAATACAACTCAAGGCCTTTACCAACCAGTGGATAGCAACAGCTATACAAAGAAAAATCGACAGTACAATCGTTTGGAGACAAAATATCATCAACCTCAAATATTATAAATCTTTTTGATGAACCGTTTCCGTGAAAACAGATAACATCATACCCTAATCGTCAATCTGCCTGTCAACGATGGTAATTGAGGACTCCCCCAAATTCATTTCTTGGAGTGGTTTATCGGATAGATCCGTTTAATGGACACTTTCGGCCGGAGATGTTGATGCATAAAGTGAATTTACACCAGCATTAATATTGTGGGAATTGTAACCACTATAGGTACTTACATAGCTTATAGTATGAAGTGGTTAGGGTAGGGGATGGTTGACCTTTAGTATGTGTAAATATTTCACGACCATGATCAAATGCTTGTATGAAACAAAGGCCCAAAACAAACCAGTTGTTTGTTGCGGTATGCTATTTCTGTAAAATAAAATCATCATAATCAGCCTTTTAATGTTTCCACTGCTGGGATCCGGGCCTCCTCTCTGTGAGAGGGAATGGGCCGTAATCCACCACGCGGGCCCAACGCAAATCCGCACTCGGCCCTGGGTGGATGTCACGATGTTTTCCTTCACCGTTTTGAGAGCAGTGGTGATGTGGTGTGGTGGTGTGTTTTGAAAGAGTTTAGACGTTTTTTGAATACCATTTAAAAAAGCTTAACAAATAAACAACTGTTAAACGGAAAAACATCATGAGAAAACCCACTTAGATATCTACAGTAAAAGTCTGAAATTTCAACCCGATTGAACAACACACTTCGGTGTTTAATGCTCGTGCCTTCTTTTATGAAAAGTCCTCTACCCTGCAGTGTGAAAGTTATAGGCTGATATTAATAGAATAGATTATGCAAACAATTCTTAATTCTTTATTGTACACCAAAAACAACATTCGTTGACTTGTGTGTACCCTGGCAGTTGAGAGTATGTCATAGTCCCACTAATTCAATTCCCTTCATGATGGTTGAGCTGAGTGGTGCCTATCCATGCGTCTTGTTCGTGAACGGGCGCCATCAGTTGGAATTGGTCATAGCTTAGCTTTTCGGCCTGATTTAATTACTTATTGTATTTTTGAATTGTTAGTTTTACTTTAAAAGTCTAGACAGTTTCACGTGCACGTCTTTTTACATCGTTCTCACATATATGGTAATTTTCCAACAAGAATGATTTAACTATACTTGTAATTAAAACTAATGGAAAAGAGTGTCCGTGGAGTTTCTTGCACAGCTTCATCACTCCATAGAAACCTACTGACGCTTGCGAATTTGTAACTAGATTCATTTTACACAATTCAAAAGTACCTTTATATGGTTTATTTGAAATAAAATATTTTGTTTTGATTTGACACGATAATAAAGTACATGTACAAAGGCGAGCTTAACTCAATCTTGAGTTCTCTTACAGCAAACCGTAAAGTGATAGAGAAAGATGACAATAGAGGGCAGAATCCAGTGACAATATTTTTTTTTCACTTAAGGTACACACTTGGAGTACGTAACACTAGGATTCAACCATACTTCATAACAGCTGAACCACACTCCTACACTTCACGCACTATGCCTGTTGTATGTTCCTTTACAAACACCGCAGTAGAGAAACCTTAACTGAAACGACTCACTGTTTTCCTTTTGATGCATTTACCTACGAAGGAATACATACAATATACAGGTAACTAGTTTAGAGAGTCGAGAGTCAGCAAACGTACAGGTCTTGTTTAAGAAGAAAAATAACAAATGCAGCCAAGTGCGAGTTTAACACCAGTCTTTATTAATTCTGTGTATGTTATCACGCCAAATACAAGTCTTCGTCAAACACTGTCCTGAGACCATCTCCAACGTAGAGCTGTTGGAGAAAAGCCATGAGAGCTCAATCGACCGCTAGATCAAGCGGCCACACGCTTCAAAGGGGTCCCGGTCAAGCAAGCAAGTTCTCGTCGATCGTTCCAAGCAAGCTTTGGACTGGAATCCCCAAGCGAAAAGAAAGCGTGGTCGTCCCCGTCAAACCGTGTTGACAGAAGCGACGAGCATTGGAATGACATGGAACGAGGTGAAGCGTGAAGCTCAAGACAGATTGCGATGGAGAACATCTGTAGAAGCCTTCTGCCCCATTTAGGGGTTATAAGACATTAAGTCAAATAAGTCGAGTATGTTATCTAGCTAATTCTTACTACAAACATCTTTCTAATAACGGGACATACATAGAGCTGCAAATACATAATTGAATTCCACTTTCCAAAGCTGCCGTATAACAGTTCGCACGAACTACTCAATATAATAATAGCTACCTACTACAGCACTTTTCTAACTTGGGGAAAGGCTTGCGGTACTCTTTAATCGAATTTCTAGAAACTTCTCTGTGGGAACTTTTAAAACTGGTGTGTTCTAGTTTGTCGTTGTTGTCTCTGAAACGTAAACGTCTACTTGCTATTGGTTCATATACCATCATACCATTACAATAGTATATTATTATAAATGTACTATGTATTGTATTACTTCAGAAACTCTAAAATATTCAAAACTTCATTTTAAAATAGCTGTGCCTCTGAGTTGCAGTATTATTTGTTTTTTCTTACTAAAAATAACTTTTTTTGAACCAGCTTTTTAGCTTACCGTGCATTGTCATCCAAACCAAAAGCGTATTCAAAATTTCATCTTATCCGTTGGGGATAACTGCTTTAAAATTCAGTTGCAAGATTTGACCCGAACATACATAAATACATTGCAAATTAATAAAAAGCTTGTAACAAATATTAGAGAGAGCATTGCAAGTCCACATAACGGCCTGTAACAATAAAATGCACTACCATTACGTAATATAATATCATCGCAAATTCTCTAAATGTATGCCCACCATTTTATATTACCTATTCATTACTAAAATGTGGTTTACAGCAGTGCGGTAACGAAATCCATTAAAACACAGAACCAGTAAAAGACTTACTACCAGTCTAACAAGTATAGTTTTAAAGTAAAATGGGGAAGAAGCTCTTTAAAAAGGAGAACACAATTTTCTTCAGATTTCATTTAATGCAAAGTTTGTAAAGATCCAATTTGAACTTGACCAATCCCACTAATTGCATTTCTGCCAGCAAATTCAGGACTGCTTTTTTTGAAAATTACACTGTGTTGTCATGGCGTTCTTGGAAGACCGCAAAGTTTAAATACCGCGTTCTTTGTACACTGTCGAGCCAAAGTAGGAAACTCTTTGGTACAAGAAATTATTCATTAGCTTTTGCGGTGCGCAGCGAGACGAGCCTGCTACGATACGGCCATATTCTTTGTAATTACCCCTCATTCTAGCTGCTATGTTTTTCGCAAACATTGTTTTATTAATGATAATTTGAAACAACAATTTAGAAGATGATTTTCCTTGTTTTTCAGTTAAACGGTTGTGACTCTTGTTTGCCTATGGTATAAACTAAACATTTACAATTCAGTTCATATCCGGCGTGCGCAAACTTATATGAAGCAAAATGATAATGTGTAGTGTCGTTCTGTCTACCTCTATCGGAAAATAAAACGCGAGATACATACGTAAATATGTCTATTTATATTGCCTTTTTTTGTTTTTTTTTTTCATTTACCTATCGACGAAAATACATAAAATTCATTCATTAATTTCTTCGGCGCTTACATCCCTTTGTGGGTCCTTTCACATAAAATACCTACGCCAAATCCTTAATCTATTCATCAATATCATCTATTAGCTACACAGCATCCACAGAATATGTTATCAAAAACTCTGAACACGCACAAAATGTATTGCCAATATTCATGGTGTTCTCATGATTCATCGCCAAGCCATGATATACGACATCATATTTTATAGTAGAAAAATAATGAGATCGATAAGTTTTCATTGTTGGATTCGTAGCATGGCCCGTATACACACAACACGATGCCATAACGGAAATTGGATAATAAATCTTTCTGTTTTACTTTGTAATTTAAACATAATTATTTCACAATCTTGCAATTCAAACAACGGTTCGTCCCGAAGCAATTTCGAAATATTTTATCTTCAATTCTTGGGAATATATTTTTTAATTTGGATTGGATTTGTTTTAGGGAGTTCACCTGATTTTCCTGAAAATTGGCCTTGTGAATGGACGTCCGGAGAAATACCGTTCATCTTCAATTTTTATTCAATAGGTGAGTACTTAATACATTTATAGTTGAATGGAATATCTTTTCTAATAATATTATTATTGTGCCTAATTGTGTTGTGTAAATACACTAGTGAGCCACCCCGGCTTCGCTTGTGATAAATTATACTCTAAAAACTTCCTCGTTTCTCTCTTTTCCTATTAGTAAAAACCGCATGAAGATCCGTTCCGTAGTTTTTGAGTATTTCAAATACAAACTTTGGGACTTTATTTTATAATATGCTGTGATAGTAAATCATATTAGTTAAGTTCATCAGATTTTTTCGTAGTTATGTTTGAGCCAAAGATAAATATTACTTTTTCCATAATCGTCTCTGTGTTTATAAATAGCTCTCCTAGAAAGTTTTTCAAGACTTCATTGCATTAATTCATTCTTCATTTTTAAGGCTTATTTAACTTAATAAGAATAAAATAATTAACACTACTCATATTAGGTGTCTACTTAAGTACTCAACCATCCATCAAAATTAATATACATCACTTTTATTATCCCGTTTCGGGATCAAGGTCCAACTATAATGACCAACCAGTTGGATTACGGGTCTTCAGTAAGGGCAGTTGTCCAATCATTATTTTTAGTTGGACAATGGCACCTAATCTAGACACCTAATAATAATAATACAATAAATAATAACTACTTTTCATCCTACATGTCTATCAAGGCTTCTGCGAGTTGGTTTCGGCCCCTGGTACTCTTTTCCTAGACCTTTACTCCCGAGAATCTCAAAGATATATCAAAATAATAATATAATAACACCTACCTAACTTTAGTATAGTATGTACAACAGTTTTTACATCTCACTAACAAACACTCACACATATAAATCATAAGTAATTTATTTCAGAACAATATAAATTTTATTTCAGAACAATATAATGTAAACATTTCGTAAAATAAAACCGTACCAAATACCTCTCCAACTTTTATATTTCCTTTAGCTCCGCCAGCAGTACGTACAATGCCAACACTCCTACGAGTATTTTACATACAAACGGAGTCTATTCCCCGTAGATTTGCGGTAAGACCTACATCCAGTAAACTAGAAATGGGTAGGTTAGGTTCAACAATTACCCGATTGTTTGATTCGTTTCGCCTGAACCTACATGAATATTTTAAACTGCCTGCGGGAATACTGAAACTGAAGGTATACACACAGTGAGGGAACTCCTTTGTACATGTGTTGGTGGTTTATAGGCAATCTGATATTGTTCTTTATGTATTCTTTTCTTTTGGTAACTACTGTTGTAAGGTTATTTTTTTTAACTCACCAACTTACCCAGTGGTAGTAAATGCATAAGAGTAATAGGGATGGTTTCGCATGAGGTATTGATTAAAGTAAAGTCTTTCACTTGGTCTTCTCAAATAATTTTATCTTCTCACAAATACAGTCTGTCATTGAAGGTTCTTGTTGAATATTGTTAAATAAGTAGAACTTATAATAGAAGGGATACATATACCTTTAAGATTCTACACTGGAGATATGCTGTCTCAAACAACATCGTTCATCCTGTGCAGTTGTATCTATGCATCAACTTCACCTTGAGGACATCTGTATTTGGATCCTGCTGCATATGTCTTGGGATGTGATTTTCTCAAGTCATCATGATATGTTGTTAAATATGTTAGATTTTGATGACCAAATATATGTGTTTATTAAATAAATGTCCTAAGGACTCTGCCAGGAAGAAAAATCATGGTAAGATTCATAAGACAGAACGCGTGTAAAATTGTTAAATTGACAACCTATGAAAACGTATATGTCATGGACCAAGTGATTAAACAGTGCACAATGTATAATGCCCGGGCATTATGAAGCAAGTCAAATCGGGCAATATAATTAATATTGATTTATACTTCTAAATTTATCACATTGGCTGGTCATTATAAATATTACTACTTAACGGTTGGGCAATTCGATAATCATGGTCAATGAATTAGTCCAAGAGCGAGCGAAGTGAATTAGGGAACTAAGGGCACCCCGACACGGATAGGTTAGGTTCGAAGGAGATGACGGGAGCTGGGAGCTAAACTGATGGAGCAAAGCTAGCGAACATAGCACCCGTCATCTAATTCATGACCACGAGGCCCATGACCATGAGGTTACTTTAAACACTACACACAGAAATAGTAGCGCCGCGCAGCGGGCTCCGTCTACTTAGTTGCTTGAATAATCAATCAATCAATCAATTTATTCATCACAAATAAATTTGAGTACATAATTAACCTTTATACTACCACATACATAAAGCAGGTGAATGAGGTGAGCTGTAGTAATCATACTTACCTATTCTATATTAAAATCAATGACAACATTAAAATAATTTAGTAAAACACATCTTTTGTGGTGTATAATAAAGAATAAAATAAATAAATAATCTTTGTATTACCTTGCACAATGTTATGGGCATTATTCAGAAAGCCCGGTCAAATTAATTATTTCAATAATTTTATCATATTGCCTACACATATTGGGCATTTTTCAAATTGACCGGGCATAATGAATAATGGCGTATTAATCACTTGGTCCATAACATATAAACCTATACATGATATCTATACTAATATTTTATAGAAGTTAAATTGACAGTAGGCATTGCTGTTAGGGTACACATGCTAAGTTTTATCTTGAAAAACACGTTGTTCCTTCGGATTGTTCCTTACTTTAGCACCTTATAATTAATTATTATTGTAATCACTTATCCGATACGTGATATTTATTATGATACATACATACATACATACATAAACTCACGCCTTTTTCCCATGGGGGTAGGCAGAAACTACAGAACGCCACCTGCTACGATCCTTACATACTTCTTTTGCTTCACACACATTCATAAATCTAGTCATACACACACGCCGGTTATGGGTACTGCGCACTTGGCCTTTCTGAAGAACATCACCTATAAGGTCTATGTATGTCTTTCTAGGGCGTCCCCTTCCGGCGTTTCCATTCACGTCTGCCTTGTAAATACCTTTCGTTAGACGACTTTCATTCATCCTCTCAACATGGCCAAACCATCTTAACATACCCTTTTCAATTTTAGTCACTACATCTTCTTTTAAACCACAACGTTGTCTTATTACCTCATTCCTCAATCTATCAGTTAAAGTTACACCACACATACTCCACAAGGAGCGCATTTCTACTGCATTAATCCTACTGTCATGTCTTTTTTGCCATACCCAGCCTTCACTTCCATACATAAGTGTAGGCACCAGCACGCTGTTGTGAACGGCGAGTCGTGCTTCCGGAGACATCGACTTGTTGGTCACAACTGCATGCATAGCACCATTCACTTTATTCCCTGCATCCATAATCCTTTCCACATCCTCTTCAATCTTTCCATCCCTTGTGAACATACTACCCAGATATACAAACTCGTTCACTTGCTCCACACTCTTATCATTTATTTTCACTTCACACTACGATACATCTTCTTCTCTTATGATACATAGGTAATTAAATAGGTAACTATTATATTTTGTGGTTAGGATTCGGTATTGAATTTCGTTTTTGTTTATTCTATGCAAGTGGAACTGTGGACTATTGGTAAATGGCACTTTATGTAATGAAGCCACTTTTTGATGAAACAACACACAGCTACCAGGAAGAGCAAAGGTTTGGTGGTGTACTAAATATGCCAACAAAATCAAATTTACATTCTTTACAACTTTTTTTTGTCTTGCAGGACTGAAACGTTTAATGAGCCTTGTAAAAAAAGGCCATACTTACCTAGAGAGGCGATCTTGTTTGAAGTTCATAGAACACGATCCGGAAGTGGTGGCGAAAAAGAAGAACTTCACATACCTTTACTATAACTTTTCTGGGGTACTTGAGAATTGCTGTTTGCGATTTTACAAGAAACCTGTTGGGCGACGGGTATGTGTGTTTTTTTATTTATTTGTTGCCCCTAATATTTTTTGAGGAATGAAAGAACTCATGAAAATAACTATTTAACTACGGGATCCACTCCAAAACATTTTCATAAAAAAAATCATATAGAGTAGATAGCAAGAGATCCGTTATTATGTATAGTATAACCACTATACCAGGGCTGAAGCCTTTAAAAATGATAAAAAGTGAAAAAAAATAGTAGGATGAAACCCATTGAAAAAGGAAGAGAATATAACAAATATGAAAGGTAAAATATTTTATGGGCGATCTGAGGTCGAAAAGTGGAAGGGGGTGAGTTTTTAAGGATAAAAACGGTTTATTTTCAAACAACTGCATCATAAAATAACTTTTTAATTCATATAGCACACTTTTACTTTTTAATTTATTGGCGCGTATGGCCTCATTGACTTCATGCAGAAAAAATGTGGCATTGTGCTGCGTGCGCTGCGCACTCATCCGCGATGAGAATCAAAATTTCTGGCCATACCCATATTTTTTCTGTTTCCACTTTTGTTTTGTTTTATTTCAACTATATGAAGATATTATAGGTTGGATAGGTTGGTTGGTAGTTTATGCAAGAAGCATATAATTAGTTATTAAAACACTCGTGTGATACTATTACTTATAAACTCACGTGTTTTAATAACCCCTATTTTATGACCGTTGCATAAATTACTATTATTCCATTCATTTTACACTATTAGGATTGAAATTTCCCGTGATCAATCCCTTACATTTTGGCTTTTCGACCATCGCCATCACTGTCATTCAATGGAACTAATCTAGGGCCTCAAAGGTCTGGCGTTTTCTTCGCCCATAGAAGAGAATAATAAAAATAAGAATTAGTATTGCCATTGAACGTGGCAATACAAGAATTGATGGTTCTTTTATTTTCCAGATGGTACTAATAACTCCAACATGCTCGCTACCCTCGGAGGTGGCGCACGCATCCCTGCATGGTATGGGCGTGACGCATAAGAAACGTGAACCCTTCAGCGAAAAGATGGTAAGAACAGTCTTGTTCCCTGCTGATTGCCGCATTAATGCGCTCCAGAAGATGATGTTCTTTGATGAGAAAAGCATTTAGCTTGTCTTGTCGACACATATTTACGATAAAACATGGGATTATTTGCAGTTTGAGTAATTGAATAAAATATATGTCCTTATTATTTCTTTTATTTTCTTTTTTTAATATCTTTTCGTAGGAAGCTGCAAAGCTGTAGTCAATGACTGAATGTATACATCGACTGACGTGTGACCAAATTATTTTTACAGAGCTGCTCTGACATTTTATTATTACAAAAATACGCCTTTTAAGTTTCGATAAATCTGGGTCACTTCTGTGACTTTACCTGTAGACTTCAGGAAACATTTCATTTTTATAAATAAACAAATAGAAGAACCAATACACCGCCAAAATGGGGACAAAGTGAACGTAAAGCCTCCCATTACTCTATAAAACATTTATTTACATTTCAACCTACTGGAATAAATTCAGGTTCCGAACAAACGAATGGTTTATGTCCCTCTTAAAATCTCCAAAAACAATGTTATGTTTTAAAAGTTTTTTCATTGAAAAGGTCGGGCGAACGTTATAGAAAAGCATGAATTAATGATACTATTCGGTTATTCCTTGCCACGAATTTACACTTCGAGGATCTTTTTATCTGGAGAGTAGAGCTCATGCATCCTAACGAAGTATTTTTTTTTTCATCCAGTTTTTGTTTTTTGTCTATATTGTGTTTCCTTTTCAAGTTCACGCAAACGTTGAAAAGATCTTGCCACCATTAGCGCAATCAATTATTCTTAATTAGTTTGTATGAGAAACAGGCATTCTAGTTGAGGCTGACAAGTATAGAAAACGGTACATCATCAAAGAAATCCACTGCTCTATGCGCACACACTAGCATATATATGAGCCCTCTCCAATCTTCACTACACCGACCAAAGCTCTGCTTCTCTCATGCAGCTAACTACCTTGGCTCTCATCTAATGGGAGGCCATCTTCTGGAACGCTGTTATTACTCCAGAACTTTTAGACCTGATGGCTGTTGGTCATCCGTTTTGCGAGCAATGTGTCCTACCCACTGCCACTTAAGTTTGGCAATCCTTCAGGTGATGTTAGTTTCTCCTTCATGTCTGATTTCATCACGCAAGGAAACCTTGGGATTTCTTTGCTTTATGCCCTTTCATAGAAAACGTTACAAATAGAATTTTGAGACAATAACTTGTAAAACAAAACTTCAGCAGAGATAAGATAACAAAACAATACACACAGATCCTCCCCATCAACGACTTGAATGTGTAATTTGAGACACGTCCGAAGTCTCTTGTGCACTTGCAGTGACTTCGTTCATTAGCCAGTCGGGAAAAAGTCGCGAAGTTTTGCTAACTTGATTACTCCGAGTCGGGAATTAACACGCTTGCCGAAACAACGCGCCTAGTAATGCGTATATTTCGCAGTCCTCGAGATGAAGCGCTCTCGATTTACGGGATACGGAATAGTAGGGATTTGGAGTACGTATGATAGAAATTTTCGTTGATGAGTTTTGGCTACAAAAAATAAACAAAAACAGGAAGTTTTTGTTCGTTCGTTTTCACGTAAAGTTTAGCTAATGGGGACTTTGTATGGGGAGATGGAGTAACTAACTTTTTTCCATGGTTTTTTTTCGAGTACACTTTCATAGGCACATTCTATTTTATCAGAAATCACAGAGCCCGCTCCGAATGTACTGTACCTAGATGACCAAATGTTACTGCGCATTCCCTAGACGAAAAGTCTCCACGAGAATTTTCCCAAGAAAAAAAACACATCCAAAAGAACTACAGTAAAACTTATTCTTATAAATTGCCTCTAAAAGTTTTCCTACATCAGTCTAGCCAGTTACTTCACCGCAGTCACTCAGCTTGAGTCGACGGCTGATGTATTCTGGTTAACGATTGCCGTGACAATATACGAAGTCTCCCCACAGATTTGTTTTACACCTTTTGCGATTGACCTATTACTCCTTTTGTTACCTATTCCGTAGCTCAAGGTGAATACTGCGAATTGGGATGTTTTACATCGTAATTAAGGAGTATTGATTTTGTAGCAATTTGCTCCTTGTTTCAAACACTACGGGCGGCAATTTAGAATATTGGTTAGACTTGAAGCAAGTTAGGAAATCGCTAGTATATCATTAGAATTGGGATCAATACAAAATAGAAAAATTGAGACTGAGTACCAAAATTTTGAGTAAAATCCAAATTTTAAGGTGTAAAGTAGCCATGGCTAGAAATCCCCCGGGTAATAGTTTCAAACTGGAAAGGGCAAGCGTGTACACAACAAAAAGTTTTATTTTGTAATATGCTCCCTACCCCAAATGGACAGATGACTTTGTTACCATCGAGGGTAGTACCTAGAAAAGAGTGGCACACGAGTGCAGGAGTCATCACAAGAAAAGAGAGCAAAATTAGGCTGTGGCTGAAGATGATGATGGAAGGCTTCACTCCATTTTTTGCGTCTTTCGCAAGCCACCTTGTTCTTCTTTTAAACTAAACTTAGAAAACTAAAACAAAAACTTGTAAATTTTTGAAAGTACTTACTAAATGTAGGTATTTATTGTACAAAATAGAAATAGAGGCCGACCGCCATTGACCTGATGGTCTGATATAGAAAGAGACCTCAAGCAAAGCCAATTTCTGGAACAGGCAACCCAAGATAGAACGACAAGTGGCTCAGGAAAGTGAGGAGACCCGACCCCAAATAATAGGATCATGGACGGAAGAAGAAAAAGACCTACAAATATATAATACTTTTCATATTCAGCAAACACGCACTCTTCCAAAGCATTAAAAATCAAAATCATTTTTTTTTATTTCCTATAGGCCTACATGGGCACTTACAAAAACGTCGACAAAAGGTGCACGGTTCGGGTTGGTCGTTTCCTATGGAGAAGAACCGGCAAGAAACTCCATGGTTACTCTTTTAAAAAATGGTTTGGTTTAACAATATTTCCTTGTTACAGCATTAGTACTTAGTTATGGGGGAACAACTTAGGCCCTACAATAAGTCTTAAGAAAAACAAAAAAAAAAGATTACATAATATATAAACAAAAGAAAATAAAACGAGTTAAAAAATCAACAAATGTTAACAAGCATCTAGAAGGCCTACAATGTTCACACATTTACAAAACAATCGGTAAAAGAATCTATACAAAAGTAAAATAAAAAAAGACTAAATCTAACATGTGGCACAAATGTTGTTATCAGTGCTGTAACTATTCTTAGCAAAGGGCTATGAAGATGATTGAAAACCATTGTAAAAAGACTAATTAAAAAAAGGAAAAAAAAACAAAGAATTAATGAGATTGAGAATAGTTAGAGACATTCACATATTTGTGCCGTTCATGAGTTACCAGGGAAGCCGCAGCGCAGAAGGAGCTGAAGCCACAATTTTTATCTTCAAAATCAATGAATATCATACACTGATTCAGATACAACAACTCTCATTGAGAATAAGGCCGTTTCTGGGTAGAAAATTATGTGGCAATTAGTCAATCGCGTTTTAGTTGCTGTGATTGGTTGATTGAACGTTCACAACTAATCGCATCACTTTGTATTGCAGCGGCGTGGTGTCACGTATTGAAGTTGCGCGGTTTTAATCTACTGAGGCTCTATTATTCATAAGTCTGATAACTTTTAACTGAGGAATAAAATTGGCGGTTTGACAGCTTTTGTATAGTAAATATGTCAAACGGCCATTTTATTCCTCCGTTAAAAGTTATCAGAGTATTGAAAAATAGGCCCTAAGAAATATACAGTTTATATTCAGCAAACAATAGACGCGCACTCTTCCAAAGCCTTAAGAAATATTCAAGAGCATTTAAATTCAATAACAACACACTTAACTATTACTAGAAACGTATTAAAGATACTTAGTAAGAGAATCAATGAATATCATACACGTGCCGGTACTCAGATGATACCGCAGACGATACCGCCATGCTTTGTGGGTTATGATTTAGGAAATGTCATAGCGTGGTCCTTATAGGTTTTATACATCTGCGGCACGTCTTAAATTGTTGCAAATTTAATTAACATTAAAAAAGTATGGAATTGTGTTTGTCGAAAAGCAAATAGTGAAAATGGTCCCAAAATTGCGCAGTTTTTATTGTGGTGCGCAGCGAGCACAAAGTTTTCGAAATTGCAAATTTGGCTTCACACTACCCTAACTGTTCCATATAATATACCAACGAATCATAACTACACGATGTTTTGCGATTTTAGTGTCGATTTCTTTAACTGTGCTTTTAGTAAACTAGCTTCTGCCAGCGGCTTCGCCCGCCTGAAAGTGCAATTAGCTCGAGGGAATATATTCCTGACTATAATCTATGTCTGTGCATAATTTCGTCCTGTGCCGTCCAGCCATTTGAGCGTGAAGAAGTAACATACATACAAATACACACACGCACACTCACAAACTTTCGCTTTTATAATATTAGTGTGATAAGGTTCTGCAAGCGGGATCACCCGCGTGAAAAGCGTTTTATCATTCCAAGGGAACATTATACCGGGATAGAAAACCTATGTGCTATTCCAGACTATAAATCCATCTCTGATCCAAATTTCATGCAGATCAGTTCAGCCATTCTGGCGTGATTGAGTAACAAAAATAAATCCATCCATCCAATATTTATTGCATTTAAAATATTGTTACTAGCTTTTGCCAGCGCCTTCACCCACGTGAATGTCGATAAATATCCCAACTGAATATATGCCCGGGATAAAAAGTATCTTATGTGTTATGCTAGACTATATACATACATATCTCTGTGCCAAACTTCATACATTTCCGTTCAGCCGTTTGAGTGTGAAGAAGTTACAAACGTACAAACACACTCAAAAACGTTCACCTTTACAATATTTAAGTGTAATATATAGCAAGATTAAACTATTTATTTTTCAATGCAAACCCGCCTGTCAGACAACAGCAGTCTTTCTTAAATCTTCTTAATTTATCATTGTGTTTGTTTCATAAAATGTAATTTATACATAACCATAAATATCCTAAGATGCCAGTTAGCACGCCTTCACAAGTAATACCTCTCGAAAAAAAGAAACAACAGCACCTACAACTGAATTCAAATACGACTTGCATAAAAAATATTTTTTTTTATTCCTTCAAAGGGGCCATTCATAATATTTGACTCGGAACTACGCTTGCTTTGTAAAACACAGTCGCAATTTAGCCGAGTCAGGGGGCGAAGGACCCCTCTAACGACTGATTAGATATTTTTCTCTTGCTCTTTATATAATAACACAAAATCGCTCAGTAGCAATCCACTAAGTTACTCCGTGAAAAAATGTAATTTTCTCAACGTTGCTGTTCACTGATTTTCCAATTTAACGCAATTTTTTGTCGTGAATAGACTCGTTATTCGAGAAAACTTATGTAAGTACAGCGCTTGAGTAAATTTTTCGTATTTAGTTAGATGTTGAGTATTTAATTTTGTTGTATTTCTTTTACGAGCGGTGATAAAGTTCGTAACGATGCTAAGGCTTTTTACACATTATGGTTGAGTGCTTATCGAAGTTTCTCTGCAACAATTGGCATATCTTTTATGTGCTAGCTTCAGTGGTTTCGCCCGCATGAAATTTATATTAAAGAAACAAAATTATATCATGGTACGCCATGTGGTTTACTCGTGTACTATCATCATCATCATTTCAGCTGAAAGCAACCTTCACCAAATCATCGGTCCACCTAGTCGGAGGCCTGCCAACGCATCGTCTTCCGGTTCGCGGTCAAAATTCCAAAAAGTTTCGGCCACATCGGCTATCCGTTCTGCGAGCAATGTACCCTGCCCACTGCCACTTAAGTTTCACAATTATTCGGGCTATGTCGGTAACTTTGACTCTCCTGCGGATATCCTCATTTCTGATGCGATCATGCAAGGAAACTCCGAGCATAGCTCTCTCCATTGCCCTTTGGGTGACTTTAAGCTTTCTGATAAGGCCCATTATAAGCGACCGCGTTTCAGTATCATAGGTTATTACTAGCAACACACACTTGTCATCGTGTATGTCATGTACTAAGTTTGATAAAAATTCATTCAGCCGTTAAGGCAAGAAAAAGTAGCAAACAGAGTAACTTTCGCATCAATTATCATCATTATCAATATTGGTAAATATGTAAAAAAAATACATACAATTTGTGCGTAACTTGTTCAAGAAGTAAAAAATCACAACACACGCAATTCAGATACTCGGACAGATGAAATCTGTATTCCATACGAATGAAAAGAAAATGATAGGTAGGTAGAGCAGGTAGGAACTAAAGTAAGTTAAGTAAGGTAGGGTAGGCAGTTGACGGGAGCAAATCCGCGAGCACAGTTTGTTTATAATAATAGTGTTAATACGGTTGCAGGTTTTACAATACATCCTAAATTTACTTTTTTACTTCGACTATTTCTCTTCTTTTACTTATCAAAATATGAATAATACTGCTACCTGCCTCGCGGTTGGCAGTACGTGACATCAAACAGAGTGTACCGTTCTTACATTTCTAACGAAATTCTTCCGTTGATAGCTCCCATTATCTTGCCAAACTAATATCAAGATATGAGATGCATTCAAATATTCACATATCTTTCGCAAACGGAAAACATTTCCATCAAACCTAGCTCTTTCATAATAAAATGAAAGAATATGAGTAATGTCTGGCAACATATTTAAAAGGTACACAAAACAATACATCATCGTTCGAAACAGTGAAGATAGAAGTGCAAACAAAGCGATCTTATCGACCCAGCAGACGCAATGCGATCAGACAACAACGAAACCAAGAATATAGACCCATATTCTTACTCTTTTTAACCCCTCTCACACATACGTGGAACAACTTAAAGGGGGCAGAAGGAGATCATCTTACATTAGCCGCTTGCACTTAGTATTGCCGGAGGCATTCTAATAGTACCTCTTAAAAAGAAAACTGAGAAACAATATAGCCATACACCACATTGTTTACTCCAGTTATACAATACCGATACTATCTTAGTCTACGAAATTGAATTTCAGTTTCAATTTAATTTACGGAACTGTTGGAAGAATACTTCAAAATAAATATTAGTTCCTTTATTTCTGCGCTATGAGTAATCCCAAGGAAATTTGATGAAATGTTTTTGTTTTGTTTAATATCATTGAAGAATGTTGATTTATGTTTACGTCTAGTAGACAGGGAGAATTTATCTTTTCTTTACCCTTCGAAAATGAACTAAAACACACGCAATTTTGTATGTGTTGTCAAATTATTTATTACTTTTATAATTTGATTATTTTTAATTATGTGTTATTGTGTTGTCTGGTTATTTTAAATTCGATTATTTTTATTATTAATTGTGTGTTATTGTGATGTCCGATTCTGTAAATTTGTTATATGGGTGACATGCCTGAAAATAAACGATTTTTAAATTATTATTTTTTTTATTTATCATCATCACAATTCGTTCTAACAATGATGATAAAAGACAGACTATTTTGAAACTATAGTTTCACACGAATCCAAATGCCAACATTTCATATGTGATATACCGCTGAGAAGCAAATACCTCCTCTTCTTTTCCCAAATGATTGTGCTTCTGAATCCATTTATTATTTCGAAAACATGTCCTCTATCACACAACAACAACAATCCTACCTTAGGTATTTGTCGGCGACACTCAATTACAGACTCAAATCACATATCACAAAAAGATTATGAAAAACTATAACGTATGCAGACTTATATTAAGCCAAAAACAGCCCAGAGGTCCTCTGTGATTTTGGCAAGCGTGCATCCATGGAGCCAATAAATAGATAAGAACAGAAGGTCAGCTCTATACAACGAGGGAAAATAGGCGATAGCACACATACCTCTAGGTTGCCTGGAAGAGATCGCAGTATGTGATAAGGCCGCCCATTGTATGTTTTTAGTATTAAGTTTCTTTTTCTTATTTATTATGGTGTACAAAAAAGTGTATATAAATAAATACCTCTGAGTTCTGACATAAGGATCTTAAGTTGAGTGTTATAATTGTCAAGCTCTAATTTAGTCCGAACAAAAACTGAAATTAAAATAGGGTTTGACGCATTTTTTACTTCATATATTAAATTCAGCAACCGAACGGCGTGCCATATTAGATAAATTACCAAGTAACAAACTATCATAAAATAAAGTACAGTACAACTATTTTCTTAATGTCCCTCGGCAATCATAGCATTTTTGATACAAAGGAATGCTAATTTCCATGTCCATTAATTACTAGATTTTTCGTGTATAATAATTTGAATTCAAAACTAATTACTTTATTGTTGTTTTGTTTCGATTTCCGTGAAAAGAAGAAGAAGGAGAAGAAAGCTGTCAAAATAACAGCTTTCCTCCCATTTTTTTAATAAATCACATTATGTTAAAAGAGTATTAGCAACTCTATATACTTCCAAGTTGATTGAGAGCGTCCGGTCTGCACCAAGAGCAAAGGGGAACTGATAGAAAGCCGACGACTGAAGAAACACGAAGTTTGCCGAGGGACATCAAGAAAATGTTTTTACTGTAATACCATTGGAAGAAACAGGTTTCTAATGCGATAAAGTTCTAAGGGCAAAACTAGTAACTAGTAAGGCTGACTTTCATGCAAATATGTGGTTCACTTTGGACCTTGGGAAGGAATCTACAAAATAATGCCTATGCCTAATAAGTGATCACATTAACATCTACCCTCTCATAAAAGCCAATGGACTCGGTTGCGCAATATGAGAACTGTATCGTTTTATTTTACTGTTTTTTCACTTTCTGTTTCTTCTCGGGTCAATCTGGTTGGTATTTAAAATAAGTTGGCTAGCTGGGGATTAATATAATAGTATCAAACTATCTGAAATCAAAGAGAGTATTTTTCTTGTTAAAAATAAAATAAAAGAGAGTTCCAAAGTAGCACAGTGTGATCATATTGCTGAAATATATACTTAAACTCACCCTTTTTTACCCGATTACCGAAGGAGGGTAATGATTTTATCAGTCTATGTATGTATGTAAGTATGTATGTATGTATAAATGTTTGTTTCTATGTGGCGTTCTAGAGACCAAACGCGTTGGCCAATATTGATGATTCTTACGTCAATCGATTCGTCTTAACGTTGCGAGCGTCAAGGATATATAAAAAAAAAAAATTTTTTTTTCTTTCTAACCCATCCTATGGTGAATCAAAATAAAGGGTTTTAAAAGTTTATTTCAAAAATATATAACACTTATATTTAAATGTACCTAATTTAAAACAAAATGTTAACTAATAAGTTATAAGTAAAAAAAAAAACCCGATTGGTCAAAAGAAACAAACTAAAAAGACGTAAACAAGAAGAAAAACATGCTGTGCAGTCGGAGGATACATATTCGCAAGCTGGTTGACCAAAACCAGATGTTCGCTTCGTAAGCAGTCGAGTTTTTGTTTTTAGTGTTCCGTAGCCAAATGGCAAAAAACGGAACCCTTATAGATTCGTCATGTCTGTCTGTCTGCCTGTCTGTCCGTCCGTATGTCACAGCCGCTTTTTTTCGAAACTACTAGAACTATGCTGTTGAAACTTGGTAAGTAGATGTATTCTGTGAACCGCATTAAGATTTTCATACAAAAATAGAAAAAAAAACAACAAATTTTTGGGGTTCCCATACATTAAACTGACACTAAAAAAAATTATTTTCATCAAATCCATACGTGTGGGGTATCTATGGATAGGTCTTCAAAAATGATATTGAGATTTCAAATACCATTTTTATCTAAACTGAATAGTTTACGCGAGAGACACTTCCAAAGTGGTAAAATGTGTGTCCCCCCCCTGTAACTTCTAAAATAAGAGAATGATAAAACTAAAAAAAATATATGATGTACATTACCATATAAACTACCACCGAAAATTGGTTTGAACGAGATCTAGTAAGTAGTTTTTCGCAATTTACCAAGTACGGAACCCTTCGTGCGCGAGTCCGACTCGCACTTGGCCGGTTTTTTTTATTAATTTCTCATGGGGCTAGCTGGCAACTATAAAACGCCTCCTTCTACGATCCTTACATACTCCTTTTGCTTCATTTACCTTTATATATCTAGTCATATACTCACGCCGGTAATGAATACTGCGCACCTGGCCTTTCTAGAGCATAATCCAATGATAAAAGAAAACATTCTTAGGATATAAGATGTAGCTTTACAGACTGGATTCACTAAAGTACACAATACCCATTTCTATCTATACCAATATTTAAGGAGGAAAGATTTTTTTGTTTGTTTGTACCGAATAGGCTCCGAAACTACTGAACCGATTTCAAAAAATCTTTTACCAATAGAATGCTAAAGTATTCCTGAGTGACATAGGCAATTTTTTAATCCCAAAAACGGGTCCTGTGGGGAAGCCCACGGGAGCGAAGCCGCGGGGAACTTCTAGTTCTATATAAAAAGATATCTCTGCCTTGCAGCCAAGAGGAACATTCTGCACTTTGATACCTTAATAAACCTACTAAACTTTGCCTTTTGTATATCTTATGTGTTACTTATTATGATAAAATGTATCTCCAGTGAGAAATAGGACGTTTTGCATACAGAAAGATTACCTTACGGAAAAGAGACTCAGTTCAAGTCTCCAATATAAGTTACTCCGTGCACAAATAATAACACATTCATAAATATGTAAATATTATTTCCGTTCTCATTTCACACTACCTACTACTACTGGAACAATTTTATTCGTAACTGTGGACTGATTAAAATAACGGATGAACATTTTTCTGCGACTGGTTGGAATTACTGAGTGTTTCCTCAGCAAAGAGAACTTTAACAAAAATGTACTTATCTGTAAATCATTATGAGATTTACTAAAACATTTATTGGTTTCTTCTTTTTAAGTCCGGATAAATGTTGGAGTATAATGTGAAAAATTCAAAATAATTCTGGGCTTATCGCTCGCACTTTTTTTTTTAAAAACGTCAGTTACATTTTATGCCCCAGCATAACCCTAAACGTGGCGCTCGGCTGCCATTTGCGGACATCCGTACCTATCTAAATTTAGCATACTGCGCTGACCCTACAATCAGATCCCGTATTGAATAAAAACTCGTATTTGCACATAAACGGCGCGATCCACAAATACACGGGTTGGGTATCGGCGGGTTGACCTCTTTGAATCAATGATGAATCCAATTTCACCCTTCCTTTACGAACGACAGTCTCATTTGGTCACAGGTAAAAACATTTACGTGAAACACGAACCAGCGGACCACTTTGTCACAGAGATTTACAGCTCGGAAATAGATTTATTATTCTTTTTTGTGAACAACTATTATCCCTCCCCCTCGGGTATAAAAAGTACTCGAGTGAGGTAAATGACCGAACTTTTGTCTTTAAATTATATCTGCCGCCCTTCAGAGAGGCAGTGCGCCACATTCCCTCCCTGTACAAGAAGAAACAGAAATTCTCGTTCTGTATTTATAATAGGTATATTACCTACATTAAAAAAGTTTGAATCTCTTTTGAAACACTGGAATATCTTTATCTTAATCTATGGCAAAGCAATTACCTCGGGCGACACATAAAATCTGAAGTGGTCGTAAAAATTCTGGAATCATTCGTAAAACTGCAATATAAAATCTTTTGAATCGAATTTTCGCCTAATTTGACAAATAGTAATTTATTCATTCGCATTTTGATCTATTTTTGCGAAAATAAAATGCAAAAATCATGGTTATAAAGTTTTATTTAATTTATCCTTAGATAGAGAATAATGTAGGTATATTTCAATCATATACTGGACTATCGAATAACCGTTTTAAAAAATCAAAAAGTGTTTTTTAATTTAACTAAACCATACAAAAGTACTTTTGAATTGTCAAACAAAATATGAATCGAGTTGCACATTCACAAGCGTCTCGTCTATATGGAGAAGAATGTGCAAGTTACTCCACGGACACTCTTTCCCATCAGTTTTAATTACAATTATTATGTCATTTAAGCGTAGAGTCCGGAACTATTATTTGTCTTCGTCATAGTTATTATATTTAAATATCAATCGCATTTAGAATTTGGTATTTATTATAATATTTATTAGTCTATTGTTTTAGAAATTATTTATGTATTTTATTAGTAGTTTTTTTAATATCCGAATTTAATTATTGTTCATATTTTTTTTTTCTGTACACCTACCACTGTTGTGTCTTTTTGTACCCAAAGGTTTACTGGTAGAGAATGCCTTGCTGCATTAAGTCCGCCTATAAATAACCATTGTACATAAAGTTTAAATGAATAAATAAATTATTTGGTTAAATCATTATTTTCTTATGGAACAATACATATGTGAGAACGATTTACTCGTAAAAAGACGTGCACGTAAAAGCGTTAGAGTAAAAGAAAATAATTCAAAAATAAAATAAGAACGTAATTAAAAGGGTCTGCTTTAAGCAGTTAAGTTATGACCAATCCCAACTGATGGCGCCCATTCACGAACATGACGCATGCACTGGCACCACTTGGCTCAATCATCATGATATGAACCGAATGATCCAATACATGCGCCACCATCAGAGAGACATTTTGATAGAGAGATAATGTTCCGCATATCACTTGTTTTTGCGTCCTAGTTGTTGTGGAGCAGGACTAGCATTGAGCCAAGTATTTTTATTAGTGATGTAATGCCTGAACTTATAATATGCCTGCCTGCATATGCTACCTTGTCGGTAGGTTACACTCGTACCTTTATTCTCTATCTTTAGTCCAGGATTAAACATTATAAGCTTATATTAAACATAGCTATTATGACCAACTAATAGCCAGTTCAAACACCTAATCCAGATCCCACTTAACATATCAAAACAGCACAGTTATAATAATCGCCTCACTGCAAACTTACGCTATATGCTCCTGAATCCCTACAAAATATACTAAGTGGCGTAGTTAGGCAACTACAAACAAAGGCAGTTTGCATTACAACACCAGTCTACGTTATGTACGTGTGTGTCTATATGTGTGTATGTGTTCGGACATTCTCTGTCTCCCTCATTAATTTAAGTATGAATAGCGTAGAAATTAGTGTTAGAGTAAACTCTTGTGTCTTTGTTTGTGTTGGCTGTGGACGGGGCTTAAGGCGGATTTACTGGGCAGACGGAATTCAGACACCTTGTCGTAACTTCTCAGTTCTGGGAGTAGGAGGTTTTGGATGGTCGCTTGTGTTATCGTTATAAATACAATAAGTAAAGTAATGTTTCTTTTTTTAATGGATTACTATTATCGTCAAGGGAGGCACCATATAGAGACTTCTGCTCTTACTATTAATTTAATTAGACTTGTACAATAAAATAATGTATATTTTTTTCAGATGTCCGTCTAAAAATACACTGCCATAATTATAAAGATACAGAAACACATTAAAAACAAATATATTTCATAAATCCAAAGATAAACATGTTAATATCTCACATAAAATATATTTTACAGCACAAAGGACAAACCAGCATCAAACATCGTAAAACATTTGTATAAAGAAACAATTGCCGATATCCATGTAAACTTAATAAAAAATACCACAAAACCGATGTCGAAAGATGGCTTTCCTATCCATTGGAAGGCAAACTGCCGCAAACCGTGATAAACAACTAGTTTATGAAGGTATTATATAAAACGGTTGTATTAAAAATCAGTTGCAAATGTTGCTTTGTATTCAGCCTTCGCCCGCAGCCGTATCGGGGCACACTAAAATTTATGTTGCACTCAAAAGGGAAATGAGATTATTTTTCAATAACAAACATATCCGGGGCTACACGTTGCAGGAATAAAAAGTCACACCCCGGGAATTTATTTAACGCTTTCGAACGAACTATTCGGTTAGGGGGAGTTTTATACCGGCCCCGGCGTCACTCGCTGAATATCTTATTTTTTTACAAAAACGTGACACGCCGGAAAGTTTTCAATTTCCTCGTGCCACTGAAAATAATTTGGTAGTTATCAATTTTGTACGGTAGGTTAATATTCAGTTGGTGCTTTTGAATTTTGTTCTGAAGAAGAAAATTATCTCATGGGAAATCGTTTATATTGTTAACTTAAAAAAAACCTAAACCCAAAGTCCGTTAGTCGTAATAAAACTGGTTATAATTCCAAAAGCTAAATATTTCTTTCTCCTCCCATCGAAATCGATGGTAACTTTGTATGACACAGGTACCCGGAAAAGGACAAAAAAACTCGTAAAAACTTTTACAAACTAACCCGAAACTCCCATTTAACCATACTAATCTGGGAATTAAACTTGTTACAGTAATATAATATGACATAAATGGTGTACTGTACCACCCCTTCCCTTCGAAATGCCTCTGTATGTCATTTGCTTTATTACTAGCTACGCGTGCTTCGGCGTAGACTTCGTAGCAACTAATGCTACGCGATCGTAGCAAATAACAAATCTTGGGGGTCTACGCATAGCCAATGCTATAATTTTTATCTAACCTTACATTGTACTAGTAGAGACTTGCCGTTTGATTGTAGGAGGTAATCTCTGGAAAGTACTGATCCGATTAGGGAAATTTGTTAATAGGAATTAACACATCACTGAGTGCCATAAGCTTTTATACCGAAAAAAATTACGGTCCCTGAGGGATAAGCCACGGGAAAAAGCTATATTGTGATTTTTATTTCGTAGACTAAACTGACAGCTGCCAATGACCCTATTTTTTAATGTTATAAGCGTGGAGCATAGTGTTGTAGGTAAAGCTCAATATAAGTGATTTATCGAGTCGATGTGACGTGACTCCTCAATATAATTTTACTAATTGGTGTAAGTAAGTGTTTTATGAATATAAACGTAATATATTTTAATATAACACTATTAATTCACATATTACATAAGATTTTATTGTAATAAATAAGAAATCAACAATAAAATAAATGCGATCGATAAAATTAAATCTGACATAAATGAGTAGAAATTAAATACGGACCGCTGGTTTCTTAACAAATGTAGATTTTTCAAATTAAGATCTACGTCGATTTCCGATCAACACCCGATACGACATTATTAACACGCTTTTATTAGCTTGGTATGTATGTATCTATGTAACGGAATCTTTGAACGTGATATTCACCTACTTCAAAACGTCGGTTTGATTTGAAACTTTGCACACTTATCAAGGACCGATGACAATGCAATAATTTAAATAGTTTGTCCCATTATCCTTACTAGTAATTCAGAATTACCGATTTTTTAGAACTACATTTTTTTAATGTAAGGATAGTATCAACACCCCAAATGTCAGTTTAGTCTCCGAAATTAAAAATCAGAAGTGAGTCACTATAAAATTATTCTGTATGTGTTTATCATTTACACATAAATGTAAAATCAATTGTTACATATACAAATAAATCAAATTATCGAATAATTTCACACTTAATGAAGGTAAAAAACAGACTTCCCTTTATTTCATTTTCAAGTACTTGATTCTTCACAAAAAGTTTAGTAACAAAGACTCAATTTTCTTCCGGACATTGAACAGTATTAGAACAATCGTTTGTTCAGAGAGTCCTTTCCTGAAAAGTTAACGAGTCATTTATTAATATTAATTAATGAGTAACAAGTTCTTTGAAAACGAATTCGTTCTGTTTTCCATTTTAGGACCTCGTTTATTATAAACAGTTTAATAGGGATGTTTCCTATGAGTGAGATTATCAAATAATATTGGACAAGTATTTTTTGCTTTACCAAATCAATAAAAATGTACTAAGATAAAGCGCATCAAAATTCAGGAGAAGGGGCTTGTGACGTCACTTGTCAGTCTTAAATAAATTGGCCCAAAATTCATAAAGAGTTTGCCATCGACTCGCAAAGAAGAATAAGAAGTATAAAGTGTACAAGCGGCGTGACGTTACGTGATATTTCAACGCCTTGTATTGTCGTCACTTTATGTTTACGTGTCAAAAGAAAAAAAAAGTGTTCCAATATTTTTTATTAATCTACCTGACGGGCTAAAAAACAAATTTTCAGTCTACTACCCTGATGTCCTTTCTTAAACTAAAGAAGTATGTAGTATATACAAGCCTGTGTTGCCCGTAGGGTTAGGCACCTCAAATGTGAATTTTAATTTCGTAGACTAAACTGACCGCTGCCAATGACCTTATTTTTTTAATGTTGCAAGCGCGGAGCATAGTGTTGTAGATAAGACTCAATCATAAGTGATTCGTCGAATCAAAGTGACATATTATGACACCTATATTTAATTTTTGCAAATAAATGTTATAGAATAGAATATACTTTAGAATAGAATATACTTTATTGTACACCATAAAAGTTACACATCTATTTTATAAGAAAAACTTAATTATACGGGTACAAAGGCGGTCTTATCGCTGACAGCGATATCTACCAGACAACCTTTGGATGGACTGAAAGAACTTACAATGAAAAACGGGGTAGTCTGTGGTGTACTGCTATTACATTAAAAACATATATATATATTCAAAAAAAATATTGTTATAATAAATACTATCCATAAACTTAAATATACATATACTTAGATATATACTTACATACATAAATAATATTACATGTTAACAAATTCTAAGAAAGGAGGGACAAAAAAAGAAAATAAAATAATAATAAATAATAAAGTTATATGTATATAAAAACAATATATTTAGATTTATCAGTATTGATACACATAGTTCATAAAAAATAGAATGTCACTTGTCTAGGACTCCAGGGTGCTTGTGGTGAAACGCTAGCTTTACAATAATTAAAAAAAAACATACAAGGAATAAAAAAAACATCTGAAGAAAAAAAGTTTTAATACTGAACTACCGTCAAAGCTTCCTTTTGAAGGCAATCGAAGTTTAAAACGGTATCGGTACACACGGAATACTTAAAACTTAAAAGAGTGCAGGACTAAGATTCTCTGTGCCCGCTTTTACAACTGCGAGCGGTAAAAAGTTCGTCAACTTTTTACCGCTCGCAGTTGTAAAACTCTTTCTAAATTCACTACCTTGTGGAAATGTTGAGATTTTTCGTGTTCCTACTTTAGTTTCCTAGTGACAAGTTTAGGCTTACTTCTGTGTAGTAGTTTTGGTCGTACTTTTTTACAAATGTCTCTTCTAAATAATGTAAATGACTCAGCCAAAAACCTGTACTGATCCTGCATTTTGTATTTTGGTTTATGTATTATCTTATTAATTCAGTTGTCTGCACTTGAGTTAGTAAATTAAAAATTTTCATTTTAGGCATACAAAGACTGCTTAAATCTTAATCCTCCTTTTGGATTTGCTATAGTCGGTTAAAAAGATCTTAATAATTACATCACTTGCATCTTTGCTTCACGGAAACCAAAATGTAGTCCTGAATAAAGAATTTGGCAGTTGAGACAATACATTCTCGAAAACCAATAATTCTGTTATTAAACAATTCATCATTTTTAAAATAATAGTCATTTTAATATACATACCGTTAACCAACACTACACCACTTAGTTTACCACCATAATAAATGCTTTACATTCGCCACCGAAACTGCACGCCCGCGTTCGTTAGATCGATGTCTATTAGTGACGTCATAAATTAGCACATCTTAAGCTAATGCGGGCTACACGCGTCGCGATCGTCGCGCAAAGTGAAGTCTCATTTGTCATGATAATGCGCAGGATGTTTGTAGCCGGGCTAATTATCCGATGCGCTGACAGTAAGTACTAACTATTCATAATAGATTGTGCGGTTAGCGGTATTGAAAAAGGTTTAGTTTGAAATGGGGTGTTAAGGCGGTACCCCGAGCAAAACGCCGCGGAAGCCGTTTTTCTTGCTGTTTTTAGGAGATATCTACTCGTTATTCAAAAAAAAAAAAACATTTAATAAAAATACATTAAATGTCTACATAATATTAATTCTAAAATGGTAGATTTAGTTTTTTTTTAATGTTGTATATATTTCACTAATCTCCTTTAAAAAAAAACACAAAAATGAGTAATAATTATTGATAGCATGCATCTCCCCGTAAAGTGTTCATTAATTATTTTTTGTACTAACACTAATGAATAGACAATTTAATAACGAACATTTTGGTAGTATTTTTTTTTTCAAAAGGCCAAAATTCGATTTTATAATGATTTTATTCTAAAATCTGGGCGTATTCACTACTGTAATTCATGCGCCACCAGTGCCGCTAGACCAATAGGAATGCTCATATCGCATGCCGATTCTTAAAACTCTTTAAAAGCCTTAAATCTAGCTTGTGTTAATTTATGAAGTGCTCTAGTTTAAATATATATTATTATTGTGTTATACCGTGTATAATTTGGCTACCATGTTCCTGCATATCTGCGGCGTGTAACGACACAGTCTGATTCCCGAAACACCTTGCTGCATATCTACTGCACGTGGTGTATGAGCTGTGGCAGTCGATCTACAGTGATGCGCGAGACCACAGCACGCCCGTTTCAGCACGCGCAGATTCCTGCTGCCTAGTCATCTACCGACCTGCTGACTAGGTGCACCACTGATAGTGCACCATCAGCCGTACCATCACACCGTGCCACGTCCTCCTGCCTGACCTGCTGACTGGGTGCGCACACTGGTAACGCACTATCAGCCGTACCATCACACCGTGTCACGTCTTTCTGCCCGACCTGCTGCCAGATTAGCTTCCCACGTCGAGCGAAGCCAGCCCACAGTTTTTATACTTAATACCCTTTTATTTTTATAGCTTTAATTTAATTTTTATCTTTTTATCTTGATTTAAATAACGTGGCTTACGTATAGCTCTCCGGCGCTATACGTAACGCTACAACCGTTACCACAAGACAAAGACTGCTCATTTTTTTGTTATATCCTATAGGCTCGCGCTTTACCACTATCTCACCTGATGGTAAGCGATGATGTGGTCGACGGTGAAACACGCTTGCCTAGAAAAAACCTATTCACTCTTACCCAATTGCGCGACACAAAAGAGGGTAATGTGTTTATCAGTCTTTGTTCCTATGTGGCGTTCTAGAGAACAAACGCTTAGGCCGATTTTGATGATACTTACGTCAATCGCTAAGACTTAAACTTGCAAGTGTCACGAACTACACAAAAATATAAATGTCGTATTTTGAGTACCATATTGTGGAGGTCCCAAGTTTTTCTTTCAAATCTGTCTTGTGAGGTATCAAAGGGTGAGTTTAATAGGTGATCACAAAATATACAATACTTATATGTTTAAAAGTTATTCGAAAAAGAAATGTTAACAAAAAAGTTGTAACTTTTTTTTATGTATTCGAACTAAATAGACGTAAACAAGAAGAAAATCATGCTGTGCAGTCGGAGGATACATAATCGCAAGTTGACTGACCAAAACAATAATTATATTAATTTAACATTAACTTCTTTTTGTGGTCATGTTATTATAAAATTAATAAAACGGCAACCATTATTTTTTGCAAATACACAAAAAAGCGAACAGGAGAACCTAATTTTTTTATTCGTTTATTTAACATTTCTGGTGTATAAGCTTCTATGGATACTTCACTATTGACAAAAGATACAACTGATTCATAGATAACTAAATAGATACCTATTATATTTTGTGGTTAGGATTCAGTACTGTATTTTGTTTGAGTTTATTATGTGCAACTGGAACTGTGGTTTATTGGTACTTTATTTAATGAAGCCACTTTTAGATGAAATAACACACAGCTATCAAGAAGAGCATAGATTAGGTGGTGTATTAAATATACAAACAAAATCAAATTTACATTCTTTACAATTATTTTTTTTGTCTTGCAGGCCTGAAACGTTTAATGAGCCTTGTAAGAAAAGGCCATACTACTACTATTATAACTATATATACTATAACTTTTCTGGGGTAATTGAGAATTACTGCTTGCGAATTTTCAAGAAACCTCTTGGGATACGCGTATGTGTATAATTTTGAATTTATTTGTTGCCTCTTTACTATTTTTAGTACCTAGGAGACCGAGCTCCGACGAAATTTTGTAAAAACCTAGCTAGATCGATTTATTACCCCTGAAAACCCCTGCATACTAAATTTCATGAATATCGTTGAAGCTGTTTGCGAGATCAAATTATTTATATTTACAAGAATTGCTCGTTTAAAGGTATTAGATAGATAGATAATATCTCTAAAAGGTTATTATTAATTATATGGTAATATTTGAGGAGTGAATAAACTAGTGAAAATAAACTATTTTACTACGGGATCAACTCCAAAACATGAACAAAATCTGCTGTTTTTCATATAGAATGGATAGCAAGAAACCCGTTATTATGCAACTACGTTCTCGTCATATTTACTACTCATGCTACGCACAGACAACAGAAAGACCATGCCGAGCCTCCATCGTCTATAGATGAAGAGTTTCGTTTAGATATGGAGAGAAATTTATAAAAACTGTGGAGCCTAAAGCACGTTGCACAAATAAATAAATAAAACATCACAAAACCGCCAATTTCTATACATCAGTTGTGTCCCAGCACGAGTAAACATCACCACGCTAGGTTTGTATGGAAATGTTGACAATGCTGCCTCTAGCAGAGCACAGTCACCGAGGCGTCTCCGTGTTGTTTGATGATGATAGAACTAAAGTAATATTAAAAAAAAACAAAATAAATACAAGAATTTCTTTCGGGTGGTTAAACTTTTTAGATAATTTGAACCCAGAAGGTTAGTTTAATGTTATGTTAATTTCCGCTTCGGTGACATTCTGAATCCTCAAATCCTCATGTTTTGGACTGGGGCAACTCACTCATATTTGGTATCTTGCAGGTCCATAAAACCCCAAGAATAATACAAAAATCCAATTTTCTTTATTTACAACAGTATTTAAGTAGGTAACTAACATATTATATTATGACCTAAGCATACAGAAAAATTATAATAATGCACAAGTGCCTACAGAAAGGGAAGAGTGAAAGAAATAACAAGGCATAAAAAAAATCGTCCATATCACTGCCAATGGGAAAAGTGACCAGAACGCTGCTAGTATTGCCACGTTTAATGGCACATTGTTTTGGGACATCGGTAAACATTTAGTCCAATCTTCACGTTACCAGAGGTCTTCGACAAGTGACATACTATCACCGAAAACGTGGCGATAGTGATATAAATATGTCGAAAATGTATGAAAATGTCAAACGCCAATAAAATAATAAAAATCTATATCTACACTCACAACGTACTGTTCCAAATATGAACTCAAAAAATATTGTATAAATACATTATTATTATTATTGTATATAGTTACCTAGCCACAAAAAAACGTATTTATATAATAATTTTAAAATGGAACTCCATTTTCAAACAACTGCATTATAAATAACTAACGAACTAATAACGAACGAACGAACTTTAATTTTTTATAGGCCACTTTTACTTTTTAAATTATTGGCGCGTATGGCCTCATTGACATAATGCAGAAAAATAGTGGCATTGTGCTGCTTGCGCTGCGTAGTCATCCGCGATGAGAATCTAAATTTCTGGTCATACCCAATTTTTTTCCGTTTCCACTTTTGTTTTGTTTTATTTTAACTATATGAGTGAAGATAAAATAGTTTATGCAAGAAGCATAATATAATCAGGTATTAAAACACGCGTGTGATACTATTATTTATATACTCTCGTGTTTTAATAACCCCTATTTTATGACCGTTGCATAAACTACAATTATTCCGTTCATTTTTACACTAAATTGTATCGCCAGCGCTGTCATCCAATGACTTTTGTTTAGGGCCTCAAATCAAAATCATTTCACATATGCCTACATGGGCACCTTTAAAACGTCGACAAAAGGTGCACGGTACAGGTTTGTCGTTTCCTATGGAAAAGAACCGGCAAGAAAGTCCACGGTTACTCTTTTAAAAAATGTATCGTTTTTACAATATTTTCATGTTACAGCATTAGTACTTGGATGGGGGGACAACGTAGGCTCGACAATAAGTCGAAAGAAACTAAAATAAATATTATATAATATAATTATAAACAAAATATTTGAAAAAAGAAAAGTGAAACGAGATAAAATCATAACAAATGTTAACAAGCATCTATTAATCTAGAAGGCCTACATCAAGACTAAATTTAATATGTGGCACAATTTTTTTTCTCAGTAATGTAACTATTCTTAGCAAAGGGCTTTATAGATGATTGAAAACCATTGTAAAAAGTCTAATTAAATCTTTTTATAGAAGAAATGAGATTGAGAATAGTTAGAGACATCCACATATTTGTGCTGTTTATGAGTTACCAGGGAAGCCGCATTCGCAAAAGGAGCTACAGCCAATTTTTTTATCTTCTACTGCGTCAAAGGTCTGGCCTTTTCTTCGTCCATAGAATTATTATTGCTATTAGTTCGCGAATATATATCCTGCGACTGCACAGCATGATTTTTGGGGAGTCAGGTTTATTGATTTTTTAATTGATTTCTCATCTCACTATAAAACGCTACTTTCTACGATCCTTACATACTGCTTTTGCTTCACTTAAGTTCATAAACCTAATCATATACGCACGCCGGTAATAAGTACAGCGCACCTTGCCTTTCTGAAGAACTTCACTAATAAGATCTGTATAAATGTCCTTCTAGGGCATAATCTGATAATAAAAGAAAACATACATAGGATATAAGATATAGCTTTAAAGACTGGAATCATTAAAGTTCATCAATTACCATTACCATTTTGTATAAAAAGATATCTCTGCCTTGCAGCCAAGGGGAACATTCTGCACCTTGATACCTTATTAAACCTACTAAACATTGCCATTTGTATATCTTATGTGTTACTTATTATGATAAAATGTATCTCCAGTGAGAAATAGGACGTTTTGCATACAGGAAGATTACCTTACGGAAAAGAGACTCAGTTCAAGTCTCCAATATAAGTTACTCCGTGCACAAATAATAACACATTCATAAATATGTAAATATTATTTCCGTTCTCATTTCGCACTACCTACTACAACGGGCACAATATTTTTCGAGACTGTGGACTGATTAAAATAACGGATGAACATTTTTCTGTGACCAATTGGAATTACTGAATTTTTCCTCAGCAAAGAGAACTTTAACAAAAATGTACTTATCTCTAAATCATTATGAGATTTACTAAAACATTTATTGGTTTCTTTTTTTTTAAGTCCGGATAAATGTTGGAGTATAATGTGAAAAATTCAAAATAATTCTGGGCTTATCGCTCGCACTTTTTATATTAAAACGTCAGTTACATTTTATGCCCCAGCATAACCCTAAACGTGGCGCTCGGCTGCCATTTGCGGACATCCGTACCTATCTAAATTTAGCATACTGCGCTGACCCCACAATCAGATCCCGTATTGAATAAAAACTCGTATTTGCACATAAACGGCGCGATCCACAAATACACGGGTTGGGTATCGGCGGGTTGACCTCTTTGAATCAATGATGAATCCAATTTCACCCTACCTTTACGAACGACAGTCTCATTTGGTCACAGGTAAAAACATTTACGTGAAACACGAACCAGCGGACCACTTTGTCACAGAGATTTACAGCTCGGAAATTGATTTTTTTTTTTTTTTTGTGAACAACTATTGTCCTTCCCCCACGAGTATAAAAAGTACTCGAGTGAGGAAAATGACCGAACTTTTGTCTTTAAATTATATCTGCCGCCCTTCAGAGAGGCAGTGCGCCACATTCCCTCCCTGTACAAGAAGAAACAGAAATTCTCGTTCTGTATATATAATAGGTAGGGGTATTACCTACAATAAAAAAGTTTGAATCTCTTTTGAAACACTGAAATATCTTTATTTTAATCTATGGCAAAGCAATTACCTCGGGCGACACATAAAATCTGAAGTGGTCGTAAAAATTCTGGAATCATTCGTAAAACTGCTATCTGATATCTTTTGAATCGAATTTTCGCCTAATTTGACAAATAGTAATTTATTCATTCGCATTTTGATCTAGTCTTGCGAAAATAAAATGCAAGAATCATGGTTATAAAGTTTTATTCAATTTATCCTTAGAGAGATAATGTCGGAATATTTCAATCATATACTGGACTATCGAATAACCGATTTTAGAAATCAAAGAATCTTTTTAATTCAACTAAACCATACACAGGTACTTTTGCATTGTCAAACAAAATATGAATATCTCTAATGTCTCTATGGAGAAGAACGTGCAAGAAACTCCACGGACACTCTATTCCAACAATTTTAATAGCAATAATTTGGGTACATCTTTTTTTTCTTGTTGGAACAATACATATATGAGAACGATGTAAAAAGACGTGCACGTAAAAGCGTTTAGAGTAAAACAAAACAATTCAAAAATAAAATAAGTACGTAATTAAAAGAAGGCCGAAGCAGTTAAGTTATGACCAATCCCAACTGATGGCGCCCGTTCACGAACATGACGCATGCACTGGCACCAGTCAGCTCAACCATCATGATATGAACCGAATGATCCAATACATGCGCCACCATCAGAGAGACATTTTGAGAGAGAGATTATGTTCTGCATATCACTTGTTTTTGCGCCCTAGTGGTAGTGGAGCAGGACTAGCATTGAGCCAAGTATTTTTATTAGTGATGTAATCTCTGAACTTATAATATGCCTGCCTGCATATGCTAACTTGTCGGTAGGTTACACTCGTACCTTTATTCTCTATCTTTAGTCCTGGATTAAAACATTGTAAGCTTATATTAAACATAATCTAACATATAGCTATTATGACCAACTAATAGCCAGTTCAAACACCTAATCCAGATACCACTTAACATATCAAAACAGCTCAGTTATAATAATCGCCTCACTACAAACTTACGCTATACGCTCCTGAATCCCTACAAAATATACTAAATGGCGTAGTTAGGCAACTACAAACAAAGGCAGTTTGCATTACAACACCAGTCTACGTTATGTACGTGTGTGTCTATGTGTTCGGACATTCTCTGTCTCCCTCATTAATACAATTATGAATAGCGTAGAAATTAGTGTCAGAGTAAACTCTTGTGTCCCTGTTTGTGTTGGCTGTGGACGGGGGCTTAAGACGGATTTACTGGGCAGACGGAATTCAGACACCTTGTCGTAACTTCTTAGTGCTGGGAGTAGGAGGTTTTGGATGGTCGCTTGTGTTATCGTTATAAATACAATAAGTAAAATAATGTTTATTTTTTTTAATGGATTACTATTATCGTCAAGGAAGGCACCACAGAGGGACTTCAGCTCTTACAATTTAATTAGACTTGTACAATAATATAATGTATATTTTTTTCAGATGTCCGTCTAAAAGTACACTGCCATAATAATAAAGATACAGAAACACATTAAAAACAAATATATTTCATAAATCCAAAGATAACCATGTTAATATCTCACATAAAATATATTTTACAGCACAAAGGACAAACCAGCATCAAACATCGTAAAACATTTGTATAAAGAAACAATTGCCGATATCCATGTAAACTTAATAAAAAATACCACAAAAACGATGTCGAAAGATGGCTTTCCTATCCATTGGAAGGGCAAACTGCCGCAGACCCTGATAAACAACTAGTTTATGAAGGTATTATATAAAACGGTTGTATTAAAAATCAGTTGCAAACGTTGCTTTGTATTCAGCCTTCGCCCGCAGCCGTATCGGGGCACACTAAAATTTATTTTGCACTCAAAAGGGAAATGAGATTATGTTTCAATAACAAACATATCCGGGGCTACACGTTGCAGGAATAAAAAGTCACACCCCGGGAATTTATTTACCGCTTTCGAACGAACTATTCGGTTCGGGGGAGTTTTATACCGGCCCCGGCGTCACTCGCTGAATATCTTATTTTTTTACAAAAACGTGACACGCCGGAAAGTTTTCAATTTCCTCGTGCCACTGAAAATAATTTGGTAGTTATCAATTTTGTACGGTAGGTTAATATTAAGTTGGTGCTTTTGAATTTTGTTCTGAAGAAGAAAATTATCTCATGGGAAATCGTTTATATTGTTAACTTAAAAAAAACCTAAACCCAAAGTCCATTAGTCGTAAAAAAACTAGTAATAATTCCAAAAGCTAAATATTTCTTTCTCCTCCCATCGAAATCGACGGTAACTTTGTATGACACAGGTACCTACCCGGAAAAGGACAAAAAAAACTCGTAAAATCTTTTACAAACTAACCCGAAACTCCCATTAAACCATACTAATCTGGGAATTTAACTTGTTACAGTAATATAATATGACATAAAAAGTGTACTGTACCACCCCTCCCCTTCGAAATGCCTCTGTATGTCATTAGCTTTATTACTGGCTACGCGTGCTTCGGCGTAGACTTCGTAGCAACTAATGCTACGCGATCGTAGCAAATAACAAATCTTGGGGGTCTACGCACAGCCAATGCTATAATTTTTATCTAACCTTACATTGTACTAGTAGAGACTTGCCGTTTGATTGTAGGAGGTAATCTCTGGAAAGTACTGATCCGATTAGGGAAATTTGTTAATAGGAATTAACACATCACTGAGTGCCATAAGCTTTTATACCGAAAAAAATTACGGTCCCTGAGGGATAAGCCACGGGAAAAAGCTATATTGTGATTTTTTATTTCGTTGACTAAACTGACAGCTGCCAATGACCCTATTTTTTAATGTTATAAGCGTGGAGTATAGTGTTGTAGGTAAGGCTCTATATAAGTGATTTATCGAGTCGATGTGACGTGACTCCTCAATTTAATTTTACTAATTGGTATAAATAAGTGTTTTACGAATATAAACGTAATATACTTAAATATAACACTAGTAATACACATATTACATAACATATTATTGTTATAAATAAGAAATCAACAATAAAATAAATGCGATCGATAAAATTAAGTCTGACATAAATGAGTAGAAATTAAATAAGGACCGCTGGTTTCTTAACAAATGTAGTTTTTTTTTTTGCCGTGGTATAGTTCAAATTTCGTTCTACTTAGATTTTCGATCAACTTTCGATACGACACAATTCTTATGTAAGGATAAAGTGTCAACCTCCCAAAATGCAGTTTTGTCTACGAAATAAAAAATCTGAAATTAATCTTTTTATAATTATTCTGTATTTTTGTTATGTACACTTTAATGTAAAATCAATTGTTACAAAAACAAATAAACCAAATTATCGAGTAATTTTACACTTAATGTGGGTAAAAAACAGACTTCCTTTTATTTCATTTTCAAGTAATTGATTCTTCACAAAAAGTTTAGGTAACAAAGACTCAATTTTCTACCGGACATTGAACAGTATGAGAACAATCGTTTTTTTAGAGAGTCCTTTCCTGAAAAGTTAACGAGTCATTTATTAATATTAATTAATGGGTAACAAGTTCTTTGAAAACGAATTAGTCCTGTTTTCCATTTTAGGACCTTGTTTATTATGAACAGTTTAATAGGGATGTTTCCTATGAGTGAGATTATCAAATAATATTGGACACGTATTTTTTGCTTTACGAAATCAATAAAAATGTACTAAAATAAAGCGCATCAAAATTCAGGAGAAAGGGCTTGTGACGTCACTTGTCAGTCTTAAATAAATTGGGCCCAAAATTCATAAAGAGTTTTCCATCGACTCGAAAAGAAGAAGAAGAAGTATAAAGTGTTCTAGCGGCGTGACGTCACCCGATATTTCAAAGCATTGTATCGTCGTCACTTTAAATTTACGTGTCAAAAGAAAAATACTTGTCCCAATATTTTTTATTAATCTACCTGACGGGCTTAAACAAATTTTCAGTCTACTACCCTGATGTCCTTTCTTAAACTAAAGAAGTATGTAGTACATACAAGCCTATATTGCTCGTAGTATTAGGCACCTAAAATGTGAATTATAATTTCGTAGACTAAACTGACCGCTGCCAATGACCTTATTTTTTTAATGTTGCAAGCGCGGAGCATAGTGTTATAGATAAGGCTCAATTATAAGTGATTCATCGAACCAAAGTGACATGACAACTATATTTAATTTTTGTAAATAAATGATCTATGCATATTAACGCAATATATTTAGATATATCAGTATTAATACACATAGTTCATAAAAAAATTGAATGTCACTTGTCTAGGGCTCCAGGGTTCTTGTGTTTAAACACTAGCTTATCAATAATTACATAAATAGTTACAGGAATAAAAAAACGTTCTGAAAGATAAAAGTTTAAATACCTTACTACCGTCAAAGCTTCGTTTTGAAGGCAATCGAAGTTTAAAACGGTATCGGTACACACGGAATACTTAAAAGTTTAAAAAGTGCAGGACTAAGATTCTCTGTGCCCACTTTTACAACTGCGAGCAGTAAAAAGTTGGCGAACTCTTTCTAAATTCACTACCTTGTGGAAATGTTAAGATTTTTCGTGTTCCAACTTTAGTATTCTAGTGGCAAGTTTAGGCTTACTTGTGTGTAGTAGTTTTGGTTGTACTTTTTTGCACACATTAATTCAGATGACTGCACTTGAGTAAATAAGATACAAATTTTCATTTTAGGTAAACAAAGACTACTTAAATCTTAATCCTCCTTTTGGATTTGCTGTAGTCGGTTAAAAATGTCTTAATAATTACATCACTTGCATCTTTACTTTACGGGGACTAAAATGTAGCCCTGAAAAAAGTATTTGGCAGTCACGACATACATTAGCAAAATAATGATTCTGTTAATAAACAATTAATGATTTTTAAAATAATAGTAATTTTTATTATACATACCATAACCAACCTATACCGCCTAGTTAACCGCGATAATAAATGCTTCACACTCGCCATCAAAACTGCCAAACCGCGTTCGTTAGATCGATGTATATTAGTGACGTCATACATTAGCACATATTATGCTAATGCGGGCTACACGCGTCGCGATCGACGCGCAAAGTGAAGTCTCATTTATCATGATAATGTGCAGGAAGTTTGTAGCCGGCCTAATTATCCGATGCACTGACAGTAAGTACAAATTATTCATAATAGATTGTGTGATTAGCGGTATTGAAAAAGATTTAGTTTATAATGGGGTGTTCATGTTAGTGTTTATTTTTCTTACGTCAAAGATTCTCAATCTCCGTTAAAATCAATATCTTGTCGAAGAATTAGTAACAGTTTGGTTGAAACATTTAATAATTTTATTCGAAACTTGTTCGATTTACATGCACCACTTAAAAAAGTATTAATAAAACAAAAGTCTTGCCCCTGGATAACACCCACTATCAAACAAATGATGAAATTGCGGGACAAGAGCCACATAAAGTCCAAGTCCACTAAATCCTTGCGTCATGTCAACTCATATAAAGAGCTCAAATATATAGTTAGGGCTGCCATTGAGAGTGAGAAAAATGCATATTTTAAAACATACATAAATAAAAACATTAAACAACCTAAGAAGTTATGGAAGCATATCAAATCTACCATAGCCACTAGTATCTCTAATAAACCAGACCACGGATTACCTCATTTTTGTAATAACCCAGATAAAATCAATGAACATTTTTTGGACGTGCCTGGCACCGGTAGGGTTTCTTCTGCTGACCTGAAGTACTTTGAGCACCACAGATTCAGTAACAGTCACTTCCAGCTTGAGCCCGTTCATGAGGATACGGTGCTGAGGCTGTTGCATAGTCTCAGGTCCAATGCACAGGGTTGTGACCATATCTCTCTTGAGATGCTGATGATGACCCTTCCTCGGACCCTTGCAGCTATAACGGCCATCATTAACCGTTCCATCACCACCTCATCTTTCCCGGATCTGTGGAAATTGGCAATAGTTAGACCCATCCCTAAAGTTTCTAATCCTACCAGTGTAAAAGAACTTCGCCCGATTAGTTTGTTGCCATGCCTCTCCAAGGTCCTGGAGAAGGTTGTCTCTAACCAGCTTCGGTCTTACCTTGAGGAACACAGCATATTGCCGCTTGTTCAATCGGGTTTTCGCAAGGGGCACAGCACAGCCACAGCTCTTCTCGATGTGGTTGGGAATATTCTTGAAGCTAGAGATAAGGGCATGGGTACCCTGCTGGTCTTACTAGATTTTTCGCGTGCTTTTGACTCTATTAATACCTCGCTCCTCCTATCGAAGTTGTCTTACTATGGATGCCAGCCTGAGACAGTAAAGTGGTTTGAGAGTTACTTGACTCACCGTTCTCAGTTTGTCCAGGTAACGAGTGACAGTGATGGAGCTGTTAAATCCTCCGGTCCTAAGCGCGTGAATAGGGGTGTACCGCAGGGATCGATCCTGGGCCCGCTACTCTTCATTCTTTACAGTGCTGACATCATTAACTGCCTGCTCAACACCAAGTTCCACTTATATGCTGATGATCTGCAGATGTACCTATCTTTTCATCCCCAGCAGGCTGTTGACACTGTAAAAAATTTGAATGAGGATCTTGATAGGATCTCGGCTTGGTCCATGAGAAACGCCTTAGTTTTGAACCCAGCTAAGTCTAAATTTATTTTAATGGGATCAAGAGGTTTTTTAAATAAAATGGGTAATGGGAATTTGGACTTGAAGATCGACGGGTGTTCCATTGAAAGGGTCCGGGAAGCCCGTAATCTTGGGTTACTGTTTGACGAGCACCTGCACTTTGAGACACACATCATGGAGGCTGTGCGCAACTGCTTTTACAGGCTTAAGCTTCTGTATCGTGTGCGTCCCTACATAAGTGTGGATATGCGCATTCTGCTTTGTGAAACACTAGTTTTATCTAAGCTGAACTACGCTGACACTGTGTACGGGGCATGCATTCTAGGTAGAAGTGAAAGGTTAATTCAGCGAGTACAGAATGCTTGTGCGAGATTTTGTTTTACCATCCCTCCTAGATGTCACATAACTCCTTTTTTAAATAAGGGTAATTTGATGAGAATGTCAGATCGTAGAAAGCTGCATCTGGCTACCCTGCTCTTTGGCACAATTCTCACAAAAAAACCAGACTATCTGTTCGGTAAATTGACCTGGTCGCGCGATGTAAATAAAGTCAAAACGAGAGCTTCTGCCTACCTGTTGTTGGCGTCACACAAAACTGCTGCATTCCGTGGCAGTTTCAAATTCGCTGCCTCTCGTATCTGGAATGATCTTCCTCCGCCGTTTCGTGCTATAAAAACAATTGGAACATTTAGTACTAAATTTAAGCAGTACTTATTACTTAAGCAAAAGGAATCCGGAAGATAAGCTTACCCGTGGTTTGCACGCGGTTAGGTTTACTGCCTTTAATCCATTTTCTTTATTATGAACTTTCTTGCGAACACCACACCACACATATTAAATTCACACCACTCTGATTTATCCAATCAGCAATTCTTTTCGCCAGGTTTATTTACACTTATTCATTTACACTATTTCATAACAAAACTTACATACCTAATATTTGTCTTTTGACAGCCGACCATAGATTTCTATTTTCTTCCGTATTTTTTTATTTTTATCAAACCATTCTTTGCGCGCGCTCTGTCGGTTGTCTACGGTTTCGACAAAAGATCTTTGAGCATCGCGTTTGTATATATATATATTATACTTACACATACGTTGACCCACATTCAGTGTTTCGTTCTATTTTGTTTGTTATTTACATATTATTCTATTTTATTTTATTATATAAGTCCTGTTTCCGTTAGTGTGTCCGTGGCATCAACAGTAGGCCCTATCAGAATATCAGCGCAGCGTTATTACTTTTTTGGATATCGCTGCACATGCTGAGATAGGAGCCTTTTTGGTCTCGCACAGGGTTTTTATTTTATTATTGTTTAAGTGTATGCTTATTTTCTCGTGTCTCCTGTGCGGGTCACAAATAAATATTTTTCTTTCTTTTCTTTCTTTCTTTCTTTCTTTCAGTTACATTACTGTTGCCATTTCCTTCCGGCCATCATTCGATGTGCCCTGAACTACTTTTTACCATATAATAGTAATGAAAAGAAATAAAAATGAAGTAAGAAAAATATAAAATAAACTAAAAGTATCAAAACAAGTCAGTCCAACTTACCGGTCCACTCTACGACGCACTTTAAAATCAAAGATTGAGTTTGATTTACGCCTTCTTCTTCCCTTATTTTATGATACACATTGAAAACAATATGTCTCGCTTGAGTGGGTGGGTTTTTCGACATATTCACAAAAATAACAAATTTTCAAGATAATATCAAAAAAATTCAGCAGCGGTTGACACATCAAGTACTTTGATTTGACTGGTGACAATTGACATTGCCATATGAAAATCACAATTTAAAAAAAAAAATGCCATGAGATTCTGGTATCTTTCCAGAGAAGTTTCTTGTTTTACAAAAAAAACATGTTCTATTCCACCTAAGTCGTATAATAAGGGCTTACAAGACGCTCATCCAGTCTTTGTGCGGCGTTAGATCAGCTTACACTGCTCGGGAGTGTAGACATCATAAACTTACGTACGTGAAATTCTCAGAAGATTAAGGTCTTGAATTTTCCAGACAAAAGAGTACAGGATACCCACGCGAGGTAGTGAACACCTGCGGACATTATTAGGGATGCATTCAGAGCAGGTTTATTTTTAATCTAGAAAATCTTGCGGGCACGTTCGACTCCATAATTCCCTGCAACCTATTTTATTAAATTGAAGATTAAAAACATACACGCACACGAAAACGCCACACAGAATATTGTTTTGTGTTAACTCGTTGGTCTAATTCTTGTAGTTGCCTATTTAAGGTATTTGGAATTAAAAAAGTGAGATATTTAGTACAAAGTTAATAAAACACCATAATAGATACACAACAATAGATACTACCTTAAAATGATCTATATTCATGTAAGATTAAAATGAAACAAATTGAATTAAATTATTAAAAAAAAAACTACTCATCCAAACAAATAAATCACACTGATAAAGAAAATAAAACATTTACCGAACGAAATGCCATAAGCATTTCACTTAATATGTCCGACAGTGTAAAATATATGAGACAGTTGTTCGAAAATTGACACAATGGCGGAGGACGGCGCGAATTTGCGAATGCAGATAATAAAGTAGTAGGCCTGGCATTCTGCCAAACCACGGCCGCAGTTGCACTTCTAATCATCTTAATATTGTTGCCGACACTAACGTTATATACCTGATGTACGATTATGCATTCGTGGACCGCAGCAACTTTGAATTGGAAGTTGTAATAGGGGAATTGAATTACAAAAGGCAATTCGCTGTAGCAGGCTGTGTGGGTACATTTGTTGATTGTTTGTAATGGGACCGGGAAGGCGTGTACGGGGAAATGTAATATGCATGGGTTTATGTTATGTTCTTACTTTCCGCAGGGTCACCTTGCAGCTTGCGCCACTTACGCAGTTACCTGGATATGTATATTGAATACCTTATGAATAAGTCGGCACACGGTGTAACCATAACTGAATATTTGGCCAAACAGACAATTTACCTTATTTACCATAATTATTATTAATCATATTTGTCATAGATACACTAAAAAAAATAAAGTCAACTTCAAATGTCACGATGACTACTACTCTGAAAACTGTCCCAGTTATTTTTCTGACCCTGTAAAACTTCACTTGCCAAAGAAAGTGAGCAAGCTAATTCTGTTCTCACTCTCACAAAATGACCTTCTCGGGAACTCATTACTCTGATTGGTCAAGTCCTTAAAACACTTTTCTCCTCGTTGTGAACAATTTCTGAATACAATACCTTATTGAGGTCCAAGTAACATAAAAGGCAATAAAGTTGGGAAACAATTTCTGAACATTTCCGCTTACTTGATGCATTTTGCGGAATAAGGATTTCTTTCGAGGAAATTACGATAAATACGATTTCGTCACTGTACTCTGTTTAGGCCCATCTGTAGTTTACTTAACCAATGGTTTCAAACTAAAATACCTACGTATTTTATTCAGTTGTTGGCCTCATAAATGGTGAAATAAGTTCAAATAAGTGTTAATTACTTGACCATTTGTGAGAACCAATTGATGAAAAAGCCCATTTTGTCGAAAGTTGAAACCATTGGTTAGCATACTTTAATCATTGGTTAAAATAACTATGGATCAAAAAAGTGGGCCTTAATATACAGCTCATATATGAATAGAATCGAGGCTTTGTATCACGTTAGCCGCATGTACGGTGACCGCTGGGCAAGAGTCTCCACGAAAAAAAAAGAGTTGGAGAGGTAGCTTAGACGCAACGTTTTGTCTTTACTAACATAACTTATGTACTACTTATACTTTCATTAAGGATTTTAGTTAAAGGTCATAATTAATAGGCATGTCAGTTACTGTCAATAGAACTCAAGGCCTTTACCAACCAGTGGATAGCAACAGCTATACAAAGAAAAATCGACAGTACAATCGTTTGGAGACAAAATATCATCAACCTCAAATATTATAAATCTTTTTGATGAACCATTTCCGTGAAAACAGATAACATCATAGCCTAATCGTCAATCTGCCTGTCAACGATGGTAATTGAGGACTCCCCCAAATTCATTTCTTGGAGTGGTTTATCGGGTAGATCCGTTTAATGGACACTTTCGGCCGGAGATGTTGATGCATAAAGTGAATTTACACCAGCATTAATATTGTGGGAATTGTAACCACTATAGGTACTTACATAGCTTATAGTATGAAGTGGTTAGGGTAGGGGATGGTTGACCTTTAGTATGTGTAAATATTTCACAACCATGATCAAATGCTTGTATGAAACAAAGGCTCAAAACAAAACAGTTGCATGTTGCGGAATGATATTTCTGTAAAATAGAATCACCATCATCTTCACCAGCCTTTGAATGTTCCCAATGCTGGGACACAGGCCTCCTCTCTGTGAGAGGGAATGGGCCGTAATCCACCACGCGGGCCCAACGCGAATCCGCACTCGGCCCTGGGTGGATGGCACGATGTTTTCTTTCACCGTTTTGAGAGCAGTGGTGATGAAATAATTTACATTAAGAAAAACGCGATAAAATAGAATAGTTATCACGAATCACTGCCATTGGAGAAGAGTTTAGACGTTCTTTGAATACCATTAAAAAAAAAGCTTAACAAATAAACAACTGTTAAACGGAAAAACATCGTGAGAAAACCCACTTAGATATCTACAGTAAAAGTCTGAAATTTCAACCCGATTGAACAACACACTTCGGTGTTTAATGTTCGTGCCTTCTTTTATGAAAAGTCCTCTACTCTGCAGTGTGAAAGTTATAGGCTGATATTAATAGAATAGATTATGCAAACATTTCTTAATTCTTTATTGTACACCAAAAACAACATTCGTTGACTTGTGTGTACCCTGGCAGTTGAGAGTATGTCATAGTCCCACTAATTCAATTCCCTTCATGATGGTTGAGCTGAGTGGTGCCAATCCATGCGTCTTGTTCGTGAACAGGCGCTATCAGTTGGGATTGGTCATAGCTTAGCTGTTCGGCCTGTTTTAATTACTTATTGTATTTTTGAATTGTTAGTTTTACTTTAAGGGTCTAGACAGTTTCACATGCACGTCTTTTTACATCGTTCTCACATATATGGTAATTTTCCAACAAGAATGATTTAACTATACTTTTAATTAAAACTAATGGAAAAGAGTGTCCGTGGAGTTTCTTGCACAGCTTCATCACTCCATATAAACCTACTGACGCTTGCGAATGTGTAACTAGATTCATTTTACACAATTCAAAAGTACCTTTATATGGTTTATTTAAAATAAAATATTTTGTTTTGATTTGACACGATAATAAAGTACATGTGTATAAAGGCGAGCTTAACTCAATCTTGAGTTCTCTTACAGCAAACCGTAAAGTGATAGAGAAAGATGACAATAGAGGGCAGAATCCAGTGACAATATATTTTTTTCACTTAAGGTACACACTTGGAGTACGTAACACTAGGATTCAACCATACTTCATAACAGCTGAACCACACTCCTACACTTGACGCACTATGAACGTTGTATGTTCCTTTACAAACACCGCAGTAGAGAAACCTTAACTGAAACGACTCACTGTTTTCCTTTTGATGCATTTACCTACGAAGGAATACAATATACAGGTAACTAGTTTAGAGAGTCGAGAGTCAGCAAACGTACAGGTCTTGTTTAAGAAGAAAAATAACAAATGCAGCCAAGTGCGAGTTTAACACCAGTCTTTATTAATTCTGTGTATGTTATCACACCAAATACAAGTCTTCGTCAAACACTGTCCTGAGACCATCTCCAACGTAGAGCTGTTGGAGAAAAGCCATGAGAGCTCAATCGACCGCTAGATCAAGCGGCCATGGATTGGCCACACGCTTCAAAGGGGTCCCGGTCAAGCAAGCAAGTTCTCGTCGATCGTTCCAAGCAAGCTTTGGACAGGAATCCCCAAGGGAAAAGAAAGCGTGGTCGTCCCCGTCAAACCGTGTTGGCAAAAGCGACGAGCATTGGAATGACATGGAACGAGGTGAAGCGTGAAGCTCAAGACCGATTGCGATGGAGAACATCTGTAGAAGCCTTTTGCCCCATTAAGGGGTTATAAGACATTTAGTCAAATAAGTCGAGTATGTTATCTAGCTAATTCTTACTACAAACATCTTTCTAATAACGGGACATACATAGAGCTGCAAATACATAATTGAATTCCACTTTTCAAAGCTGCCGTATAACAGTTCGCACGAACTACTCAATATAATAATAGCTACTTACTACAGCACTTTTCTAACTTGGGGAAAGGCTTGCGGTACCCTTTAATCGAATTTCTAGAAACTTCTTTGTGGGAACTTGTAAAACTGGTGTGTTCTAGTTTGTCTTTGTTGTCTCTGAAACGTAAACGTCTGCTTGCTATTGGTTTATATACCATTATACCATTACAATAGTATATTATTATAAATGTACTATGTATTGTATTACTTCAGAAACTCTAAAATATTCAAAACTTCATTTTAAAATAATAGACCACAGCCTCTGAGTGCCAGTAGTATTTGTTTTTCTAATTAAATATAACTTTTTTTGAACAAGCTTTTTAGCTTACCGTGCATTGTCATCCAAATCAAAAGTGTATGCAAAATTTCATCTTATCCGTTGAGGATAACTGCTTTAAAATTCAGTTGCAAGATTTGACCCGAACATACATAAATACATTGCAAATTAATAAAACGCTTGTAACAAATTTTAGAGAGAGCATTGCAAGTCCACATAACGGCCTGTGACAATAAAATGCACTACCATTACGTAATATAATATCATCGCAAATTCTCTAAATGTATTCCCACCATTTTAACCTATTCATTACTAAAATGTGGTTTACAGCAGTGCGGTAACGAAATCCATTAAAACACAGAACCAGTAAAAGACTTACTACCAGTCTAACAAGTATAGTTTTAAAGTAAAATGGGGAAGAAGCTCTTTAAAATGGAGAACACAATTTTCTTCAGATTTCATTTAATGCAAAGTTGGTAAAGATCCAATTTGAACTTGACCGATCCCACTAATTGCATTTCTGACAGCGAATTCAGGACTGCTTTTTTTGAAAATTACACTGTGTAGTCATAGCGTTCTTGGAAGACCGCAAAGTTTAAATACCGCGTTATTTGTACACTGTCGAGCCAAAGTAGGAAACTCTTTGGTACAAGAAATTATTCATTAGCTTTTGCGGCGCGCAGCGAGACGAGCCTGCTAAGATACGACCATATTCTTTGTAATTACCCCTCATTGTAGCTGCTATGTTTTGCGCAAACATTTTATTAATGATAATTTGAAACAACATTTTAGTAGATGATTTTCCTTGTTTTTCAGTTAAACGGTTGTGACTCTTGCTTGCCTATGGTATAAACTAAACTCAACTCTTTACAATTCAACTCATATCTGGCTAGCGCGGATGAACTTATATGAAGCAAAATGATAATGTGTAGTGTCGTTCAATCTACCTCTATCGGAAAAAAATCGTGAGATACATACATAAATATATCTATTTATACTGCCTGTTTGAAATTCTTTCATTTATTTATCGACGAAAATACATAAAATTCATTCATTCATTTCTTCGGCGCTACAACCCTTTGTGGGTCCTTTCAAAAAAATAAACCTATGCCAAATCCTTAATCTATTCATCAATATCATCTATTTAGCCACACAGCTTCCACGGAACCCGTTATCCAAAACTCTGAACACGCACAAAATGTATTGCCAATATTCATGGTGTTCTCATGATTCATCGCCAAGCCATGATATACGACATCATATTTTATAGTAGAAAAATAATGAGATCGATAAGTTTTCATTGTTGGATTCGTAGCATGGCCCGTATACACACAACACGATGCCATAACGGAAATTGGATAATAAATCTTTCTTTTTTACTTTGTAATTTAAACATAATTATTTCACAATCTTGCAATTCAAACAACGGTTCGTCCCGAAGCAATTTTGAAATATTTTATCTTCAATTCTTGGGAATATATTTTTTAATTTGGATTAGATTTGTTTTAGGGAGTTCACCTGATTTTCCCGAAAATTGGCCTTGTGAATGGACGTCCGGAGAAATACCGTTCATCTTCAATTTTTATTCAATAGGTGAGTACTCAATACATCAATAGTTGACTGGAATATTTTTTCTAATTATATTATTTTTGTGTCTAATTATGTTGTGTAAAAACACTAGTGAGCCACCTCAGCTTAGCTCGTGATAAATTATACGCTAAAAACTTCCTCGTTTCTCATTTTTCCTATTAGTGAAAACCGCATGAAGATTCGTTCTGTAGTTTTTGAGTATTTCAAATTCAAACTTTGGGACTTTATTTTATAATATGCAATGATAGTAAATAATATTAGTTAGTTCATCAGATTTTTCCGTAGTTTTGTTTGAGCCAAAGATAAATATTACTTTTTCCATAATCGTCTCTGTGCTTATAAATAGCTGTTCTAGAATGTTTTTCAAGTCTTCATTGCATTAATTCATTCTTCATGTTTAAGGCTTATTTAACTTAATAAGAATTAAATAATAAACACTACTCATAGGAGGTGTCTACTTAAGTACTCAACCATCCATCAAAATTAATATAGATCACTCTTATTATCCCGTTTAGGGATCATGATCCCATTATAATGTCCAACCAGTTGGATTCCGGGTCTTCAGTAAGGGCAGTTGTCCAATCATTATTTTTAGTTGGACAATGGCACCTAATCTGGACACTTAATAATAATAATACAATAAATAATAACTACTTTTCATCCTACATGTCTATCAAGGCATCTGCGAGTTGGTTTTGACCCCTTGTACTACTTTCAAAGGTCCTAGGCCTTTATACCCGAGAATCTCAAAGATATATCAAAATAATAACATAATATCTGAAGGAATAAACAAGAAGAGACTAGAAGTAGCTGGTATTGAATTTTATTAAATAGAATCACAAATAACAGTACAGTTTTCTTAGTAAGAAAAATATAAATATATAACAAGAAGAGACTAAAGAGTACAAGACCATAACTTTTTGTGAAAAGCTAAACACCTAATAGTTTGATTATACAACAATAACACCTACCTAACCTTAGTATAGTTTGTACAACAGTTTTTACATCTCACTAACAAACACTCACACATATAAATCATAAGTAATTTATTTCAGAACAATATAAATTGTGTAAACATTTCGTTAAATAAAACCGTACCAAATACCTCTCCTACTTTTATATTTCCTTTAGCTCCACCAGCAGTACGTACAATGCCAACACTCCTACGAGTATTTTACATACAAACGGAGTCTATTCCCCGTAGATTTGCGGTAAGACCTACATCCAGTAAACTAGAAATGGGTAGGTTAGGTTCAACAATTACCCGATTGTTTGATTCGTTTCGCCTGAACCTACATGAATATTTTAAACTGCCTGCGGGAATACTGAAACTGAAGGTATACACACAGTGAGGGAACTCCTTTGTCCATGTGTTGGTGGTTTATAGGCAATCTGATATTGTTCTATATGTATTCTTTTCTTTTGGTAACTACTGTTGTAAGGTTATTTTTTTAACTCACCAACTTACCCAGTGGTAGTAAATGCATAAGAGTAATAGGGATGGTTTCGCATGAGGTATTGATTAAAGTAAAGTCTTTCACTTGGTCTTCTCAAATAATTTAATCTTCTCACTAATACAGTCTGTCATTGATGGTTCTTGATGAATATTATTAAATAAGCAGAACTTATATTAGAAGGGATACATATACCTTTAGAGTTCTACACTGGAGATATGCTGTCTCAAACAACATCGTACATCCTGTGCAGTTGTATCTATGCATCAACTTCACCACCATCTGTATTCGGATCCTGCTGCATATGTCTTGGGACGTGATTTTCTCAAGTCGTCATGATATGTTGTTAAATATGTTAGATTGTGATGGCCATATATATATGTTTATTAAATTATATAAATGTCCTAAGGACCCTGACAAGAAGAAAAATCATGGTGAGATTCATAACACATGGATGATAGAACGCGTGTAAAATTGTAAAATTGACAATCTATGAAAACGTATATGTCATGGACCAAGTTATTAAACACTGCACAATGTATAATGCCCGGGCATTATGAATCAAGTCAAATAGGGAAATATAATTAATATTGATTTATACTTCTATATTTATCACATTGGGCAATTCGAAAATTATGGACAATGAATACTAATTAATTGTCCATAATTTTCGAATTGACTCGCTTCGCTCGCTCGTGGACTACCAAGAGCGAGCGAAGCGAGTTAGGGAACTAAGGCCACCCCGATACGGATAGGTTAGGTTCGAAGGAGATGACGGGAGCTGGGAGCTAAAGTGATGGAGCAAAGCTAGAGAACTCAGCACCCGTCATCTAATTCATGACCACGAGGCCCATGACCATGAGGTTACTTTAAACCCTAGAAACAGAAATAGAAGCGCCGCGCAGCGGGCTCCACCGCGTCTACTTAGTTGCTTAAATAGTAATCGTACTTACCTATTCTATATTAAAATCAATGTCAACATTAAAATAATTTAGTAAAACACATCTTTTGTAGTGTACAATAAAGAATAGAATAAATAAATAATGTTTGTATTACCTTGCACAATGTTATGGGCATTATTCAGAAAGCCCGGTCAATTTAATTATTTCAATAATTTTATCATATTGCCTACACATATTGGGCATTTTTCAAATTGACCGGGCATTATGAATAATAGCGTATTAATCACTTGGTCCATAACATATAAACCTATACATGATATCTATACTAATATTTTATAGAAGTTAAATTGACAGAAGGCATCGCTGTTAGGGTACACATGCTACGTTTTATCTTGAAAAACACGTTGTTCCTTTGGAACAACCCACGGAACTGAAGCCGCGGGAAAAAGCTTACTTACCTTATAATAAATTATTATTGTAATCACATATCCGATACGTGATATTTATTATGATACATAGGTTATTAAATAGGTAACTATTATATTTTGTGGTTAGGATTCGGTATTGAATTTCGTTTTTGTTTATTCTATGCAAGTGGAACAGTGGACTATTGGTGAATTGCACTTTATGTTTTGAAACCACTTTTTGATGAAATAACACACAGCTACCAGGAAGAACAAAGGTTTGGTGGTGTACTAAATATGCCAACAAAATCAAATTTAAATTCTTTATAACTTTTTTTTTGTCTGGCAGGACTGAAACGTTTAATGAGCCTTGTAAAAAAAGGCCATACTTACCTAGAGAGGCGATCTTGTTTGAAGTTCATAGAACACGATCCGGAAGTTGTGGCGAAAAAGAAGAACTTCACATACCTTTACTATAACTTTTCTGGGGTACTTGAGAATTGCTGTTTGCGATTTTACAAGAAACCTGTTGGGCGACGGGTATGTGTGTGTTTTTTTATTTATTTGTTGCCCTTTATATTTATTGAGGAATGTAAGAACTCATGAAAATAATTATTTAACTACGGGATCAACTCCAAAACATTTTCATAAAAAAATCATATAGAATAGATAGCAAGAGATCCGTTATTATGTATAGTATAACCACTATACCAGGGCTGAAGCCTTTGAAAATGATAAAAAGTGAAAAAAAATAGTAGGATGAAACCCATTGGAAAAAGGAATAGAATATAACAAATATGAAAGGTAAAATATTTTATGGGCGATCTGAGGTCGGGAAGTGGAAGGGGGTGAGTTTTTAAGGGTGAAAACGGTTTATTTTCAAACAACTGCATCATAAAATAACTTTTTAATTCATATAGCACACTTTTACTTTTTAATTTACTGGCGCGTATGGCCTCATTGATTTAATGCAGAAAAATGTGGCATTGTGCTGCGTGCGCTGCGCAGTCATCCGTGATGAGAATCAAAATTTCTGGCCATACCCATATTTTTTCTGTTTCCACTTTTGTTTTGTTTTATTTCAACTATATGAAGATATTATAGGTTGGTTGGTAGTCTATGCAAGAAGCTTATAATTAGTTATTAAAACACTCGTGTTATACTATTATTTATATACTCACGTGTTTTAATAACCCCTATTTTATGACCGTTGCATAAACTACTATTATTCCATTCATTTTTACACTATTAGTATTGAAATTTCCCGTGATCAATCCCTTCCATTTTGGCTTTTCGACCATCGCCATCACTGTCATTCAATGGAACTAATCTAGGGCCTCAAAGGTCTGGCGTTTTCTTCGCCCATAGAAGAGAATAATAAAATAAGAATTAGTATTGCCAGTCAACGTGGCAATACAAGAATTGATGATTCATTTATTTTCCAGATGGTACTAATAACTCCAACATGCTCGCTACCCTCGGAGGTGGCGCATGCATCCCTGCATGGTATGGGCGTGACGCATAAGAAACGTGAACCCTTCAGCGATACGATGGTAAGAACAATCTTGTTCCCTGCTGATTGCCGCATTAATGCGCTCCAGAAGATGATGTTCTTTGATAAGAAAAGCATCTAGCTTGTCTTGTCGACACATATTTACGATAAAACATGGGATTATTTGCAGTTTGAGTAATTTAATAAAATATATTTCCTTATTATTTCTTTTATTTTCTTTTTTTAATATATTTGCGTAGGAAGCTGCAAAGCTGTAGTCAATGAATATACATCGACTGACGTGTGACCAAATTATTTTTACAGGGCTGCTCTGACATTTTATTATTACAAAAATACGCCTTTTAAGTTTCGATAAATCTGGGTCACTTCTGTGACTTTACCTGTAGACTTCAGGAAACATTTCATTTTTATAAATAAACAAATAGAAGAACCAATACACCGCCAAAATGGGGACAAAGAGAACGTAAAGCCTCCCATTACTCTATAAAACATTTATTTACATTTCAAACTACTGGAATAAATTCAGGTTCCGAACAAACGAATGGTTTATGTCCCTCTTAAAATCTCCAAAAACAATGTTATTTTTTTAAAGTTTTATTCATTGAAAAGGTCGTCTATAACGTTGGGTTATAGAAAAGCATGAATTAACGATACTATTCGGTTATTCCTTTCCACGAATTTACACTTCGAGGATCTTTTTATCTGGAGTGTAGAGCTCATGCATCCTAACGAAGTATTATTTTTAGGGTTCCGTAGCCAAATGGCAAAAAACGGAACCCATATAGATTCGTCATGTCTGTCTGTCTGTCTGTCTGTCTGTCTGTCTGTCTGTCTGTCTGTCCGTCCGTATGTCACAGCCACTTTATTCGGAAAATATAAGAACTATGCTGTTGAAACTTGGTAAGTAGATGTATTCTGTGAACCGCATTAAGATTTTCACACAAAAATAAAAATAAAACAATAAATTTTGGGGGTTCCCATACTTGAAACTAAAACTAAAAATATTTTTTTTCATCAAACCCATACGTGTGGGGTATCTATGGATTGGTATTTAAAAATGATATTGAGGTTTCTAATATCATTTTTTTCTAAACTGAATAGTTAGCGCGAGAGACTCTTCCAAAGTGGTAAAATGTGTGTCCCCCCCCCCCTGTAACTTCTAAAATAAGAGAATGATAAAACTTAAAAAAATATATGATGTACATTACCATGTAAACTACCAGTGAAAATTGGTTTGAACGAGGTCTAGTAAGTAGTTTTTTTAATACGTCATAAATCGTAAACCGCAATTTACCAAGTACGGAACCCTTCGTGCGCGAGTCCGACTCGCACTTGGCCGGTTTTTTATCCAGATTTTGTTTTTTGTCTATGTTGTTTTTCCTTTTCAAGTTCACGCAAACGTTGAAAAGATCTTGCCACCATCAGCGCAAAAACCAACCAATCAATTATTCTTAATTAGTTTGTATGAGAAATAGGCTTTCTAGTTGAGGCTGACAAGTATAAAAAACGGTACATCATCAAAGAAATCCACTGCTCTATGCGCACACACTAGCATATATATGAGCCCTCTCCAATCTTCACTACACCGACCAAAGCTCTGCTTCTCTCATGCAGCTAACTACCTTGGCTCTCATCTAATGGGAGGCCATCTTCTGGAACGCAGTTATTACTCCAGAACTTTTAGACCTGATGGCTGTTGGTCATCCGTTTTGCGAGCAATGTGCCCTACCCACTGCCACTTAAGTTTGGCAATCCTTCAGGTGATGTTAGTTTCTTCTTCATGTCTGATTTCATCACACAAGGAAACCTTGGGCTTACTTTGCTTTTTGCCCTTGCATAGAGAACGAAACAAATAGAATTTTGAGATCATAACTTGATAAACAAAACTTCAGCAGAGATAAGATAACAAAACAATACACACAGATCCTGCTCATCAACGACTTGAATATGTAATTTGAGACACGTCCGAAGTCTCTTGTGCACTTGCAGTGACTTCGTTCATTAGCCAGTCGGGAATAAGTCGCGAAGTTTCGCTAACTCGATTACTCCGAGTCGGGAATTAACACGCTTGCCGAAACAACGCGCCTAGTAATGCGTATATTTCGCAGTCCTCGAGATGAAGCGCTCTCGAGTAACGGGATACGGAATAGTAGGGATTTGGAATACTTATGATGGAAGTTTTCGTTGATGAGTTTTGGCAACAAAAAATAAACAAAAACAGGAAGTTATTGTTCGTTCTTTTTCACGTAAAGTTTAGCTAATGGGGACTTTGTATGGGGAGATGGAGTAACTAACTTGTTTTCCACGGTTTTTTTTAGAATAAACTTTCATAGGCACATTCTATTTTATCAGAAATCACAGAGCCCGCTCCGAATGTACTGTACCTAGACGAACAGCATATGCTTCTTACAAATGTTACTGCGCATTCCCTTGACGAAAAGTCTCCACGAGAACTTTCCCAAGAAAAAAATACATCCAAAAGAACTACAGTAAAACTTATTCTTATAAATTGCCTCTAAAAGTTTTCCTACTTCAGTCTAGCCAGTTACTTCACTGTAGTCACTCTACTTGAGTCGACGGCTGATATATTCTGGTTAACGATTGCCGTGACAATATACGAAATCTCCCCACAGATTTGTTTTACACCTTTTGCCTTTGACCTATTACTCCTTTTGTTACCTATTCCGTAGCTCAAGGTGAATACTGCGAATTGGGATGTTTTACATCGTAATTAAGGAGTATTGATTTGGTAGTAATTTGCTCCTTGTTTCAAACACTACGGGCGGCAATTTTGAATATTGGTTGGACTTGAAGCAAGCTGTATTGTGCTTAAGTTAGGAAATCGCTAGTGTAGCATTAGAATTGGGATCAATACAAAATAGAAAGATTGAGACTGAGTACCAAATTTTGAGTAACATCGAAATTTTAATGTAGTCACGGCCAGAAGTTCCCCTGATAACAGTTTCAAAGTGGAAAGGATCTTGTACCCGAAAAACAAAACTTATTTTTTTTGTTAGCGCGGGAATTGGCACAAGTACAGAGAGGTTTTATGCCCAGCAGTGCGCAAAATCTGGCTATGTATGAGGATGAAGACCTCACTCCATGTTTTCCGTCTTTTGCAAGCCACTTTGTCCTTCTTTTAAACTAACCTTAAAAATAAAATAACAAACTTGTAAATTCTTGAACGTACTTACTAAGATATGAACAAAAGAGAAGAAGAGGACGCCCGCCATTGACCTAGTAGTTCAATATTGAAAGAAACCTCAAGCAAAGCCAATTTCTGGAGCAGATAGCCCAAGATAGAACGACAAGTGGCGCAGGAAAGTGAGGAGACCCGACCTCAAATATAGGGAATCTAACAAAAACCCAAGAGAAAAAAGAAGAAAAAGAGCTACAAAGATATAATACTGTTCATATTCAGCAAATAATAAACATGTACTCTTCCAAAGCCTAAAGAAACATTCAAGAGAAGCTAAATTTAACAAAAACAGACTTTACACTTACTAGAAACGTATAATTGGTAGCTATCTTATTAAGAGAAACAATGAATATCATACACTGATTCAGATACAACAACTCTCATTGAGAATAAGGCTGTTTCTGGATAGAAAATTATCGCTATTTGTGTGTCAATTTGTCAATCGCGTTTTAGTTGCTGTGATTGGTTGAATGAACGTTCAACAACTAATTGCAGCGGCGTGGTGTCACGTATTAAAGTTGCGCGGTTTTAATCTACTAAGGCCCGATTTTTCAATAGTCTTATAACTTTTAACTGACTGACTTTTAAAGTTATCAGAGTATTGAAAAATAGGCCCTAAGTAATATACAGTTTATATTCAGCAAACAATAAACGCGCACTCTCCCAAAGCCTTAAGAAATATTCAAGAGCATTTAAATTCAATAACAACACACTTAACTGTTACTAGAAACGTATTATAGGTCCTAGTAAAAGAAACAATGAATATCATACACGTGCCGGTACTCAGACACAACAACTTGAGAATAAGGTCGGTTCTGCGAAGAAAATTTTCGCAATTTGTGTGTCAATTTGTCAAACGTGTGTTAGTTGCTGTAATGGGTGGAATGAACGTTCAACACCGAATTGCATCACTTGACTGGTGTGTATTACTGCGGCTGGCGTCGTATAGTATCGCGGTGCGGCGCGGGCGTCGCTTTTGACAGCGTTGCGGCTTCGTGTATTACAGCGGCGCTGTCCTCATAAAATACTGTTTTATTCATCATTATATATATGCCCCCCTGCGGCCGCCACGCTTTGCGGGTTATGATTTTTAGAAGGTCATAGCGTGGTCCTTTTATGGTTTATACGTCTGCGGCATGTCTTAAATTGTTGCAAATTTAATTAACTTTTAAAAAGTATGGAATTGTGTTTGTCGAAAAACGCATAGTATAATTAACTTTTAGAGCAAATAGTGAAAATGGTCCCAAAATTGAGCAGTTTTTATTGTGGTGCGCAGCGAGCACAAGGTTTTTGAAGTTGCAAATTTGGTTTCACACTACCCTAACTGTTCCATACAATATACCAACAAATCATTACTAAATGATGTTTTGCGATTCTAGTGTCGATTTCTTTAACTGTGCTTATAGTAAACAAGCTTCTGCCAGCGGTTTCGCCCGCGTGAAAGTGCAATTAGCCCGAGGGAATATATTCCTGACTATAATCTATGTCTGTGCATAATTTCATCCAGAGCCGTCCAGCCGTTTGAGCGTGAAGAAGTTACATACATACAAATACACACACGCACACTCACAAACTTTCGCTTTTATAATATTAGTGTGATTAGGTTCTGACAGCGGGATCGCCAGCGTGAAAAGCGTTTTATCATCCCAAGGGAACATTATACCGGGATAGAAAGCCTTTATGCTATTCCAGGCTATAAATCCATCTCTGATCCAAATTTCATGCAGATCCGTTCAGCCATTCTGGCGTGATTGAGTAACAAAAATAAATCCATCCATCCAATATTTCGCATTTAAAATATTGTTACTAGCTTTTGCCAGCGCCTTCACCCACGTGACTGTCGATAAATATCCCAACTGAATATATGCCCGGGATAAAAAGTATCCTATCTGTTATGCCAGACTATAATCTATCTCTGTGCCAAACTTCATACATGTCCGTTCAGCCGTTTGAGTGTGAAGAAGTTACAAACGTACAAACACACTCAAAAAGGTTCACCTTTACAATATTAAGGTGTGATAAAGTAAGATTTCACTATTTATTTTTAAATACAAACTACCTGTCAGACAACAGCAGTCTTTCTTAACTCTTCTTAATTTATCATTGTGTTTGTTTCATAAAATGTAATTGTTGGATTTCGTATTAGCTTATTATTTTCACTGTAGGGTAGAAGTAAGAAATGACTTGCAAAATGCGTCACTATCCTGTCGTGTCCCATCCTTTTCCCTCATGCACACCCGGACTATCGCTGTCCTTGTCACCATCTACGGTGACGGTGTGAAGACTCTATTTGTCTTGTCGCGTGCTTCGACGAGAGCAGTGTTACTAATTGCCTGCTCCCTTGTTAATTTTATTACAAATTTACGGTTGTGAACTGTCGCGAGCGCATTTACGAACTATTATCTAAAACACTACGTAAAGTGCGTGTATTAGCTGTGAAAGGCGTCTGTGCGCCCTCTCGTGCGCTGCCCTGATCCAGCAAGGTCTCGAACCTTCGGCCGGCGGACGTGGAAGATTGATGGTGAATCTACAGGTCAGTGGTGTTGCATTTTCCTGCCAATTTCCTTTGTCCATGTACAATTTCATCGTCCTAATTCGTCCCGTATTTTGCAAGGTCAGACTCACGTATTTTTCGACCCCGCTTCATACAGTCCACTATTTAATTAAACCAGCTCCCTGCGTCTGGGATAAACGCAAACAATTTAATATTTCCGCCCAAGTATTTGGTGTTAGGCGCCACCATTATTTTTGGTCACTTCGAACCGTATTAATTTTTTGGTCATTTAGGTCGCATTCTTTATTTAAACCGCATGGTCAGTTATAACTAAACGGTCACTGTACTACGTAATTAATAAATAGAATGTCGTTTATTCTTTGTTTTTTCCCCGCACCGACATCTATTGCTTTTTATTTCCGCACCCGCATTGCATAGTACAACACAACGTAAAAGTTATTTCTTTTCAAATTCATTCCATTTTGGTATTCCGCCATTTTGAATCGGTTCCTATATGATCGTTCTTTAGACAACTCGTTCGTTCGTAATTGTTCGGTGAACTTCAGCTCGCTTCGTTAGGTCACGTTCACATACCAGTACTTTTGATATTTTTCTCTCACCCGCAATCATTTATTTTATTCTCGCAAATAAAGTTAGTCGTTTTATGATTATAACCGCTTATTAGTACTTTGTTTACATAATCGTATTGCCTACTTATCGCCGCTATACTACATATATACAGTTATTCACAATGACTAAAGCAAAGAGGAAAGGAAGTGATGCAGATCAGTTCTTTGACACTACCAGTACTAATAAAAACCAGTTATCGTTATACGTAGTCAAACGCGATGTAATTTACAAACGCGTAGAAAATATTTTCGAACTTGCACAGAAAGCAAATAATGATCGACAATATTATAAGTCGTTTTGTTCTAGTGCTTTAAATATTGATACATTGCGTAATGATTATCAACAAGTTTTAGATTCTTATAATATGTTAAATTTACAGTTGAACCCCGATTCTGAGGTCGAATATGATTCCTGGTTATCATTTGAAGAAATGGTTTGTTTTATAAAACAGGTTTTACTCAATAATAAAACCGAGTGTCCTGAATCTGAATCTCAAACTTCATTACAAAAATCTAATCCTCGCCTCCCGCCCATTGATTTGATGTCATTCGACGGTAATGTCAAGAAATGGCCATTGTTTTATCAACAATTTAAAAGCATGATACACGATAACACATCGCTCACTAATAGTGAAAAAGTATTTTACTTAGTAGGTAAATTAACTGGGCAGGCGTCGTGCGTTTGCGCAGGGTTGGCGCCAACCGCCGAAAATTATATTATTATTTGGGAGGCACTCGTGCAAAAATATGACGATCCTCGCTCACTCGCATCCGCATATTTAAACCAATTGTTACAGTTTAAACCGCTATCCATTGCTAGTTCTGATGGGTTAGACTCATTTATAAATAATTTTGATTCTTCAGTACAAGCACTTAAGCAATTGAAGCTTAACGATTTAACTGAATTTATTTTCTTGCACTTGGCTCTGCAAAAGTTGGATGCAGACACAGTTAAATTATTTGAAATTACCTATCGTAAAGATAAAATACCTCCTTATCATAATTTAATTGAATTCATAAAGGAGCAAAGTAAAGTTTTGTCTCGTTCTATAAACCTTAGTAAATCGATAGATAATAATTCTCAGTCTAACCAGCAGCGTCAAACTAAGCACATCCCTAAACCGTCCAAGTCTTTTGTTAATACAGATGTAGGGTATGGTCCAAGTGTAAGCGATAAATGCGCTTTATGTAATGAGAAACCACATGAACATTTATATTCTTGTTCGTCATTTAATAAGTTAACCCCGCGAGAAAGATATAATTTTATAAAAATGAATCATTTCTGTAACAATTGTTTAAGTACTAAACACAAGACTTTTTCTTGTACTTCGAAACATACTTGTTCTCATTGTTCAAAGCGGCACCACACCTTATTACATTTCAATTCAACACAAAATGATAAAACGAATTGTAACGTTGGCTCTGTGGTGCCCAATACCTCTAATCCTATTCCCGCTACCGCTCATGACTTGCCGCGCCCTACACCGGCCAGCAGTCATTTAGAGTCCGCTATGACTCATTCACTCGCCACTTCTAAAGACCCTACAACTATTGCAAATAATGCATCGGTGTGTACAGTTTCGTACGATCGAACAGCTCGTTATCAAACGACTCCGTTATTAGGGACCGCAAAAGTAAAGTTTGTTGATTCTTTAAACCGCACTCACTTTTTGAGATGTCTAGTGGATCCTGGCTCTCAGAGTGATTATATTTCCGCAACTTGTTGTAAGCGACTATCGCTTCCTATTTATACTCAAACCCGCTATTCGCAAGTTCAAGGCATTGGAGGAGCCTCACAAAAAATTCTCGGTGTTACTTCTGTTAAATTCACGTCTCGCTTTGATAATAAGTGCGAATATTCTATAAGGCCGATGGTAGTAGGACAGATTACGTCACAGTTGCCGGACACCTGTGTTGATACCGCGGCTATTGAATTTATTCGTAACTTACCGCTCGCCGATGATGACTTTTCGCAACCGGGAACTATAGACATACTTTTAGGTGTTAAATTTTATTGTGAAATTTTACTTTCTGATAAAATTAAAAGCTCAGATAACGGTATGCCCTCCGCCCTTGAAACGACTTTAGGTTACCTGATTTTAGGTGACGCTCCTATTATTTCTCCGCAACCCGCTACCCGCACATTGTGTGCTTTTACTTCTGACCCGCTGCATCAGATGGTTGAAAGATTTTGGGCAGTCGAGGAATTACCCTCGCAGTCATTTTTAAGTCCCGACGACCAGCAGTGTGAAAATATTTATACTTCAACCACTGTTCGTAATTCCGACGGCAGCTACTCAGTTGACCTTCCTTTTAAAGAAGACCCAAATAATCTTGGCAATTCTTATACTACCGCTAAAAAACGTTTCCTACTTTTAGAAAAGAAATTTTCTAAGGATCCTAATTTAAAATTAAAATATGACGATGTTATTCGTGATTACCTAAATAAGGGTATACTGTCCCGCACCGCACCTGAGGCATTAGTCGCCCCAGGCTTTTATCTACCGCACCATCCTGTAGTGCGCAACGACAAGGCGACAACCAAGGTTCGTCCTGTGCTCGATGGCAGTGCCAAGACAAGTACAGGCTTATCACTAAATGATGTCCTGTATACGGGTTGCAATCTACAGGCTGATATATTTCATATACTTTTAAATGTTCGTGTTTATTACATTGCCTTTTGTGCAGATGTAAAACAAATGTATTTATGTATTTATACAAATGCTCCGCACCGCAAATATCAAAGAATCTTATATAGATTTTCAGAAACCGACCCACTCGAGGTTTTTGAGTTCACTCGAGTCACATTTGGGCTCCGGTCTTCACCATTTTTGGCGCTCCGCACGCTACGCCAGCTCGCTAGCGATGAACGGCATAATTGGCCAACTGCGGCAGCCGTATTAGAGAGGGACATTTATATGGATGACGTAGCTTCATCTGCTTCTTCTCTCGAGGAAGCAGTCAAGACAGCTACTGATCTGATCCAGATCTTCAAAACTGGCGGGTTTGACTTAGTTAAATGGACTTCCAACTCACAGGAATTACTCGAACATATTCCCGAGTCGCACCGTCAATCTGAATGCATTTCTTTCGACGATGGAAATACATTTAAGATATTAGGTTTGCGTTGGTTGCCCGCTCAGGATACCTTTATTTTCAATATATCAAGTCCCCTACCTGTTTGTACTAAACGCGCCATTTTATCCGCTACCGCTCGGTTGTACGACGTCTTAGGACTCGTCGGCCCTATAATTATTTTCGCTAAATTAATAATTAAGGAGCTCTGGCTTTTAAATCTCGATTGGGACGATATACCCCCTTCTCGCATTGTTAAAATTTGGCAACAATACTTAATAGAATTACCGCAAATATCTAATTTATCATTTCCACGTCATTTAGGTATAGAAACCCGTTCTACAGTTTCCTTAGTAGCATTTTCAGATGCGAGCGAATCCGCATACGGTTGTGTGATATTTTTACACGTCGTCAATGGCGATCAACCGCCTATTATTTCACTCGTGTGCTCCAAGTCGCGTGTCGCATCTGCTAAACCTAAAATCACTCTCGCACGCTTGGAATTAAACGGAATACTTTTAATGTCACGACTTCTTAAAACCGTTCATGACACTTTATCTAAACGACATAAAATTGAAAATATTTATGCTTTTTCGGACTCTGAAGTAGCACTCAGTTGGTCTGTTGCTTCGCCTCACCGATTCAACACTTATGTTGCCAACCGCATTTCTCAAATTCAGGAAAATATTTCACCTGAAAATTTATATCATGTCACTGGCATAGAGAACCCCGCAGATTGCGTATCTCGTGGACTCATGCCTTCGCAGCTCATTCAACATGAGCTTTGGTTTAAGGGTCCATCCTGGCTTTCCTTGCCTAGACAAGACTGGCCTATACAACAATTTTTATCCAACCGGTCTTCATTACCGAAAGAAAAAACTGTTACGCACGTGTCTCAAGTCACAGATAATGATAACCCGCTCTTAAAATTAGCTTCAGAGTGTTCCACTTGGGAAAAGCTGCTGGAAGCTACAGTTTTTTCGCTTAGATTTATTAAAAAATTGCCGCAAAACGATACAATTACCGCTGAAGATTTAAATACAGCTGAATTGGATATAATTCGCGCGGTTCAATCTAAATACTTGTCCGAAGAACGAACAGATCTGTTGTCTCGTTTCTCTTTAATGGATTCGATAGTTCAATCGTATTGGAGGCGATTTAAGTCGGAATATTTACATAACTTGCAACAACGCGAAAAATGGAATACTCCGTCTAATCCTATTACAGTCGGTACTGTAGTGTTGTTAAATGTAGATAACGCTCCACCCTTACAGTGGCCATTGGGAGTGGTTACCAATGTATACCCTGGTAAGGATGGTGTTGTTCGCGTAGCGGAAGTAAAAACTAAAACCGGTACTTATAAACGACCAGTAGTGCGGTTATGCCCTCTTCCGACTCAATAGCCATATATTCATATATCTCTATTATATATATTTTTACGCCCATAAGTATAAATTAGCTTATTTTATGTTAGTTAAGTTAAAGTTATAAGTTTCATTATATTTCTCCGCTCTAGTTAATCCTTGAAGTTGCTAAATATAGCGATTTTCTTAGTTTTCTAACCTTTTTTGAAGGGTTTCTTCAAGGCTGGGGGGATGTTGGATTTCGTATTAGCTTATTATTTTCACTGTAGGGTAGAAGTAAGAAATGACTTGCAAAATGCGTCACTATCCTGTCGTGTCCCATCCTTTTCCCTCATGCACACCCGGACTATCGCTGTCCTTGTCACCATCTACGGTGACGGTGTGAAGACTCTATTTGTCTTGTCGCGTGCTTCGACGAGAGCAGTGTTACTAATTGCCTGCTCCCTTGTTAATTTTATTACAAATTTACGGTTGTGAACTGTCGCGAGCGCATTTACGAACTATTATCTAAAACACTACGTAAAGTGCGTGTATTAGCTGTGAAAGGCGTCTGTGCGCCCTCTCGTGCGCTGCCCTGATCCAGCAAGGTCTCGAACCTTCGGCCGGCGGACGTGGAAGATTGATGGTGAATCTACAGGTCAGTGGTGTTGCATTTTCCTGCCAATTTCCTTTGTCCATGTACAATTTCATCGTCCTAATTCGTCCCGTATTTTGCAAGGTCAGACTCACGTATTTTTCGACCCCGCTTCATACAGTCCACTATTTAATTAAACCAGCTCCCTGCGTCTGGGATAAACGCAAACAATTTAATATTTCCGCCCAAGTATTTGGTGTTAGGCGCCACCAGTAATTTATACATAACCATAAATATCCTTAGACGCCAGTAAGCATGCCTTCACAAGTAATACTTCTGGAAAAAAAAAGAAACAACAGCACCTACAACAGAGTTCAATATCCGAATACGACTTGCATACAAAATATTCCTTCAAAGGGGCCATTCATAATATTTGACTCGGAACTACGCTTGCTTTGTAAAATACAGTCGCAATTTAGGCCAGTCAGGGGGCGAAGGACCCCTCTAACGACTGTTTAGATATTTTTCTATTGAACTTTATATAATAACACAAAATCGCTCAGTAGCAATCCACTAAGTTACTCCGTGAAAGAAATGTAATTTTCTCAACGTTGCTGTTCACTGATTTTCCAATTTAACGCAATTTTTTGTAGTGAATAGACTCGTTATGCGAGAAAACTTATGTAAGTACAGCGCTTGAGTAAATGTTTCGTATTAAGTTAGATGTTCAGTATTTAATTTTGTTGTATTTTTTTTACGAGCGGTGATAAAGTTCGTAACGATGCTAAGACTTTTTACACATTATGTTTGAGTGCTTATCGAAGTTTCTCTGCAACAACTGGCATATCTATTATGTGCTAGCTTCAGTGGTTTCGCCCGCATGAAAATTATATTAAAGAAACAAAATTATATCATGGTACGCCATGTGGTTTACTCGTGTACTATCATCATCATCATTTCAGCTGAAAGCAACCTTCACCAGGTCATCGGTCCACCTAGTGGAAGGCCTTCCAACGCATCGTCTTCCGGTTCGCGGTCACCATTCTAGAAAGTTTCAGCCCCATCGGTTATCCGTTCTGCGAGCAATGTGCCCTGCCTACTGCCACTAAAGTTTCGCAATTCTTTGGGCTATGTCGGTAACTTTGGTTCTCCTGTCGATATCCTCATTTCTGATGCAATTACGCAAAGAAACTCCGAGCATAGCCCTCTCCATTACCCTTTGGGTGACTTTAAGCTTTCTGATAAGGCCCATTATAAGCGACCGCGTTTCAGTATCATAGGTAATTACTAGCAACACACACTGTCATCGTGTATGGCATGTACTTAGTTTGATACAAATTCATTCAGCCGTTAAGACATGAAAAGGTAGCAAACAGAGTTACTTTCGCATCAATTATCATCATTATCAATATTAGTAAATATGTAAAAAAGTTGTTTATGTACATCGAAAATATTTCCAAAAAAATAGCCAGGTTGTTAAAGGTTAACCAACAGAACCCACTTACAGCATACTTTTTCTGTTTGTCTGTTTAGTGGAGCATGCATCACGTAAAATGTGCAAAACAAATGTAGATAACTTTTACACATAAAATTTGTGCGTAACTTGTTCAAGAAGTAAATTATCACAACACACGCAATTCAGATCGATCGAGACTCGGACAGATGAAATCTATATTCCATACGAATGAAAAAAAATGGTAGGTAGGTAGAGTAGGTAGGAACTAAAGGAAGTTAAGTAAGGTAGGGTAGGCAGTTGACGGGAGCAAAGCCGCGAGCACAGTTTGTTTATAATAATAGTGTTAATATGGTTGCAGGTTTTACAATACATCCTTAATTTACTTTTTTACTTCGAGAACCAACACGACTATTTCTCTTCTTTTACTTATCAAAATATGAATAGTACTGCTACCTGCCTCGTGGTTGACAGTACGTGACATCAAACAGAGTGTACCGTTCTTACATTTCTTACGAAATTCTTCCGTTGATAGCTCCCATTCTCTTGCCAAACTAATATCAAGATATGAGATGCATTCAAATAGTCACATATCTTTCGCAAACGGAAAACATTTCTATCAAACCTAGCTATTTCATAATAAAATGAAAGAATATGAGTAATGTCTGGCAACATATTTAAAAGGTACACAATACAATACATCATCGTTCGAAACAGTGAAGATAGAAGTGCAAACAAAGCGATCTTATCGACCCAGCAGACGCAATGCGATCAGACAACAACGAAACCAAGAAGATAGACCTCTATTCTTCCTCTTTTTAACCCCTCTCACACATACGTGGAACAACTTAAAGGGGGGAGAAGGAGATCATCTTACATTAGCCGCTTGCACTTAATATTGCCGGAGGCATTCTAATAGTACCTCTTAAAAAGAAAACTAAGAAACAATATAGCCATACACCACATTGTTTACCCCAGTTATACAATACCGATACTATCTTAGTCTACGAAATTGAATTTCAGTTTCAATTTAATTTACGGAACTGTTGGAAGAATACTTCAAAATAAATATTAGTTCCTTCATTTCTGCGCTATGAGTAATCCCAAGGAAATTGATGAAATATTTTTGTTTTGTTTAATATCGTTGAAGAATATTGATTAATGTTTACGTCTAGAAGAAAGGAAGAATTTATTTTTTCTTTACCCTTCGAACATGAACTAAAAAACATGCATTGTTTTATCATCATCACAAGTCGTTCTAACAATCACGATAAAATTCAGGCTATTTTGAAACTATAGTTTCACATAAATCTAAATGCCAACTATTCAATTATGTGAGATACCACTGAGAGACAAAGACGTCACCTTTTTCCAAATGAATCTGCTTCTGAATCCATTTATCATTTCGAAAACACGTCCTCTATCACACAACAACAACAGTCCTTAGGTATTTGTCGACGACACTCAATTACCGACTCAAATCACATATCACAAAAAGATTACGAAAAACTATCACGTATGCAGACTTATATTAAGCCGAAAACAGCCCAGAGGTCCTCTGTGATTTTGGCAAGCGTGCATCCATGGAGCCACTTAATAGATAAAAACAGAAGCTCCGCTCTATATAACTACGGAAAATAGGCGACCGCATATACCTCTGAGTTCTGATTTAAGGATTTTAAGTTGAGTGTTATATTATCAAGCTATACTTTAGTCCGAAAATCTGTAAAACTGACATTAAAATAGGGTTTGAGTCGGTTTGACGCATTCTATACTTTAAATATTAAATTCAGAAAACGACCCACATACGCGTAGGCGCGTCTCCGACAAACGGCGTCTTGTATCAGATCAATTGACAAGTACTAAACTATCATCTGTTTTTAGAAATACATTTTTGACACGTCACAAATTAAACATAAGTCAAGTACAATTCAACTATGTCGCTCGGCAATCATCGGATTGCCGAATATAAACTTATGCTAATTTCCATGTGAATCAATTATTAGATAAATCTAATAATAGAATAATTTAAATTCAGAACTAAGTATTTTATTGTTGTGTTTTTTATTTCCCTGTGAAATAAAAATATAAAATAGCAGCTTTCCTCCCAATTTTAAGATAAATCACATTATGTTAAAGACTATTAACAGCTCTATACATTTCCAAGTTGATTGAGAGCGTTCGTTCTGCAGCAAGTGCAAAGAGCACAGTGCTGCCAACTAGTCTAAGCAAAAACGCGCTGTTTCTCTCTAAAAAAGCGCTAGAAAGCGCTATATGGCCGCTGTCAAAAATACGCTGTATTCGGCACCAAATTAAAACAAATTTTGATAACGACACATCTATTTTTATCATAGTCTCACTTTTCAATTCGTTAAACTGTTCAGAATAACTGACGGAAATTTATAAATAACTGTAGAAAAATAGAACGTAAAACGATGTTAGCTACATATTACAAAATAGTTAGCGAGGAATCCCCAAGTCATACATTAAGATACCAACCTGTGAAATCTAGTGGCAAATAAGCATTGTTGGTTCTGATAATTTTAGCGATTCGTTCCGTGTTACGCACATCACTGAATAAATATTAATAGATATGCGTATCATAATTATGATTTCAAAAAGCGCTGGATTTTTAGCGTTAGGCTCTAGAACGCGCTATAGAACAAAAAAAGCGCTAGATCTGGCGCTGAAAGCGGTAATTTGGCTGCACTGAAAGGGAAACTGAGGGCAGCACTGAAATCCGACGACTGACGAAACACGAAGTTTGCCGAGGAGCATTAAGAAAATGTTTGTATTGTAATGCCATTGCCTGTTGACTTTTTATTCAAATAATCACAATAGTCACATTAGTTTTCTATTAATCTTCATTCCAGAAACAGGTTCCTAATGCGATAAAGTTCTAAGGGCAAAACGTTTATGGTAAGGCTCACTTTCATGCACCAAATATGTTGTTCACTTTGGACCTTGGTAAGGAATTTACAAAATAATGCCGATCGGAAGCAAACGCCAATCGTAACTACCTTCTCGTACGCATGCACTCGCTATACATAACGCGGGTCTATATGCCTTCTTTATGCATCTATTCAGTATAGGTTGATACGTTGTATAGGTACGTATATGTATGTTAGTGATCACATTAACATCTACCCTCTCATAAAAGCCAATGGACTCGGTTGCGCAATATGAGAACTGTATCGTTTTATTTCACTGTTATTTCACTTTCTATTTCTTCTCAGGTCAATCTGTTTGGTATTTAAAATGATGCTGGCTAACTGAGGATTAATAAAATAGTATCAAACTATCTGTAATTTCTTTTTTTTCAAATCAAATAGATTGCGAGTTCCAAAGTTGCACAGAGTGATTATTCAATGCTGATATACAAACTTAAACTCACACTTTTTTGCCCGACTGCCAAAGGAGGGTAATTTGTTTATAAGTCTATGTATGTGTGTATGTATGTATCACAGGATGTATTAAAAAAGGCTTCGGCAAAAATGCGGATTTCGGGTAGGCCAATTTTTTTCTTCTAAACTCATCTTGTGGGGTATCAAAACAAAGGGTTTTAAGAGGTTATTTAAAAAACATATGCCCTTTTTATATTAAAATGTAACTAATTCGCAAAAAAAATATTAACTAAAAAGTTATAAATAAAAAAAGTTAATTCAAAAAATAAAAAACCCGAATGCTCAAAAGAAACGATCTAAAAAGAAGCAAACAAGAAGAAAAACATGCTGTACAGTCGGAGGATACATCTGGGTTTTGGTCAGCTAGCTCGCGAATATATATCCTGCGACTGCACAGCATGATTTTTGGGCAGTCGGGATTGTTGATATTTTAAATGAATTTCTCATGGGGGTAGCCAGCAACTATTAAACGCCTCCTTCTACGATCCTTTCATACTCCTTTTGCTTCATTTACCTTTATATATCTGGTCATATACTCACGCCGGTAATGGGTATTGCGCACCTGGCCTTTCTGAAGAACTTCATCAATAAGATCTGTATAAATGTGCTTCTAGGGTATCATCCAATGATAAATGAAAACACATAGGATACAAGATGTAGCTTTAAAGACTGGAATCACTAAAGTTCATCAATTTCCATTTTGTATAAAAAGATAGCTCTGCCTTGCAGCCAATAGGAACATTACAGACTGCATCTACACTAAATTTTGCCATTTGTTTATCTTATGTGATATTTATTATGATAAAATGTATCTCCAGTGAGAAATAGGACGTTTTGCATACAGGAAGATTACCTTACGGAAAAGAGACTCAGTTCAAGTCTCCAATATAAGTTACTCCGTGCACAAATAATAACACATTCATAAATATGTAAATATTATTTCCGTTCTCATTTCACACTACCTACTACTACTGGAACAATTTTATCCGTAACTGTGGACTGATTAAAATAACGGATGAACATTTTTCTGTGACTACTTGGAATTACTGAAATTTTTCTTAGCAAAGAAAACTTTAACAAAAATGTACTTATCTGTAAATCATTATGAGATTTACTAAAACATTTGTTGGTTTATTTTTTTCAAGTCCGGATAAATTTTGGAGTTTAATGTGAAAAATTCAAAATAATTCTGGGCTTATCGCTCGCACTTTTTATTTTAAAACGTCGGTTACATTTTATTCCCCAGCATAACCCTAAATGTGGCGGTCGACTGCCATTTGCGGACACCCGTACCAACCTAAATTTAGCATACTGCGCTGACCCCACAATCAGATCCCGTATTGAATAAAAACTCGTATTTGCACATAAACGGAGCGATCCACAAATACACGGGTTGGGTATCGGCGGGTTGACCTCTTTGAATCAATGATGAATCCAATTTCACCCTACCTGTACGAACGACAGTCTCATTTGGTCACAGGTAAAAACATTTACGTGAAACACGAACCAGCGGACCACTTTGTCACAGAGATTTACAGCTCGGAAATAGATTTATTATTCTTTTTTGTGAACAACTATTGTCCCTCCCCCTCGGGTATAAAAAGTACTCGAGTGAGGAAAATGACCGAACTTTTGTCTTTAAATTATATCTGCCGCCCTTCAGAGAGGCAGTGCGCCACATTCCCTCCCTGTACAAGAAGAAACAGAAATTCTTGTTCTGTATTTATAATAGGTATATTACCTACAATAAAACAGTTTGAATCTCTTCTGAAACACTGAAATATCTTTATTTTAATCTATGGCAAAGCAATTACCTCGGGCGACACATAAAATCTGAAGTGGTCGTAAAATTCTGGAATCATTCGTAAAACTGCTATCTGAAATCTTTTGAATCGAATTTTCGCCTAATTTGACAAACAGTAATTTATTCATTCGTACTTTGAACTAGTCTTGCGAAAATAAAATGCAAGAATAATGGTTATACAGTTTTATTAAATTTATCCTTAGATAGAGAATAATGTTTCAATCATTTACTGATCTATCGAAAAAACTTTTTTTTAAATCAAAAGACATTTTTAATTCAACTAAACCATACATAGGTACTTTTGAATTGTCAAAAAAATATGAATCTAGTTGCACATAAGCAAGCGTCAGAAGTTCTCTATGGAGAAGAACGTGCAAGAAACTCCACGGACACTCTTTTTCATCAATTTTAATTGAAATTATTTGGGTACATCTTTTTTTTCTTGTTGGAACAATAGAAATATGAGAACAATGTAAAAAGACGTGCTCGTAAAAGCGTTTAGAGTAAAACAAAACAATTCAAAAATAAAATAAGAACGTAATTAAAAGTTAAGTTATGACCAATCCCAACTGATGGCGCGCGTTCACTAACATGACGCATGCACTGGCACTACTCAGCTCAACCATCATGATATGAACCGAATGATCCAATACATGCGCCACCATCAGAGAGACATTTTGTGAGAGAGATAATGTTTTGCATATCACTTGTTTTTGCGCCCTAGTGGTTGTGGAGAAGGACTAGCATTGAACCAAGTATTTTTATTAGTGATGTAATCCCTGAACTTATAATATGCCTGCCTGCACATGCTACCTTGTCGGTAGGTTACACTCGTACCTTTATTCTCTATCTTAAGTCCTGGATTAAAACATTATAAGCTTATATTAAACATAATCTAACATAGCTATTATGACCAACTAATAGCCAGTTCAAACACCTAATCCAGATCCCACTTACCATATCAAAACAGCGCAGTTATAATAATCGCCTCACTACAAACTTACGCTATACGCTCCTGAATCCCTACAAAATATACCAAGTGGCGTAGTTAGGCAACTACAAACAAAGGCAGTTTGCATTACAACACCAGTCCACGTTATGTACGTGTGTGTCTATATGTGTCTATGTGTTCGGACATTCTCTGTCTCCCTCATTAATTCAAGTATGAATAGCGTAGAAATTAGTGTTAGAGTAAACTCTTGTGTCTTTGTTTGTGTTGGCTGTGGACTGGGGCTTAAGACAGATTTACTGGGCAGACGGAATTCAGACACCTTGTCGTAACTTCTTAGTGCTGGGAGTTGGAGGTTTTGGATGGTCGCTTGTGTTATCGTTATAAATACAATAAGTAAAGTAATGTTTCTTTTTTTAATGGATTACTATTATCGTCAAGGGAGGCACCATATAGAGACTTCTGCTCTTACTATTAATTTAATTAGACTTGTACAATAATATAATGTATATTTTTTTCAGATGTCCGTCTAAAAGTACACTGCCATAATAATAAAGATACAGAAACACATTAAAAACAAATATATTTCATAAATCCAAAGATAAACATGTTAATATCTCACATAAAATATATTTTACAGCACAAAGGACAAACCAGCATCAAACATCGTAAAACATTTGTATAAAGAAACAATTTCCGATATCCATGTAAACTTAATAAAAAATACCACAAAAACGATGTCGAAAGATGGCTTGCCTATCCATTGGAAGGGCAAACTGCCGCAAACCGTGATAAACAACTAGTTTATGAAGGTATTATATAAAACGGTTGTATTAAAAATCAGTTGCAAACGTTGCTTTGTATTCAGCCTTCGCCCGCGGCCGTATCGGGGCACACTAAAATTTATTTTGCACTCAAAAGGGAAATGAGATTATGTTTCAATAACAAACATATCCGGGGCTACACGTTGCAGGAATAAAAAGTCACACCCCGGGAATTTATTTACCGCTTTCGAACGAACTATTCAGTTCGGGGGAGTTTTATACCGGCGTCACTCGCTGAATATCTTATTTTTTTACAAAAAACGTGACACGCCGGAAAGTTTTCAATTTCCTCGTGCCACTGAAAATAATTTGGTAGTTATCAATTTTGTACGGGAGGTTAATATTAAGTTGGCGCTTTTGAATTTTGTTCTGAACAAGAAAATTTTATATTGTTAACTTAAAAAAAATCAAAACCCAAAGTCGTAAAAAAACTGGTAATAATTCCAAAAGCAAAATATTTCTTTCTCCTCCCATCGAAATCGACGGTATGACACAGGTACCCGGAAAAGGACAAAAAAACTCGTAAAAACTTTTGCAAACTAACCCGAAACTCCCATTAAACCATACTAATCTGAGAATTAAACTTGTTACAGTAATATAATATGACATAAACCGTGTGCTGTACCACTCTTCCCCTTCGAAATGCCTCAGTATGTCATTTGCTTTATTACTAGCTACGCGTGCTACGGCGTAGACTTCGTAGCAACTAATGCTACGCGATCGTAGCAGTTAACCAATCTTGTGGTTCTACGCACAGCCAACGCTACAATTTTTATCGAACCGTACAATGTACTAGTAGAGACTTGCCGTTTGATTGTAGGAGGTAATCTCTGGAAAGTACTGATCCGATTAGGGAAATTTGTTAATAGGAATTAACACATCACTGAGTGCCATAAGCTTTTATACCGAAAAATTACGGTCCCTGAGGGATAAGCCACGGGAAAAAGCTATATTGTGATTTTTTATTTCGTAGACTAAACTGACAGCTGCCAATGACCCCATTTTTTAATGTTATAAGCGTGGCGTATAGTGTTTTAGGTAAGGCTCAATATAAGTGATTTATCGAGTCGATGTGACGTGACTCCTCAATTTAATTTTACTAATTGGTATAAATAAGTGTTTTATGAATATAAACGTAATATACTTAAATATAACACTAGTAATACACATATTACATAACATTTTATTGTAATAAATAAGAAATCAACAATAAAATAAATGCGATCGATAAAATTAAGTCTAACATAAATGAGTAGAAATTAAATAAGGACCGCTGGTTTCATAACAAATGTAGTTTTTTTTTTGCCGTGGTATAGTTCAAATTTTGTTCTACTTAGATTTTCGATCAACTTTCGATACGACACAATTCTTATGTAAGGATAAAGTGTCAACCGCCCAAAATGCAGTTTTGTCTACGAAATGAAAAATCTGAAATTAATCTTTTTATAATTATTCTGTATTTTTGTTATGTACACTTTAATGTAAAATCAATTGTTACATAAACAAATAAACCAAATTATCGAGTAATTTTACACTTAATGAGGGTAAAAAACAGACTTCCTTTTATTTCTTTTTCAAGTACTTGATTCTTCACAAAAAGTTTAGGTAACAAAGACTCAATTTTCTACCGGACATTGAACAGTATTAGAACAATCGTTTGTTCAGAGAGTCCTTTCCTGAAAAGTTAACGAGTCATTTATTAATATTAATTAATGGGTAACAAGTTCTTTGAAAACGAATTAGTCCTGTTTTCCATTTTAGGACCTTGTTTATTATGAACAGTTTAATAGGGATGTTTCCTATGAGTGAGATTATCAAATAATATTGGACAAGCATTTCTTGCTTTACCAAATCAATAAAAATGTACTAAAATAAAGCGGATCAAAATTCAGGAGAAGGGGCTTGTGACGTCACTTGTCAGTCTTAAATAAATTGGACCCAAAATTCATAAACAGTTTTCCATCGACTCGAAAAGAAGAAGAAGAAGTATATAGTGTACTAGTGGCGTGACGTCACACGATATTTCAACGCATTGTATCGTCGTCACTTTATGTTAACGTGTCAAAAGAAAAATGCGTTTCCCAATATTTTTTATTAATCTACCTGACGGGCTTAAAACAAATTTTCAATCTCCTACCCTGATGACCTTTCTTAAACTAAAGAAGTATGTAGTACATACAAGCCTGTGTTGCCCGTAGGGATAGACACCTAGAATGTGAATTTTAATTTCATAGACTAAACTGACCGCTGCCAATGATCTTATTTTTTTTTATGTTGCAAGCGTGGAGTATAGTGTTGTAGATAAGGCTCAATCATAAGTGATTCATCGAATTAAAATGACATAACACCTATATTAAATTTTTGTAAATAAATTTTCTATGTATTTAAACGCAATATATTTAGATATATCAGTATTGATACACATAGTTCATAAAAAATAGAATGTCACTTGTCTAGGGCTCCAGGGTGCTTGTGGTGAAACGCTAGCTTATCAATAATTACAAAAATAGTTACAGGAATAAAAAAACGTTCTGAAAGATAAAAGTTTAAATACCTTACTACCGTCAAAGCTTCATTTTGAAGGCAATAGAAGTTTAAAACGGTATCGGTACACACGGAGTACTTAAAGCTTAAAAGAGTGCAGGACTAAGATTCTCTGTGCCCGCTTTTACAAATGCGAGCGGTAAAAAGTTGACGAATTCTTTCTAAATTCACTACCTTGTGGAAATGTTAAATTTTCTCGTGTTCCTACTTAAGTTTTACTAGTGGCAAGTTTAGGCTTACTTGTGTAGTGGTTTTGGTAGTACTTTTTTACAAATGTCTCTTCTAATATAATGCAAATGACTCACCCAAAAACCTGTACTGATCTAAATCAGGACGCACATCCGTTGTATTTTGATCCTGCGTTTTGTAATTTGGGTTATGTATTATCTTATTAATTCAGATGTCTGCACTTGAGTATATTATTTACAAATTTTCATTTTAGGCATATAAAGACTGCTTAAATCTTAATCCTCCTTTTGGATTTTCTATAGTCGGTTAAAAAGATCTTAATAATTACATCACTTGCATCTTTGCTTTACGGGGACTAAAATGTAGTCCTGAAAAAAGTATTTGGCAGTTGAGACAATACATTCTCGAAAACCAATAATTCTGTTAATAAACAATTAATCATTTTTAAATTAATAGTAATTTTTATTATACATACCATTACCAACCTATACCGCTTAGTTAACCGCGATAATAAATGCTTCACACTCGCCACCAAAACTGCCAACCCGCGTTCGTTAGATCGATGTCTATTAGTGACGTCATAAATTAGCACATATTATGGTAATGCGGGCTACACGCGTCGCGATTGTCGCGCAAAGTGAAGTCTCATTTGTCATGATAATGCGCAGGAAGTTTGGAGCCGGCCTAATTATCCGATGCGCTGACAGTTAGTACAAATTATTCATAATAGATTGTGTGGTTAGCGGTATTAAAAAAGATTTAGTTTATAACGGGGTGTTCATGTTAGCTAACTAATTCTATTAAAATTAAATTGTGGTCATACCATTAACGGCCTTTAATTTTCCCAATACTGAGATACAGGCCTTTTCTCAGAGAGAGGGAGTAGGCTGCTGTAATTCACCACGCGGATGCAGATTGGTAAATGTCACATGTCTCCGATTTTTTTTTATTCTAGGACATGCCGGTTTCCTCACGATGTTTTCCTTCACCTTTTCGAGAGCAGCGGTGATCAAATAAATTACACATAGTAAAGTGCCTGTCTCGGTTTGAGCCTACGACCTAAAACATACAAGTCGGGACCGTTACCACAAGGCAACCACTGCTCCTTTTTACCCGATTGCGAGATGCAAAAGAGGGTAATATGTTAATAAATCTTTGTTCCTATGTGGCGTTCTAGAGAACAAACGCGTAGGCCGATTTAGATTTTTCTTACGTCAATCGCTAGGACTTAAACTTCTAAACCAAACTAAGTGTCACCAGCTACACAAAAATTTAAAAAATATTAATGGTGGACTTTGGGTGCCATATTGTGGAGGTCCCAGGTTTTTTCTTATATATATTGCTGCTTGCGATTTTTCAAGAAACCTGTTGGGCGACGCGTAATTGTTTTATTTTATTTTTGCTTCTATAATATTTTTAATCTCTACAAGGTTTAACAAGGTAGTTCTATGGTAATTTTTGAGAAGAGAATGAACTTGTGAAAATTAACTATTTTACTACGGGATCATCTCCAAAACATGAAAAAATCTGCTGTTATTCATGTAGAATGGATAGCAAGAAACCCGTTATTCTCATCATGTTTACTACTCATGCCGAGCACAGAGAACAGAAACACCTTGCCGATCCACCATCGTCTATAGATGAAAAGTTTCGTATACATATGGAGAGAAATTTATAAAAACTGTGGCGCCTAACGCACGTTGCGCACATAAAAAAAAAACATCACAAAACCGCCAATTTCTATTTTTCATTTGTGTCCCAGCGCGAGTAAAAATTAACACGCTAGGTTTGAACGGCAATGTTGACAATGCCGCCTCTAGCAGAGCAGCAGTCACCGAGGTGTCTCCGTGTTCTTTGATGACGATAGACCTAAAGTAATATTAAAAAAACCCAAAATAAATACAAGATTTTTTTTTCTCTTCGAGTCGACGGTTAAACACTTTACATAATTTGAACCCAGAAGGTATACGTAGCCATGTTAATTGCCGCTTTGGTGACATTAATTTAATCCTCAAGTGCAGGTATATGTGCAATTAAGGCACCTCAATGTGTGGTTCATGTTTTGGACTGGGGCAACACACTTATATTTGGTATCCGGCTGGTCCATGAAACCCCAAGAATTATAAAAAAAAAAAATACGACAGTATTAAGGTAGGTAACTAACATATTTTATTTTGAGCTACGCATACAGACTAATTATAATAATGTACAAGTGCCTACAAAAAGGGAAGAGTGATAAAAATAACAAGGCATAAAAAAAAATCGTCCATATCACTGCCAATGGGAGAAGTGCCCAGAACGTATTATTTCGGTACATCGGTAAACATTTAGTCAACTCTTCCCGTTACCAGAGGCCTTGGACAAGTAACATACTATAAACGAAATCGTAGCGATAGCGATATATATATGTCGAAAATGTATGAAAATGTCGAAAGCTAATAAAAAAATAAAAATCTATCTATCCTCACAACGTAATGTTCCAAATAAAAATTCAAAAAAAATTGTATAAATACGTTTTTTTTTTCGTGGTTGGGTAAACTTTTAAAAGGGATCTCCATTTTCAAACAACTGCATCATAAATTACTTTTTAATTTTCATAGCACACACTTACTTTTTAATTCATTGCCGCGTATGGCCTAATTGAGTTAATGCAGAAAAATAGTGGCATTGTGCTGCGTGCGCTGCGCAGTCATGCACGATGAGAATCTAAATGACTGACCATAACCATATTTTTTCCGTTTCCACTTTTGTTTTGTTTTATTTCAACTAAATGAGTAAAGATAAAAGTAAAATTTAAAAATTTAACCTCCAACCCTTTTTTATTACATGCTGCATAATTTATCTAGTACATTGTAGAAACGCTTCGATCAACAATCTATTGAACACGTAATAATGACACGATACCTTACGAAAACACCCTGATTCAAACAGTAAAACGCGTATGTATAACTTTTGAACGGCTGAACCGATTTTATTCAAATATAGCTAAGAACACTCTCGATTAGATCAACTTTTAAACAAACAAACACTTAATCAAAATCAGTTTACCCGTTTGGACGCTATGATGCCACAGACAGACACACAGATACACAGCAACACATGTGAAAATTATATTACCCCTCTTTTGCCGGCGGGGGTTAAAATAGTTTATGCTACAAGCATATATTTAGGTATTAAAACACTCGTGTGATACTATTATTTATTTACTCACGTGTTTTAATTTCACCTATTTTATGACAGTTGCATTAACTACTATTATTCCGTTAATTTTGACACTATTATTATTGAAATGTCACGTGATCGATCCCTAACATTTTCGCTTTTCGACCATCGCCATCGCTGTCATCCTATGACACTTGTCTAGGGCCTCAGAGGGCTGGTCTTTTCATCTCCCAAAGAATTAGTATTGCCATTCAACGTGGCAATATAATTGATGGTTCTTTTATTTTCCAGATGGTACTAATAACTCCAATATACTCGCTACCCTCGGAGGTGGCGCATGCATCCCTGCATGGTATGGGCGTGACGCATAAGAAACGTGAACCCTTCAGCGATACGATGGTAAGAACAGTCTTGTTCCCTGCTGATTGCCGCATTAATGCGCTCCAGAAGATGATGTTCTTTGATGATATGAAAAACATCTAGCTTGTCTTGAGTATACCATGTACTACACACATTTACGATGAAACAGAAAAAAAAACACATCGACACACAGAATAGGTGGGTCCACTTGTTTTCAGTTTGAGTAATTGAATAAAATATATTGCCGTATTATTTCTTTTGTTTCCTTTTTTTAATATCTTTTCGCAGGAAGTTGCAAAGCTGTAGTCAATATATATACATCGACTGACGTGTGATCAAATTCTTTTTACAGAGCTGTTTCGATAAATCTAGGTCTCTTCCGTGACTTTACCTGTAGTCTTCAGAAAACATTTCATTTTTATAAATAAACAAATAGAAGAACCAATACACCGCCAAATGGGGACAAAGTGAATGTAAAGCCTCCCATTACTCTATAAAACATTTATTTACATTTCAACCCACTGGAATAAATTCAGGTTCCGAACAAACGAATGGTTTATGTCCCTCTTTAAATCACGAAAAACAATGTTATTTTGTAAAAGTTTGATTCATTGAAAAGGTCGGGCCAATGTTATAGGAAAGCAAGAATTAACGATACTATTTGGTTATTCCTTGCCACGAATTTACATTTCGAGGATCTTTTTATCTGAGCTCATGCATCCTAACCCTAACGAAGTATAATTTTTTATCCGCAGGCTGATTACGTATCTTTTGCAAGAGTAAAACGATAGCGATTTTTGCGTAATAATTGCTCTTCCATTTAGAAATTTTAGAGATGTTGGCGGTTTTTTTATTAATAAGCGCATTTGACGAACAGCGAGCGATTAGCAAACGATTGTGTAGGACCTACCATACCTACACTGCAGATAATTACAACTTTTATGATATAAAGCGTTTGATCGCTATCGTTTCGCTTTTGCAAAATATACGTTATAAGCCTGCCAGTCTTTGTTTTTTTTCTATATTGTGGTTGCTTTTTAAGTTCACGCAACTTTGAAAATCCTGCCACCATAAGCGCAAAAACCAACCAATCAATTCTTCTTGATTAGTTTGTATGAGAAACAGGCGTTCTAATTGAGGCTGACAAGTATAGAAAACGGTACATCATCAAAAAAATCCACTGCTCTATGCGCACACTCTAGCATATAAATGAGCCCTCTCCAATCTTCACTATACTGACCGAAGCTGTGCTTCTCTCATGCAGCTAACTACCGAGGCTCTCATCTAATAGGGGGCCATCTTCAGGATCGCAGTTATTTCTCCAGAACCTTTCGGCCCGATGGCCGTTGGTCATCCGTTTTGCGAGCAATGTGTCCTCCCCACTGCCACTTAAGTTTGGCAATCCTTCAGGTGATGTTAGTTTCTTCTTCATGTCTGATTTCATCACGCAAGGAAACCTTGGGATTCCCTTGCTTTTTGCCCTTTCATAGAGAACGAAACAAATAGAATTTTGAGACCATAACTTGTAAAACAAAACTTCGGCAGAGATAAGATAACAAAACAATACACACAGATCCTGCTCATCAACGACTTGAATATGTAATTTGAGACACGTCCGAAGTCTCTTGTGCACTTGCAGTGACTTCGTTCATTAGCCAGTCGGGAATAAGTCGCGAAGTTTTGCTAACTTGATTACCTACTCCGAGTCGGGAATTAACACGCTTGTCGAAACAACGCGCCTAGTAATGCGTATATTTTGCAGTCCTCGAAATGAAGCGCTTTTGAGTTACGGGATACAGAATAGTAGGGATTTGGAGTACTTATGATGGAAGTTTTCGTTGATGAGTTTTGGCAACAAAAAATAAACAAAAACAGGAAGTTATTGTTCGTTCTTTTTCACGTAAAGTTTAGCTAATGGGGGACTGTGTATGGGGAGATAGAGTAGATAACTTTTTTCAACCGTTTTTTTTCAAATACACTTTCATAGGCACACTCTATTTTATCAGAAATCGCAGAGCCCGCTCCAAATGTACTGTACCTAGACGACCAGCATATGCAACTTACAATTGTTACTGCGCCGTCCCTAGATGAAAATTCTCCACAAGAATTTTCCCAAGATAAAAAGCACATCCAAAAGTACTACAGTAAAACTTATTCTTATACATTACCTTTAAAAGTTTTCCTACTTCAGTCTAGACAGTAACTTCACTGCAGTCAATATACTTGAGCCGACGGCTGATGTATTCTGGTTAAGAATTGCTAGGACAATATACGAAGTCTCCCCACAGATTTGTTTTACACCTTTTGCCTTGGCACTATTACTCCTTTTGTTACCTATTCCGAGGCTCAAGATGAATACTGCGAATTGGAATGTTTTACATCGTAATTAAGGAGTATTGATTTGGTAGCAATTTGCTCCTTGGTTCGAACAATACGGGTGGCAATTTAGAATATTGGTTAGACTTAAAGCAAGCTATACTGTGCTTAAGTTAGGTAATGGCTTGTGTAGCATTTGAATTGGGCTCAATAAAAAATAGAAAGATTGAGACTGAGTACTAAAATTTTGAGTAAAATCCAAATTTTAAGGTTGCCATGGCCAAAATCCCCCGGAAAATAGTTTCAAACTGGAAAGGGCAAGCGTGTACCCAACAAAAAGCTTTATTTTGTAATATGCTCCCTACCTCAAATAGACGGATGACTTTGTTAACATCGAGGGTAGTACCTGGAAAAGAGTGGCACACGAGTGCAGGAGTTATCACAAGAAAAGGGAGCAAAATTAGGCTGTGGCTGAAGATGATGATGAAGGCTTCACTGCATTTTTTGCGTCTTTCGCAAGCCACCTTGTTCTTCTTTTAAACTGAACTAAGAAAGCAAAAACAAACCTTGTAAATTCTTGAAAGTATTTACTAAATGTAGGTACTTATTGAACAAAATAGAAAAAGAGGCCGACCACCATTGACCTGATGGTCTGATATAGAAAGAGAACTTTTAAAAAAAAGCCAATTTCTGGAACAGGCAACCCAAGATAGAACGACTAGTGGCTCAGGAAAGTGAGGAGACCCGACCCCAAATAATAGGACAATGGACGAAAGAAGAAAAAGACCTACAAAGATATAATACTTTTCATATTCAGCAAACACGCACTCTTCCAAAGCATTAAGAATATTCAAAAGCATTTAAATTCAATAAAAACACACTTTACAATTACTAGAAACGTATAATACGTGTATTACATACATTATTAGTTTTTTATTGAGCCCAATTCAAATGCTACACAAGCCATTACCTAACTTAAGCACAGTATAGCTTGCTTTAAGTCTAACCAATATTCTAAATTGCCACCCGTATTGTTCGAACCAAGGAGCAAATTGCTACCAAATCAATACTCCTTAATTACGATGTAAAACATTCCAATTCGCAGTATTCATCTTGAGCCTCGGAATAGGTAACAAAAGGAGTAATAGTGCCAAGGCAAAAGGTGTAAAACAAATCTGTGGGGAGACTTCGTATATTGTCCTAGCAATTCTTAACCAGAATACATCAGCCGTCGGCTCAAGTATATTGACTGCAGTGAAGTTACTGTCTAGACTGAAGTAGGAAAACTTTTAAAGGTAATGTATAAGAATAAGTTTTACTGTAGTACTTTTGGATGTGCTTTTTATCTTGGGAAAATTCTTGTGGAGAATTTTCATCTAGGGACGGCGCAGTAACAATTGTAAGTTGCATATGCTGGTCGTCTAGGTACAGTACATTTGGAGCGGGCTCTGCGATTTCTGATAAAATAGAGTGTGCCTATGAAAGTGTATTTGAAAAAAAACGGTTGAAAAAAGTTATCTACTCTATCTCCCCATACACAGTCCCCCATTAGCTAAACTTTACGTGAAAAAGAACGAACAATAACTTCCTGTTTTTGTTTATTTTTTGTTGCCAAAACTCATCAACGAAAACTTCCATCATAAGTACTCCAAATCCCTACTATTCTGTATCCCGTAACTCAAAAGCGCTTCATTTCGAGGACTGCAAAATATACGCATTACTAGGCGCGTTGTTTCGACAAGCGTGTTAATTCCCGACTCGGAGTAGGTAATCAAGTTAGCAAAACTTCGCGACTTATTCCCGACTGGCTAATGAACGAAGTCACTGCAAGTGCACAAGAGACTTCGGACGTGTCTCAAATTACATATTCAAGTCGTTGATGAGCAGGATCTGTGTGTATTGTTTTGTTATCTTATCTCTGCCGAAGTTTTGTTTTACAAGTTATGGTCTCAAAATTCTATTTGTTTCGTTCTCTATGAAAGGGCAAAAAGCAAGGGAATCCCAAGGTTTCCTTGCGTGATGAAATCAGACATGAAGAAGAAACTAACATCACCTGAAGGATTGCCAAACTTAAGTGGCAGTGGGTAGGACACATTGCTCGCAAAACGGATGACCAACGGCCATCGGGCCGAAAGGTTCTGGAGAAATAACTGCGATCCTGAAGATGGCCCCCTATTAGATGAGAGCCTCGGTAGTTAGCTGCATGAGAGAAGCACAGCTTCGGTCAGTATAGTGAAGATTGGAGAGGGCTCATTTATATGCTAGAGTGTGCGCATAGAGCAGTGGATTTTTTTGATGATGTACCGTTTTCTATACTTGTCAGCCTCAATTAGAACGCCTGTTTCTCATACAAACTAATCAAGAAGAATTGATTGGTTGGTTTTTGCGCTTATGGTGGCAGGATTTTCAAAGTTGCGTGAACTTAAAAAGCAACCACAATATAGAAAAAAAACAAAGACTGGCAGGCTTATAACGTATATTTTGCAAAAGCGAAACGATAGCGATCAAACGCTTTATATCATAAAAGTTGTAATTATCTGCAGTGTAGGTATGGTAGGTCCTACACAATCGTTTGCTAATCGCTCGCTGTTCGTCAAATGCGCTTATTAATAAAAAAACCGCCAACATCTCTAAAATTTCTAAATGGAAGAGCAATTATTACGCAAAAATCGCTATCGTTTTACTCTTGCAAAAGATACGTAATCAGCCTGCGGATAAAAAATTATACTTCGTTAGGGTTAGGATGCATGAGCTCAGATAAAAAGATCCTCGAAATGTAAATTCGTGGCAAGGAATAACCAAATAGTATCGTTAATTCTTGCTTTCCTATAACATTGGCCCGACCTTTTCAATGAATCAAACTTTTACAAAATAACATTGTTTTTCGTGATTTTAAGAGGGACATAAACCATTCGTTTGTTCGGAACCTGAATTTATTCCAGTGGGTTGAAATGTAAATAAATGTTTTATAGAGTAATGGGAGGCTTTACATTCACTTTGTCCCCATTTGGCGGTGTATTGGTTCTTCTATTTGTTTATTTATAAAAATGAAATGTTTTCTGAAGACTACAGGTAAAGTCACGGAAGAGACCTAGATTTATCGAAACAGCTCTGTAAAAAGAATTTGATCACACGTCAGTCGATGTATATATATTGACTACAGAGTTAAGAAAGACTGCTGTTGTGTGACAGGCGGGTTTGCATTGAAAAATAAGTAGTTTAATCTTACTATATCACACTTTAATATTGTAAAGGTGAACGTTTTTGAGTGTGTTTGTACGTTTGTAACTTCCTGACACTCAAACGGCTGAACGGACATGTATGAAGTTTGGTACAGAGATAGATTATAGTCTGGCATAACAGATAGGATACTTTTTATCCCGGGCATATATTCAGTTGGGATATTTATCGACAGTCACGTGGGTGAAGCCGCTGGCAAAAGCTAGTAACAATATTTTAAATGCGAAATATTGGATGGATGGATTTATTTTTGTTACTCAATCACGCCAGAATGGCTGAACGGATCTGCATGAAATTTGGATCAGAGATGGATTTATAGCCTGGAATAGCACATAGGCTTTCTATCCCGGTATAATGTTCCCTTGGGATGATAAAACGCTTTTCACGCGGTCGATCCCGCTGGCAGAACCTTATCACACTAATATTATAAAAGCGAAAGTTTGTGAGTGTGCATGTGTGTATTTGTATGTATGTTACTTCTTCAGGCTCAAATGGCTGGACGGCTCTGGATGAAATTATGCACAGAGGTAGATTATAGTAAGGCATATTACATATGATACTTTTTATACCGAGAATATATTCCCTCGGGTTAATTTTGACTTTTACGTGGGCGAAACCGCTGGCAGAAGCTAGTTTACTATAAAAATAAATAAAATAAAAATAAAATAAAAAAGCCTTTTATTTCTTGCGTAATCCAAATACAAATAAATTATTGTTACAAATATGTTATTATTGTGGTTCATTTAGTATTATTGTTGTTTACAATTTGTTATTCATAGTATCATCAGTTCATATATCATATATGATGTATATATCAATGTTGTATCATTAATATAATGATCAATATAGTATCATATTATCATGATTTATTATTGCTAGGTACTACTGATTGTTTATTAATGAATTTATAAATAAATCTATTCAATAATTAATTGCTTAATTTAAATTCCTGTAATAATAACATTATTTTCTCTAGTATTATTAAATTAAATTATAATTTACTGAACTTGTTTAAGTTACTTAAATTTACTTGACATGCAATGAAAATCAATAAAAATGAAATAAAATCATTACTGTGACATGCAAGAACCCCTCCTTGTGAGGGTGAAGGCCTCCTCCAGATTTTTCCACTTGTCCTTATCTTTGGTTTTTGTTTTCCAATGTTTTCCTGCTATGTTATTACATGGAATAATTCCCCTTTTTTCTTTAGTCTTCTGCTGGCTGGCATTAGTTGATAATTTTGTTTAGTGTTGGTGTTCTTTGGGATAGTGGTTATCAGTGGAGGGTTTTGGTCATAATCCTCCACGGTGACCAACCGGGTTGGAGGGTTTGTTGTGTTTTTTTTGTTGTAATGCTTCTGTACTGAATCTGTACGGAGAGGGCCAGCTAATTGCTATGCTTTGTTTTTGGAGGTTTCTTGATGAAGTGTACTGTTTTTATTTATTAAGTAGTTAAGCATACTCGGTTTAATTACTCCCTCTGAGATGCTGTTTGCTCTTCTTGCCGGGGGGTCATGCTGTTGTGATTTGTTCTTCTTTTTTGTTGATGTGTTTCTTTCTTTTGGCATGTCCTCGGTAGGTTTTGTTGGTGAAGGAGAAAGCTTTCTTTTATTTGTTTGTTTAAGTATGACCAGTTTGTCGTACTTTAGAAAAGCCATGTTTCCTTTTTCTCTCTCTGATCTTAACTGTTCTTGTAACTGGTTTCTCTTTTCTAAAACCTGTTTAGGGTAGTCTTCCTTCATGTAGTAATTTGTGTCTCGCAGTGCTCTTTTTTGTTTAAAGATTTGGATCTTTATGCCCAAACTCAAGAAGGATACCACCACTGGTCGTGGTCTGTCGCCTTTCTTCCCTATTCTTTTGACTTCTTGTAGGTCGTTTGAGGACAGTGTGATTGAGAAATGTTGTTCTAAAAATTTGAGCATATTTTTTTCTAAAGTACCATATGAAGACTCCAATTCTTCGATGCCGAAGAAAACTATATTTCTTTGTCTCGCCTGCTTTTCTAAGAAGTAGATAGATTTCTCCTGGTTTTCTACTATTTCCTTTAATTTTTCGTGTTTTTCTTCTAATACAAAAAATTTTTCCTCTAATATTTTATTGATATTAGTTTACTATAAGCACAGTTAAAGAAATCGACACTAGAATCGCAAAGCATCATTTAGTAATGATTCGTTGGTATATTGTATGGAACAGTTAGGGTAGTGTGAAACCAAATTTGCAACTTTAAAAACCTTGTGCTCGCTGCGCACCACAATAAAAACTGCTCAATTTTGGGACCATTTTCACTATTTGCTCTAAAAATAATTAAACTATGCGTTTTTCGACAAACACAATTCCATACTTTTGAAAAGTTAATTAAATTTGCAACAATTTAAGACATGCCGCAGACGTATAAACCATAAAAGGACCACGCTACGACCTTCCAAAAATCATAACCCGCAAAGCGTGGCGGCCGCAGGGGGGCATATATATAATGATGAATAAAAACAGTATTTTATGAGGTAAAAACCGCGCCGCTGTAATACACGAAGCCGCAACGCTGTCAAAAGCGACGCCCGCGCTCACCGCGATACTATACGACGCCAGCCGCAGTAATACACACCAGTCAAGTGATGAAATTCGGTGTTGAACGTTCATTCAACCCATTACAGCAACTACCACACGTTTGACAAATTGACACACAAATTGCGAAAATTTTCTACTCAGAACCGACCTTATTCTCAAGTTGTTGTGTCTGAGTACCGGCACGTGTATGATAATCATTGTTTCTCTTACTAAGTGTCTTTAATTTTGTCGTCCGGTCTGCAGCAAGTGCAAAGGGCACAGTGCTGGCAACTCGTCTAAGCAAAAACGCGCTTGCTCTCTAAAAAGCACTAAATGCTCGCTGTCAAAAAAACGCTGTATTCGGCACCAAATTAAAACAAATTTTGATAACGACACATCCATTTTTACTATAGTCTCACTCTTCAATTCGTAAACTGACTCAGTATAACTGACGGAAATTTATAAATTACTGTAGAAAAACAGAACGTAAAATGAAGTTAGCTACATATTACAAAATAGTATGCGAGGAATCCCCAAGTCATACAATAAGATACCAACCTGTGAAATCTAGTGGCAAATAAGCATTGTTATTTCTGATAATTTCAGCGATTCGTTCCGTGTTACGCACATCACTGAATAAATGTCAATAGATATGCGTATCATAATTATGATTTCAAAAAGCGCTCGATTTAGCGTTAGGCACTAGAACGCGCTATTGAACATAAAAAGCGCTAGATCTGGCGCTGAAAGCGATAAATTGGCAGCACTGAAAGGGCAACGGAGGGCAGCACTGAAATTCGACGACTGACGAAACACGAAGTAAGCCGAGGAGCATTAAGAAAATGTTTGTATTGTAATGCCATTGCCTGTTGACTTTTTATTCAAATAATCACAATAGTCACATTAGTTTTCTAATAATATTCGTTCCAGAAACAGGTTCTTAATGCGATAAAGTTCTAAGGGCAAAACTTTTATGGTAAGGCTCACTTTCATGCAAATATGTGGTTCACTTTGGACCTTGGGAAGGAATTTACAAAATAATGCCGATCTGCAGCAAATGCCAATCGTAAGTACCTTCTCGTACGCATGCAGTTGCTGTACATAACGCGGGTCTATATGCCTTCTGTTTGTATCTTTTCAGTATAGGTACGTTGTATAGGTACGTATATGTATATTAGTGATCACATTAACATCTACCCTCTCATAAAAGCCAATGGACTCGGTTGCGCAATATGAGAAATGTATCGTTTTATTTTACTGTTATTTCACTTTCTGTTTCTTCTCAGGTCAATCTGTTTAGTATTTAAAATATGTTGGCTAACTGGGGATTAATATACTATTATCAAACTATCTGTTTTTTTTTTTTTGAAAGTCTAATAGATTCCAATTGCGAGTTCCAAAGTAGCACAGAGTGATTATTCAATATACATGCTAAACTCACGTCTTTTTACCCGAATGCCGATGGAATAATGGAAATATGTATGTATGTTTGTTCCTATTTGGCGTTCCAAACGCATTGGCCGATTTTGATCGTTCTTACGTCAAACGTTTCGTCTTAACCTCGAGAGTGTCACTGGTTACATTAAAATTAAAAATAGAAAAATGATGGATTTTTGGCGCCATATTGTGGGGGGGGGTCATTTTTTCTTCCAAACCCATCGTGTGGGATATCAAAATGTAGGGTTTTAAAAGGTAATTTCAGCAATATATAACACTTATATATTAAAATGTATCTAATTCTAAGAAAAAAAAAAAAAACTGTTATTTTTTTTTTGCGATGATTTTTTTGTAATTTTAATTTTGCTTCTTATTAAAAGCAACATTAAAATTTAAAAAAAAAACCCACGACGGTTAAAAAGTAATTGAACCCAACTTATCAAGGGGTTTTAAATAATTTTATCCTTTTTGAATTCCTTTTTAACCGTCGTGGGTATTTTCAAAATGTTTAATTTTGCTTTTTATTTTAAACTTTTTAGAGAGCATAGATATTGTACGGGACGGACGTGATCGCTTGAGGTAGATAGGTATTCTGTAGGTTGTAAGGCTCCTGCTCGAACGCGTTGACGCCCCTGCACCTATAGTTCAGTTGTCATCGGGAATTTTTGACCCTGGGAGTTGGTTGAAGGCTGCCTAGTGTGTTGAGGTGAAGGCGTTATGTCCAGAAAATAAAGACTTAATTCTTCATGACTATTTGCGACGTTTTTTCATGGTCTTCGTTACACAAAGTTGCGTGGATTTTACTAAGTTAAAATAATGGCTACAAATTGGACGGTGGACCTGCGCACTATCCTTCTAACAAACTTTACCGTAACGAGGGCCTTGAATTTGCGTGCGCGCAGATTTTTATTTACAAAATTGTTCACTATCTACTAAAGCTATAAACTGACAGAAACTCCCCTTCTTCTGAACCGATTTCAATCAAACTTGTATGGTTGGATAGGTCTCGAGACGGCCTTTCCTTCGGTTCCTAGCTATAACCTCCAGGGAGTTCTTGCAGGAAGAACACCGAAAAAGGGGAAATTAGTAGATGTCTATATAAGAAACGAGTAGATGCCTAAATACCTATCGTAAATGAAGCTTACTTGTCAGTGTCACAAAAACGTAGCTGCGTAGGTGGAAATGGTGAGTCTTTAAATTACATTTTATATTTAGTTTGCATGTTGCATTTTTTTTTTATTTCCATCAATTATTTATTTATTACTTCATGCACACAAACGTACAGAGGCGGACTTAATACCTTAGACTTTTTCTACCTTGCCTTGATTCGATCTCAATATTGTTCCTTGTGTTTTCTTTTAACAAAATACTTGTTTCATACAATTCAGGAAACTTACACTTACCTATATCAGCGTCTATGGCTAAAAGCGGAACCCATCAGTTACGAACTAGTCCTAAAGTAAACTCAAAACAGTAGACACTGGGTATTAACGATGATCATCTCAATCTAACTTCTCGATAGACTTGCCACGATCTAATCATAGTTAGGATATTGTTTAGAACTTCCGTCACTTGCATAATGGTTTTATTAAAATTACTGATAGTTACAACTTATTTGAATTTCCTGGATGTAATTTAAATACTGTTCCTGCTTGTACCCACTGCTTCGCTCCTATAGCCAATCCGATTCGAACCGTGCATTTAACGGGATAAAAAATAGGCAGTCATGGTCATCATCATTATCGCAAAAAACGGCAAAAATATCACGTTTGTTATATGGGAGCCCCACTTAAATATATGTTTTTTCTGTTTTTAGTATTTGTTTTTATAGCGGCAAAATAAATACATCATCTGTGAAAATTTCAACTGCCTAGCTGTCACGATTCATGAGATACAGCCTGGTGTCAGACGGACAGACATACAGACAGACAAAATTACATAGAGACAGACAGACATCCAGACAGACAGACAGACAGACAGACGGACTGCGGAGTCTTAGTAATAGGGTCCCGTTTTTACCCTTTGGGCTCGGAACCCTAAAAAGTACCTATGAATTTGAAAAAGACACATTGGTTCGTTTGACTTTTGCCCAGATATGAACCGACGATAACAAGCACGAGAGGCGAGGTCTTAGTCACTGGGCCACCACAAAATTTGAAACAAAAAAAGAAAAAATAAACACGAATGACGTACAAACATCATCGCTTACCATTCCGTGAGATAGTAACGCCAACTCATCAGTCTTTCTAAAATGGCAAGGAAATACATTTCTATTTATATCTTCAACTACTCCCATCGGCTAGTTGGCAGGAGTTTCCTTTATTGACAACTATCGCGGCTCGATGGGCATGAGATACAATCTGTTTTATCTTACATACCTAGAAGAGCCCGATAGCTCGAGACGAGATACGGTATGCTTTAGTTAACGGAGGCCGTATGGAGAAATTTTAAAGTAGAAGCCTTGTAGGAAGATATTCAAGCAATTATGGATATTGGTGAATTGCTAAATTTCTATTAAACAAGTTTTACCAATTATATGGAACTTATTATTGGGATATGAGTAATCCTAAACCCGGTTATAATCTACCAGTGTGCCAACTTTCATCAAAATCTATTTCGATATAAAAAGTAACACTAACACCCTTGCGCATTATGATATTTATGATGGTTTGGAAATATAATATATATGGATTTGAAAAAACATAAAATAATTTAAATATGGAACTACATTTAATCGTTGACAATTATGGCCGATTTTAATGAATAAGCAGAAAATTGCATAAAGGAAAATGATTAAAAGAGCCATAACGAATCGTCCTGGCCGAAAATATATTTATTTTGGGGACAGAAGGAAAAAATGGTAATTGAATTAAGTCGTATGGCCTTCGTGTTTGAATATCATTTGAATTGCAATAAGCGGACAACGAGGGCGTTTGTGGAGATCGTTACAAAAAGTCTGCGTGAGTTATAGGTTGGAGTAATCTGAAATTGAGAGTGGAACTGGAAAGGACTTAAGGCTCGTTGACTGAAATCGAAAACTCAGAACAAAAAAAGTAACAACGCAAAATAATTTATGTACCAGTCATTAATTCTTCTCAAAGTGTTTTAGATAAGTGTTTTTTTAAACTATGTGTCCTCATCATTCCAAACGAAAACCTTCCACTGCTAGACACAAGCTTCCCATAAGCACTGCTTTATCGACCGTCTCTTGCTTTCGCATCCAGCAGACTCCTGCAGTCCTCACCACGTGCTAGCCCTACAATAGTACATTGTGATACAAGGGTGGAAAGTAGGTTTCTAGGAACTCGAAACAGAAAATGGCGTGTTTTTGGAACGAGGCTTATATTTTTTACAACGAAAACAGCCTACACAGCCTGTTCGATTATTGACAAATGTTGATGTGAAAATAATGAAATTAAAACTGGTAATTAAATATATTAAACAACCATTTAAAAGACTTTTGAGAATTCAATGCTAAAACGTACGGCATCATTAATTTTTCTTCGTATAAAATCTATCCCATTTTATTCTATGTATGAAAACTCCTTGCTACTAAACCTTTTTAAATTAACTTATAAATTTAAAACTAAACTGCAAAAGTAATCGTAAACATAAGTCACGACCGCGTAACAGAAATAAGCCTATGCAAAAGATTTAATTTTCGAATCATAATTTTAGCCTCTGAAAGTAAGCCATGTTTGACAACCGTTTTGAAAACTATATATTGATCTACCAATGCTCTTTTTTGAAAGGCCACTGCTTGACATAAATTATTAGCACGTTCCGTGTCAACTCGGACCTTTTCAAAAATAGAAAATCGCGCAGCGACAAATTGCGGCCATTTCTTCATAAACACACCCCAAAATTATATATTCCAAGTTTAAACAATGAAAAACCTTTTTTAAAAGCCTACCGCAGAATTTAAGTGCTATCAACCCACTTTGTGATGTACCCACCCCAAATTCAACACAAAGTGAACACAAATACCGTTACATAAAAAGAGGGGTACACACAGTTTGAAAGCCCTAACCCGTATCTAACAAAAATAGCGTGCCCTTAGCCGTAATAAATAAAAAGGGAACGGGACCAACGCTGGGTGGTCCGTTTTTCATCATGCTATAACGTTCTGTCACTAGGTGCGAGGTTGTGATCCCACCCTTATCGATGCCCTCGTTTTTGTCAGCGATTCACTCTGCTACCGAATTAAACACTTTCAAATGACCTACGTAATTTAACCATACATTTTTTGGTACAAAAGATTTTTTGGTGATGGCAGTTATCATTATATTAAGAGATCGACACGAACAAGTTTTCAATGTTATGAAAACAGTTACAAACCTATAACTATCAATTATATCCTATGGTATTCAAAGCTATGTATCCAAGGGTTTTTTTTTCTTTTGGGATGTGGCCACCTCTGGTGACAGAGTTAATTAAGCGCGCCTCTGAGTATTCGGGAAGTAAAGTTTACAATTATATTTTTGGTCTATCGTTTTGTTTATGAGCATGATGGGCGCGATGTATGGCGACTAGGTCTTTCTGTGTTATTTTAAAATTTATTTTAGTTCCGATGTTTTCTATTAGAGTCAGTACTTAGCTATTTCAGACTTACATTAACTATATAAGTCTAGGTTTCCTCTCGATGCTTTCCGTCTCCGTTGCCTGTGATGTCCAAGATACACTTAGAAAGTACATATGCATTTGAAAAAGTCACACACCACCCACAACCTCAACCACGATAGGCGAGGTAAAAGTATTTTGTTTTTAAGATTACTGTAGACGTCCGACATTAGAGCCTTAACTGTCAATCAATTCAGCCTACCGCAGATCACTTCTGGAAATAAGCCACTTCCAAGCAGCAGCATATCACTGGGTGCCTCACCTTCCGTATTCGATGTCTTTAAATAATTAAATTAATTATTTCAAACGAGCACTCGAGTGACTAGACCGGTAATAGTAGAAGGTGATAATTGAAAAACTGTTAGGAGTCGTAAGTCTACGGACATGAATACCGCGGTATCATCACACAACGTCTCATGATATTGTCGCCAGTATTACTCCCGGTCATTCTTAATTTCTTAGTAACTGCAAGGGAATTAAGAAACTCAACACTGCTTTTGAAACAAAAACTTTTGAATTGTGCCAGACTCATGATATTAACATAAATTCAAACGTAAGCGCATTAAATAAAAGTGAAGCCAGAATAGATTAACCCAATAACATGAAGCTGATACAAAACCGGCGGAATAAGAGTATACCAGGGTGAACTAACTGTTCACACCTGCGTACCCCTTTAGAGCGTACCAGTGCCATGTTATGTTATGAAATGGTGTAAACAATAAACATAAATGCGATTTGCCGTCATTTATTGAAGAGTTCTGTTGTATATCTCCGAAGTTCTTCATCTTGATGAAAATAAAATGGGACCACATGACAAGCAGCTTTCAATAAAAATTATCATTAAAATCAAAATCGGTTCACCCAGTAAAGGGCAGTCGGTTAATAAACATTATCCATGTAGGTAGTAGACAAGCAATACTAGTTTTTGTTATAACTAAAATAATTTAAGATGCTGACAAGTAATAAAGTTATCCAGAGTAGTTTCTTGTTTTATAAAAAAAAACATGTTCTATTCCACCTAAGTCGTATAATAAGGGCTTACAAGACGCTCATCCAGTCTTTGTGCGGCGTTAGATCGGCTTACACTGCTCGGGAGTGTAGACATCATAAACTTACGTACGTGAAATGCTCAGAAGATTAAGGTCTTGAATTTTCCAGACAATAGAGTACAGGATACCCACGCGAGGTAGTGTACACCTGCGGACATTATTAGGGATGCATTCAGAGCAGGTTTATTTTTAATGCAGACAATTTTGTGGGTACGTTCAACTCCATAATTCCCTGAAAAATATTTTATTAAATTGAAGATTAAAAACATACACACACACGAAAACGCCACACAGAATATGGCTTGTATTAACTCGTTGGTCTAAATCTATGAATGAATTAGGAAAGTTTAATATTTAGTATAAAGTTAATTAAACACTCCATCTTAAAATGTCATATATATTTAATGTAAGATACACATGAAACAAATTGAATTAAATAAAAAAAAAAACAACTGCTTATCCAAACAAAAAATCACACAGATAAAGAAAATAAAACATTTACCGAACGAAATGCATTTCACTTAATATGTCCGACAGTGTAAAATATATGAAACAGTTGTTCGAAAATTGTCACAATGGCGGAGGACGGCGCGAATTTGCGAATGCAAATAATAAAGTAGTAGGCCTGGCATTCTGCCCAACCACGGCCGCAGTTGCACTTCTAATCATCTTAATATTGTTGCCGACACTAACGTAATATACCTGATGTACGATTATGCATTCGTGGACCGCAGCAACTTTGAATTGGAAGTTGTAATAGGGGAATTGAATTACAAAAGGCAATTCGCTGTAGCAGGCTGTGTGGGCGCATTTGTTGATTGTTTGTAATGGGACCGGGAAGGCGTGTACGGGGAAATGTAATATACATGGGTTTCTGGTATGTTCTGACATTTAATCCCATCTAATAAAAGTCAGTGTCGTCTTTCCGCAGGGTCACCTTGCAGCTTCCGCCACTTACGCAGTTACCTGTATATGTGAATACCTTATGAATAAGTCGGCACACGGTGCGGTGTTGCCATAACTGAATATTTGGCCAAGCAGACAATTTACCTTATTAACCATAATTATTATTAAGCATATTTGTCATAGATACACTAAAAAAATAAAGTCAACTTCAAATGTCACGATGACTACTTCTCTGAAAACTGTCCCAGTTATTTTTCTGACCCTGTAAAACTTCACTTGCCGAAGAAAGTGAGCAAGCTAATTCTGTTCTCACTCTCACAAAATGACCTTCTCGGGAACCACTCATTACTCTGATTGGTCAAGTCCTTAAAACACTTTTCTCCTCGTTGGTAACAATTCCTGAATACAATACCTTATTGGGGTACAAGTAACATAAAAGGCAATAAAGTTGGGAAACAATTTCTGAACATTTCCGCTTACTTGATGTATTTTGCGGGATTAGGATTTCTTTCGAGGAAATTACGATAAATATGATTTCGTCACTGTACTCTGTTTAGGCCCATCTGTAGTTAACTTAATCAATGGTTTCAAACTAAAATACCTACGTATTTTCTTCAGTTTTTGGCCTCATAAATGGTGAGATAAGTTCAAATAAGTGTTAATTACTTGACCATTTGTGAGGCTAACAATTGATGAAAAACCCGTTTTGGCGAAAGTTGAAACCATTGGTTAGCGTACATTAATCATTGGTTAAAATAACTATGGATCAAAGAAGTGGGCCTTAATATACAGCTCTTATATGAATAGAATCGAGGCTTCGTATCACGTTAGCCGCATGTACGGTGACCGCTGGGCAAGAGTCTCCACGCAAAAAAAAGAGGTGGAGAGGTAGCTTAGACGCAACGTTTTGTCTTTACTAACATAACTTATGTACTACTTATACTTTCATTAAGGATTTTAGTTAAAGGTCATAATAAATAGGCATGTCAGTTTCTAGGCGTTTTTATAGGCGTGTCAATACAACTCAAGGCCTTTACCAACCAGTGGATAGCAACAGCTATACAAAGAAAAATCGACAGTACAATCGTTTGGAGACAAAATATCATCAACCTCAAATATTATAAATCTTTTTGATGAACCATTTCCGTGAAAACAGATAACATCATACCCTAATCGTCAATCTGCCTGTCAACGATGGTAATTGAGGACTCCCCCAAATTCATTTCTTGGAGTGGTTTATCGGGTAGATCCGTTTAATGGACACTTTCGGCCGGAGATGTTGATGCATAAAGTGAATTTACACCAGCATTAATATTGTGGGCATTGTGCCCACTATAGGTACTTACATAGCTTATAGTATGAAGTGGTTAGGTAGGGGATGGTTGACCTTTAGTATGTTTAAATATTTCATGACCATGATCAAATTCTTGTAAGAAACAAAGGCTCAAAAAAAACAGTTGAATGTTGCGGTATGATATTTCTATAAAATAGAATCATCACCATCATATTATCACCAATATATCATTGGTCATAGCTTCGCTGTTCGGCCTGTTTTAATTACTTATTGTATTTTTGAATTGTTAGTTTTACTTGAGTCTAGACAGTTTCACGTGCACGTCTTTTTACATCGTTCTCACATATATGGTAATTTTCCAGCAAGAATGATTTAACTATACTTGTAATAAAAACTAATGGAAAAGAGTGTCCGTGGAGTTTCTTGCACAGCTTCATCACTCCATAGAAACCTACTGACGCTTGCGAATGTGTAACTAGATTCATTTTACACAATTCAAAAGTACCTTTATATGGTTTATTTAAAATAAAAAAAATTAGTTTTGATTTGACACGATAATAAAGTATATTTACAAAGGCGAGCTTAACTCAATCTTGAGTTCTCTTACAGAAAACCGTAATGTGATAGAGAAAGATCACAATAGAGGGCAGAATCCAGTGACAATCTTTTTTTTTTCACTTAAGGTACACACTTTGAGTACGTAACACTAGGATTCAACCATACTTCATAACAGCTGAACCACACTCCTACACTTGACGCACTATGCCCGTTGTATGTTCCTTTACAAACACCGCAGTAGAGAAACCTTAACTGAAACAACTCACTGTTTTCCTTTTGATGCATTTACCTACGAAGGAATACAATATACAGGTAACTAGTTTAGAGAGTCGAGAGTCAGCAAACGTACAGGTCTTGTTTAAGAAGAAAAATAACAAATGCAGCCAAGTGCGAGTATAACACCAGTCTTTATTAATTCTGTGTATGTTATCACGCCAAATACAAGTCTTCGTTAACCACTGTCCTGAGACCATCTCCAACGTAGAGCTGTTGGAGAAAAGCCATGAGAGCTCAATCGACCGCTAGATCAAGCGGCCATGGATTGGCCACACGCTTCAAAGGGGTCCCGGTCCCGGTCAAGCAAGCAAGTTCTCGTCGATCGTTCCAAACAAGCTTTGGACTGGAATCCCCAAGGGAAAAGAAAGCGTGGTCTTCCCCGTCAAACCGTGTTGGCAGAAGCGACGAGCATTGGAATGACATGGAACGAGGTGAAGCGTGAAGCCCAAGACCGATTGCGATGGAGAACATCTGTAGAAGCCTTCTGCCCCATTTAGGGGTTATAAGACATTAAGTCAAATAAGTCGAGTATGTTATCTAGCTAATTCTTACTACAAAAATCTTTCTAATTACGGGAAATACATAATTACATAGAGCTGCAAATACATAATCGAATTCCACTTTCCAAAGCTGCCGTATAACAGTTCGCACGAACTACTCAATATAATAATAGCTACCTACTACAGCACTTTTCCAACTTGGGGAAAGGCTTGCGGTACCCTTTAATCGAATTTCTAGAAACTTCTTTGTGGGAACTTGTAAAACTGGTGTGTTCTAGTTTGTCGTTGTTGTCTCTGAAACGTAAACGTCTGCTTGCTATTGGTTCATATATCCATCATACCATTACAATAGTATATATTATAAATGTACTATGTTATTGTATTACTTCAGAAACTCTAAAATATTCAAAACTTCATTTTAAAATAATAGACCACAGCCTCTGAGTGCCAGTAGTATTTGTTTTTTCTAATTAAAAATAACTATTTTTGAACAAGCTTTTTAGCTTACCGTACATTGTCATCCAAACCAAAAGTGTATGCAAAATTTCATCTTATCCGTTGAGGATAACTGCTTTAAAATTCAGTTGCAAGATTTGACCCGAACTTACATAAATACATTGCAAGTTAATAAAAAGCTTGTAACAATTATTAGAGAGAGCATTGCAAGTCCACATAACGGCCTGTGACAATAAAATGCACTACCATTACGTAATATAATATCATCGCAAATTCTCTAAATGTATTCCCACCATTTTAACCTATTCATTACTAAATTGTGGTTTACAGCAGTGCGGTAACGAAATCCATTAAAACACAGAACCAGTAAAAGACTGGTAGTAGTCTAACAAGTATAGTTTTGAAGTAAAATGGGGAAGAAGCTCTTTAAAAAGGAGAACACAATTTTCTTCAGATTTCATTTAATGCAAAGTTTGTAAAGATCCAATTTGAACTTGACCAATCCCACTAATTGCATTTCTGCCAGCGAATTCAGGACTGCTTTTTTTGAAAATTACACTGTGTAGTCATGGCGTTCTTGGAAGACCGCAAAGTTTAAATACCGCGTTCTTTGTACACTGTCGAGCCAAAGTAGGAAACTCTTTGGTACAAGAAATTATTCATTAGCTTTTGCGGCGCGCAGTGAGACGAGCCTGCTACGATACGACCATATTCTTTGTAATTACCCCTCATTGTAGAGGCTATGTTTTGCGCAAACATTTTATTAATGATAATTTGAAACAACATTTTGGTAGATGATTTTCCTTGTTTTTCAGTTAAACGGTTGTGACTCTTGCTTGCCTGTGGTATAAACTAAAATCAACTCTTTACAATTCAACTCATATCTGGCGAGCGCGTATGTACTTATATGAAGCAAAATGATAATGTGTACTGTCGTTCAATCTACCTCTATGGGAAAAAAATCGTGAGATACATACATAAATATGTCTATTCATATTGCCTGTCTGAAATTCTTTCATTTATTTATCGACGAAAATACATAAAATTCATTCATTTCTTCGGCGCTACAACCCTTTGTGGGTCCTTTCACATACACTACCTACGCCAAATCCTTAATCTATTCATCAATATCATCTATTAGCTACACAGCTTCCACGGAATATGTTATCAAAAACTCTGAACACGCACAAAATGTATTGCCAATATTCATGGTGTTCTCATGATTCATCGCCAAGCCATGATATACGACATCATATTTTATAGTAGAAAAATAATGAGATCGATAAGTTTTCATTGTTGGATTCGTAGCATGGTCCGTATACACACAACACGATGCCATAACGGAAATTGGATAATAAATCTTTCTGTTTTACTTTGTAATTTAAACATAATTATTTCACAATCTTGCAATTCAAACAACGGTTCGTCCCGAAGCAATTTCGAAATATTTTATCTTCAATTCTTGGGAATATATTTTTTAATTTGGATTGGATTTGTTTTAGGGAGTTCACCTGATTTTCCCGAAAATTGGCCTTGTGAATGGACGTCCGGAGAAATACCGTTCATCTTCAATTTTTATTCAATAGGTGAGTACTCAATACATCAATAGTTGACTGGAATATTTTTTCTAATTATATTATTTTTGTGTCTAATTATGTTGTGTACACTAGTGAGCCACCTCGGCTTAGCTCGTGATAAATTATACGCTAAAAACTTCCTCGTTTCTCATTTTTCCTATTAGTGAAAACCGCATGAAGATCCGTTCCGTAGTTTTTGAGTATTTCAAATTCAAACTTTGGGACTTTATTTTATAATATGCAGTGATAGGAAATCATATTAGTTAGTTCATCAGATTTTTCCGTAGTTTTGTTTGAGCCAAAGATAAATATTACTTTTTCCATAATCGTCTCTGTGCTTATAAATAGCTGTTCTAGAAAGTTTTTCAAGTCTTCATTGCATTAATTCATTCTTCATGTTTAATGCTTATTTAACTTAATAAGAATAAAATAATAAACACTACTCATAGGAGGTGTCTACTTAAGTACTCAACCATCCATCAAAATTAATATACAACACTCTTATTCTCCCGTTTAGGGATCATGATCCCACTATAATGTCCAACCAGTTGGATTCCGGGTCTTCAGTAAGGGCAGTTGTCCAATCATTATTTTTAGTTGGACAATGGCACCTAATCTGGACACCTAATAATAATAATACAATAAATAATAACTACTTTTCATCCTACATGTCTATCAAGGCATCTGCGAGTTGGTTTTGACCCCTCGTACTCCTTTCAAAGGTCCTAGGCCTTTATACCCGAGAATCTCAAAGATATATCAAAATAATAACATAATATCTGAAGGAATAAACAAGAAGAGACTAGAAGTAGCTGGTATTGAATTTTATTAAATAGAATCACAAATAACAGTACAGTTTTCTTAGTAAGAAAAATATAAATATATAACAAGAAGAGACTAAAGAGTACAAGACCATAACTTTTTGTGAAAAGCTAAACACCTAATAGTTTGATTATACAACAATAACACCTACCTAACTTTAGTATAGTTTGTACAACAGTTTTTACATCTCACTAACAAACACTCACACATATAAATCATAAGTAATTTATTTCAGAACAATATAAATTGTGTAAACATTTCGTAAAATAAAACCGTACCAAATACCTCTCCAACTTTTATATTCCCTTTAGCTCCACCAGCAGTACGTACAATGCCAACACTCCTACGAGTATTTTACATACAAACGGAGTCTATTCCCCGTAGATTTGCGGTAAGACCTACATCCAGTAAACTAGAAATGGGTAGGTTAGGTTCAACAATTACCCGATTGTTTGATTCGTTTCGCCTGAACCTACATGAATATTTTAAACTGCCTGCGGGAATACTGAAACTGAAGGTATACACACAGTGAGGGAACTCCTTTGTACTTGTGTTGGTGGTTTATAGGCAATCTGATATTGCTCTATATGTATTCTTTTCTTTTGGTAACTACTGTTGTAAGGTTTTTTTTTGAACTCACCAACTTACCCAGTGGTAGTAAATGCATAAGAGTAATAGGGATGGATTCGCATGAGGTATTGATTAAAGTAAAGTCTTTTACTTGGTCTTCTCAAATAATTTAATCTTCTCACAAATACAGTCTGTCATTGAAGGTTCTTGATGAATATTATTAAATAAGCAGAACTTATATTAGAAGGGATACATATACCTTTAGAGTTCTACACTGGAGATATGCTGTCTCAAACAACATCGTTCATCCTGTGCAGTTGTATCTATGCATCAACTTCACCACCATCTGTATTCGGATCCTGCTGCATATGTCTTGGGACGTGATTTTCTCAAGTCGTCATGATATGTTGTTAAATATGTTAGATTGTGATGGCCATATATATATGTTTATTAAATTATATAAATGTCCTAAGGACCCTGACAAGAAGAAAAATCATGGTGAGATTCATAACACATGGATGATAGAACGCGTGTAAAATTGTAAAATTGACAACCTATGAAAACGTATATGTCATGGACCAAGTTATTAAACACTGCACAATGTATAATGCCCGGGCATTATGAATCAAGTCAAATAGGGAAATATAATTAATATTGATTTATACTTCTATATTTATCACATTGGGCAATTCGAAAATTATGGACAATGAATACTAATTAATTGTCCATAATTTTCGAATTGACTCGCTTCGCTCGCTCGTGGACTACCAAGAGCGAGCGAAGCGAGTTAGGGAACTAAGGCCACCCCGATACGGATAGGTTAGGTTCGAAGGAGATGACGGGAGCTGGGAGCTAAAGTGATGGAGCAAAGCTAGCGAACTCAGCACCCGTCATCTAATTCATGACCACGAGGCCCATGACCATGAGGTTACTTTAAACCCTAGAAACAGAAATAGAAGCGCCGCGCAGCGGGCTCCACCGCGTCTACTTAGTTGCTTAAATAGTAATCGTACTTACCTATTCTATATTAAAATCAATGTCAACATTAAAATAATTTAGTAAAACACATCTTTTGTAGTGTACAATAAAGAATAGAATAACTAAATAATGTTTGTATTACCTTGCACAATGTTATGGGCATTATTCAGAAAGCCCGGTCAATTTAATTATTTCAATAATTTTATCATATTGCCTACACATATTGGGCTATTTTCAAATTGACCGGGCATAATGAATAATGGCGTATTAATCACTTGGTCCATAACATATAAACCTATACATGATATCTATACTAATATTTTATAGAAGTTAAATTGACAGTAGGCATCGCTGTTAGGGTACACATGCTACGTTTTATCTTGAAAACACGTTATTCCTTTGGAATAACCCACGGAACTGAAGCCGCGGGAAAAAGCTTACTTTAGCACCTTATAATTAATTATTATTGTAATCACTACACATCGGATACGATACGTGATATTTATTATGATACATAGGTAATTAAATAGGTAACTATTATATTTTGTGGTTAGGATTCGGTATTGAATTTCGTTTTTGTTTATTCTATGCAAGTGGAACTGTGGACTATTGGTAAATGGCACTTTATGTTTTGAAACCACTTTTTGATGAAATAACACAGCTACCAGGAAGAACAAAGGTTTGGTGGTGTACTAAATATGCCAACAAAATCAAATTTACATTCTTTACAACTTTTTTTTTGTCTTGCAGGACTGAAACGTTTAATGAGCCTTGTAAAAAAAGGTCATACTTACCTTGAGAGGCGATCTTGTTTGAAGTTCATAGAACACGATCCGGAAGTGGTGGCGAAAAAGAAGAACTTCACATACCTTTACTATAACTTTTCTGGGGTACTTGAGAATTGCTGTTTGCGATTTTACAAGAAACCTGTTGGGCGACGGGTATGTGTGTGTTTTTTTATTTATTTGTTGCCCCTTATATTTTTTGAGGAATGTAAGAACTCATGAAAATAATTATTTAACTACGGGATCAACTCCAAAAATTTTTCATAAAAAAATTCATATAGAAAAGATAGCAAGAGATCCGTTATTATGTATAGTATAACCACTATACCAGGGCTGAAGCCTTTGAAAATGATAAAAAGTGAAAAAAAAATGGTAGGATGAAACCCATTGGAAAAAGGAAGAGAATATAACAAATATGAATGGTAAAATATTTTATGGGCGATCTGAGGTCGGGAAGTGGAAGGGAGTGAGTTTTTAAGAGTAAAAACGGTTTATTTTCAAACAACTGCATCATAAAATAACTTTTTAATTCATATAGCACACTTTTACTTTTTAATTTACTGGCGCGTATGGCCTCATTGACTTAATGCAGAAAAATGTGGCATTGTGCTGCGTGCGCTGCGCAGTCATCCGTGATGAGAATCAAAATTTCTGGCCATACCCATATTTTTTCTGTTTCCACTTTTGTTTTGTTTTATTTCAACTATATGAAGAAATTATAGGTTGGTTGGTAGTCTATGCAAGAAGCTTATAATTAGTTATTAAAACACTCGTGTGATACTATTATTTATATACTCACGTGTTTTAATAACCCCTATTTTATGACCGTTGCATAAACTACTATTATTCCATTCATTTTTACCCTATTAGTATTGAAATTTCCCGTGATCAATCCCTTACATTTTGGCTTTTCGACCATCGCCATCACTGTTATTCAATGGTAATCTAGGGTCTCAAAGGTCTGGCCTTTTCTTCACCCATAGAAGAGAATAATAAAAATAAGAACTGGTATTGCCATTCAACGTGGCAATGCAAGAATTGATGATTCATTTATTTTCCAGATGGTACTAATAACTCCAACATGCTCGCTACCCTCGGAGGTGGCGCACGCATCCCTGCATGGTATGGGCGTGACGCATAAGAAACGTGAACCCTTCAGCGAAAAGATGGTAAGAACAGTCTTGTTCTCTGCTGATTGCCGCATTAATGCGCTCCAGAAGATGATGTTCATTGATTTGAAAAGCATCTAGCTTGTCTTGTCTACACATATTTACGATAAAACATGGGATTATTTGCAGTTTGAGTAATTTAATAAAATATATTTCCTTATTATTTCTTTTATTTTCTTTTTTTAATATCTTTTCGTAGGAAGCTGCAAAGCTGTAGTCAATGAATATACGTCGACTGACGTGCGACCAAATAATTTTTACAGGGCATCTCTGACATTTTATTATTACAAAAATACGCCTTTTAAGTTTCGATAAATCTGGGTCACTTCCGTGACTTTACCTGTAGGCTTCAGGAAACATTTCATTTTTATAAATAAACAAATAGAAGAACCAATACACCGCCAAAATGGGGACAAAGTGAACTTAAAGCCTCCCATTACTCTATAAAACATTTATTTACATTTCAACCTCCTGGAATAAATTTAGGTTCCGAACACACGAATGGTTTATGTCCCTCTTAAAATCTCGAAAACAATGTTATTTTTTAAAAGTTTTATTCATTGATAAGGTCGGGCCAACGTTATAGAAAAGCATGAATTAACGATACTATTCGGTTATCCCTTTCCACGAATTTACACTTTGAGGATCTATCTATTTATCTGGAGTGTAGAGCTCATGCATCCTAACGAAGTGTTATTTTTTATCCAGTTTTTGTTTTTTGTCTATATTGTGTTTCCTTTTCAAGTTCACGCAAATGTTGAAAAGATCTTGCCACCATTAGCGCAAAAACCAACCAATCAATTATTCTTAATAAGTTTGTATGAGAAATAGGCGTTCTAGTTGAGGCTGACAAGTATAGAAAACGGTACATCATCAAAAAAATCCACTGCTCTATGCGCACACACTAGCATATATATGAGCCCTCTCCAATCTTCACTACACCAACCAAAGCTGTGCTCCTCTCCTGCAGCTAACTACCGTGGCTCTCATCTAATAGGGGGCCATCTTCAGGAACGCAGTTATTACTCCAGAACCTTTCAGCCCGATGGCCGTTGGTCATCCGTTTTGCGAGCAATGTGTCCTACCCAATGCCACTTAAGTTTCGCAATCCTTCAGGTGATGTTAGTTTCTTCCTTCATGTCTGATTTCATCACGCAAGGAAACCTTGGGATTTCCTTGCTTTTTGCCCTTTCATAGAGAACGAAACAAATAGAATTTTGAGACCATAACTTGTAAAACAAAACTTCAGCAGAGATAAGATAACAAAACAATACACACAGATCCTGCTCATCAACGACTTGAATATGTAATTTGAGACACGTCCGAAGTCTCTTGTGCACTTGCAGTGACTTCGTTCATTAGCCAGTCGGGAATAAGTCGCGAAGTTTCGCTAACTTGATTACTCCGAGTCGGGAATTAACACGCTTGCCGAAACAACGCGCCTAGTAATGCGTATATTTCGCAGTCCTCGAGATGAAGCGCTCTCTAGTTACGGAATACGGAATAGTAGGGATTTGGAGTACGTATGATGGAAGTTTTCGTTGATGAGTTTTGGCAACAAAAAATAAACAAAAACAGGAAGTTATTGTTCGTTCTTTTTCACGTAAAGTTAAGCTAATGGGGGACTGTGTATGGGGAGATAGAGTAGCTAACTTTTTTCAACCGTTTTTTTTCATATACACTTTCATAGGCACACTCTATTTTATCAGAAATCGCAGAGCCCGCTCCAAATGTACTATACCTAGACGACCAGCATATGCAACTTACAAATGTTACTGCGCCGTCCGTAGATGAAAATTCTCCACGAGAATTTGCCCAAGAAAAAAAGCACATCCAAAAGTACTACAGTAAAACTTATTCTTATAAATTTCCTTTAAAAGCTTTTCTACTTTAGTCTAGCCAGTAACTTCACTGCAGTCAATATACTTGAGCCAACGGCTGATGTATTCTGGTTAAGAATTGCTAGGACAATATACGAAGTCTCCCCACAGATTTGTTTTACACCTTTTGCGATTGACCTATTACTCCTTTTGTTACCTATTCCGTAGCTCAAGGTGAATACTGCGATTTGGGATGTTTTACATTGTAACTAAGGAGTATTGATTTTGTAGCAATTTGCTCCTTGTTTCAAACACTACGGGTGGCAATTTAGAATATTGGTTAGACTTGAAGCAAGTCAGGAAATCGGTAGTGTAGCATTAGAATTGGGATCAATACAAAATAGAAAAATTGAGACTGAGTACCAAAATTTTGAGTAAAATCCAAATTTTAAGGTTGCCATGGCTAGAAATCCTCCAGGTAATAGTTTCAAACTGGAAAGGGCAAGCGTGTACACAACAAAAAGCTTTACTTTGTAATATGCTCCCTACCTCAAATGGACAGATGACTTTGTTACCATCGAGGGTAGTACCTAGAAAAGAGTGGCACACGAGTGCAGGAGTTATCACAAGAAAAGAGAGCAAAATTAGGCTGTGGCTGAGGATGATGATGAAGGCTTCACTCCATTTTTTGCGTCTTTCGCAAGCCAACTTCTTCTTCTTTTAAACTAAACTAAGAAATCAAAAACAAACACTTGTAAATTCTTGAAAGTACTTACTAAATGTAGGTACTTATCGAACAAAATAGAAATTGAGGCCCACCGCCATTGACCTGATGGTCTGATATAGAAAGAGACCTTTAAAAAAAAGGCAATTTCTGGAACAGGCAACCCAAGATAGAACGACAAGTGGCTCAGGAAAGTGAGGAGACCCGACCCCAAATAATAGGACCATGGACGGAAGAAGAAAAAGACCTACAAAGATATAATACTTTTCATATTCAGCAAACACGCACTCTTCCAAAGCATTAAGAATATTCAAAAGCATTTAAATTCAATAAAAACACACTTTACAGTTACTAGAAACGTATTATAAATACCTACTTATTAAGAGAAACAATGAATATCATACACTGATTCAGATACAACAACTCTCATTGAGAATAAGGCCGTCTCTGGGTAGAAAATTATCGCAATTTGTGTGGCAATTTGTCAATCGCGTTTTAGTTGCTGTGATTGGTTGAATGAACGTTCACAACTAATCGCATCATTTGACTTTGTATTGCTGCGGCGTGGTGTCACGTATTAAAGTTGCGCGGTTTTAATCTACTGAGGCTCTATTATTCATAAGTCTGATAACTTTTAACTGAGGAATAAAAGTGGTGTTTTGACAGCTTTTGTATAGTAAATATGTCAAATGGCCATTTTATTCCTCAGTTAAAAGTTATCAGAGTATTGAAAAATAGGCCCTAAGAAATATAAAGTTTATATTCAGCAAACAATAGACGCGCACTCTCCCAAAGCCTTAAGAAATATTCAAGAGCATTTAAATTCAATAACAACACACTTAACTGTTACTAGAAACGTATTAAAGATACTTAGTAAGAGAAACAATGAATATCATACACGTGCCGGTACTCAGACACAACAACTTGAGAATAAGGTCGTTTCTGAGTAGAACATTTTCGCAATTTGTGTGTCAATTTGTCAAACGTGTGTTAGTTGCTGTAATGGGTTGAATGAACGTTCACCATATCACATGCCCCCCTGCGGCCGCCATGCTTTGTGGGTTATGATTTAGGGAATGTCATAGCGTGGTCCTTATAGGTTTTAATTAGGCTTAAATTGTTGCAAATTTAATTAACATTTAAAAAGTATGGAATTATGTTTGTCGAAAAGCAAATAGTGAAAATGGTCCCAAAATTTCGCAGCTTTTATTGTGGTGCGCAGCGAGCACCAAGTTTTCGAAATTGCAAATTTGGCTTCACACTACCCTAACTGTTCCATACAATATACCAACGAATCATAACTACACGATGTTTTGCGATTTTAGTGTCGATTTCTTTAACTGTGCTTATAGTAAACTAGCTTCTGCCAGCGGCTTCGCCCGCGTGAAAGTCTTATTAGCCCTAGGGAATATATACCTGACTATAATCTATGTCTGTGCATAATTTCATCCAGAGCCGTCCAGCCATTTGAGCGTGAAGAAGTAACATACATACAAATACACACACGCACACTCACAAACTTTCGCTTTTATAATATTAGTGTGATTAGGTTCTGCCAGCGGGATCGCCCGCGTGAAAAGCGTTTTATCATCCCAAGGGAACATTATACCGGGATAGAAAGCCTATGTGCTATTCCAAGCTATAAATCCATTTCTGATCCAAATTTCATGCAGATCCGTTCAGCCATTCTGGCGTGATTGAGTAACAAAAATAAATCCATCCATCCAATATTTCACATTTAAAATATTGTTACTAGCTTTCGCCAGCGGCTTCACCAGCGTGACTGTCGATAAATATCCCAACTGAATATATGCCCGGGATAAAAAGTATCATATGTGTTATGCCAGACTATAATCTATCTCTGTGCCAAACTTCATACATGTCCGTTCAGCCGTTTGAGTGTGAAGAAGTTACAAACGTACTAACACACTCAAAAACGTTCACCTTAACAATATTAAAATGTGATATAGTAAGATATTAAACTACTTATTTTTCAATTCAAACCCGCCTGTCAGAAAACAGCAGTCTTTCTTAACTCTTCTTAATTTATCATTGTGTTTGTATCATAAAATGTAACTTATACATAACCATAAATATCTTTAGATGCCAGTTAGCACGCCTTCACAAGTAATACCTCCCGAAAAAAAAAAAGAAACAACAGCACCTACAACTGAGTTCAATGTCCGAATACGACTTGCATAAAAAGTATTCCTTCAAAGGGGCCATTCATAATATTTGACTCGGAACTACGCTTGCTTTGTAAAACACAGTCGCAATTTAGCCCAGTCAAGGGGCGAAGGACCCCTCTAACGACTGATGAGATATTTTTCTATTGCTCTTTATATAATAACACAAAATCGCTCAGTAGCAATCCACTAAGTTACTCCGTGAAAGAAATGTAATTTTCTCAACTTTGCTGTTTACTGATTTGCCAATTTAAAGCAATTTTTTGTAGTGAATAGACTCGTTATGCGAGAAAACTTATGTAAGTACAGCGCTTGAGTAAATGTTTCGTATTTAGTTAGATGTTGAGTATTTAATTTTGTTGTATTTCTTTTACGAGCGGTGATAAAGTTCGTAACGATGCTAAGGCTTTTTACACATTATGGTTGAGTGCTTATCGAAGTTGCTCTGCAACAACTGGCATATCTATTATGTGCTAGCTTCAGTGGTTTCGCCCGCATGAAATTTATATTAGAGAAACAAAATTATATCATGGTACGCCATGTGGTTTACTCGTGTACTATCATCATCATCATTTTAGCTGAAAGCAACCTTCACCAAATCATCGGTTCACCTAGTCGGAGGCCTGCCAACGCATCGTCTTCCGGTTCGCGGTCAACATTCCAAAAAGTTTCGGCCGCATCGGCTATCTGTTCTGAGAGCAATGTGCCCTGCCCACTGCCACTTAAGTTTCACAATTCATCGGGCTATGTCGGTAACTTTGGTAAAAAAAAAATGGTAGGTAGATAGAGTAGGTAGGAACTAAAGGACGTTAAGTAAGGTAGGGTAGGCAGTTGACGGGCGCAAAGCCGCGGGCACAGTTTGTTTATAATAATAGCGTTTTTTTTACTTCGAGAACCGAAACGACTATTTCTCTTCTTTTACTAATCAAAATATGAATAATACTGCTACCCGCCTCGCGGTTGCAGTACGTGACATCAAACAGAGTGTACCGTTCTTACATTTCTAACAAAATTCTTCCGTTGATAGCTCCCATTCTCTTGCCAAACTAATATCAAGATATGAGATGCATTCAAATATTCACATATATTTCGCAAACGGCAAACATTTCCATCAAACCTAGCTCTTTCATAATAAAATGAAAGAATATGAGTAACGTCTGGCAACATATTTAAAAGGTACACAATTCAATACATCATCGTTCGAAACAGTGAAGATAGAAGTGCAAACAAAGCGATCTTATCAACCCAGCAGACGCAATGCGATCAGACAACAACGAAACCAAGAATATAGACATCTATTCTTAATCTTTTGAACCCCTCTCACACATACGTGGAACAACTTAAAGGGGGATGAAGGAGATCATCTTACATTAGCCGCTTGCACTTAGTATTGCCGGAGGCATTCTAATAGTACCTCTTAAAAAGAAAACTAAGAAACAATATAGCCATACACCACATTGTTTACTCCAGTTATACAATACCGATACTATCTTAGTAAACGAAATTGAATTTCAGTTTCAATTTAATTTACGGAACTGTTGGGAGAATACTTCAAAATAAATATTAGTTCGTTTATTTCTGCGCTATGAGTAATCCCAAGGAAATTGATGAAATGTTTTTGTTTTGTTTAATATTGTTGAAGAATATTGATTTATGTTTACGTCTAGTAGAAGGGGAAAATTCAACTTTTCTTTACCCTTCGAAAATGAACTAAAAACACGCAATGTTTTATCATCATCAGAAGTCGTTCTAACAATGACGATAAAAGTCAGGCTATTTTGAAACTATAGTTTCACACAAATTCAAATGCCGACTACCACCATGCCATGTGAAATACCACTGAGAAGCAAAGACCTCTCCTTTTCCAAATGATTCTGTTTCTAAATCCATTTATTATTTTGAAAACATGTCCTCTATCACACAACAACAACAATCCTACCTTAGGTATTTGTCGGCGACACTCAATTACCGACTCAAATCACATATCACAAAAAGATTACGAAAAACTATCACGTATGCAGACTTATATTAAGCCGATAACAGCCCAGAGACCCTCTGTGATTTTGGCAAGCGTGCATCCATGGAGCCACTAAATAGATAGGAACAGCAGCTTAGCTCTATACAACGAGGGAAAATAGGCAACCGCATATATACCCCTGAGTTCTGACTTAAGGATCTTAAGTTGAGTGTTATTATTTTCAAGCTTTACTTTAGACCGAAAATCTGTAAAACTGACATTAAAATAGGGTTTGAGTCGGTTTGACGCATTCTTTACTTTACAGACGCGTCTCCGACAAACGGCGTCTGTGCGTCGTTAAAAAACTATTATCTGTTTTCAGAAATAAATTGTTGATGCATCACAAATTAAACATAAGTCATGTACAATTCAACTATTTTCTTAATGTCGCTTGGCAATCATCGCACTGCCAAATATAAACTAATGCTAATTGACATGTCAATCAATTATTAGGTATACCGTGTATAATAATTTGAATTCCGAACTCAGTATTTGATTGTTATGTTTGCTTATTTCCATGTGAAATGAAAGCTGTAAATATAGCAGCTTTTGCAGCCATTTTGCTAGCAGCCATTTTTAAAATAAATCACATTATGATAAAGAGTATTAACCACTCTATATACTTACAAGTTGTTTGAGAGCGTCCGGTCTGCAGCAAGTGCAAAGGGCACAGTGCTGGCAACTCGTCTAAGCAAAAACGCGCTTGCTCTCTAAAAAAGCACTAAATGCTCGCTGTCAAAAAAACGCTGTATTTGGCACCAAATTAAAACAAATTTTGATAACGACACATCCATTTTTATTATAGTCTCACTCTTCAATTCGTAAACTGACTCAGTATAACTGACGGAAATTTATAAATTACTGTGGAAATACAGAACGTAAAATGAAGTTAGCTACATATTACAAAATAGTATGCGAAGAATCCCCAAGTCATACAATAAGATACCAACCTGTGAAATCTAGTGGCAAATAAGCATTGTTATTTCTGATAATTTCAGCGATTCGTTCCGTGTTACGCACATCACTGAATAAATATCAATAGATATGCGAAAATATTTCAAAAAGCGCTCGATTTAGCGTTAGGCACTAGAACGCGCTATTGAACAAAAAAAGCGCTAGATCTGGCGCTGAAAGCGATAAATTGGCAGCACTGAAAGGGCAACGGAGGGCAGCACTGAAATTCGACGACTGACGAAACACGGAGCCGCAAGCCGAGGAGCATTAAGAAAATGTTTGTATTTTAATGCCATTGCCTGTTGACTTTTTATTCAAATAATCACAATAGTCACATTAGTTTTCTAATAATATTCGTTCCAGAAACAGGTTCCTAATGCGATAAAGTTCTAAGGGCAAAACGTTTATGGTAAGGCTCACTTTCATGCAAATATATGGTTCACTTTGGACCTTGGGAAGGAATTTACAAAATAATGCCGATCTGCAGCAAATGCCAATCGTAAGTACCTTCTCGTACGCATGCAGTTGCTGTACATAACGCGGGTCTATATGCCTTCTGTTTGTATCTTTTCAGTATAGGTACGTTGTATAGGTACGTATATGTATATTAGTGATCACATTAACATCTACCCTCTCATAAAAGCCAATGGACTCGGTTGCGCAATATGAGAAATGTATCGTTTTATTTTACTGTTATTTCACTTTCTGTTTCTTCTCAGGTCAATCTGTTTAGTATTTAAAATATGTTGGCTAACTGGGGATTAATATACTATTATCAAACTATCTGTTTTTTTTTTTTTTTTCAAAGTCTAATAGATTCCAATTGCGAGTTCCAAAGTAGCACAGAGTGATTATTCAATATACATGCTAAACTCACGTCTTTTTACCCGAATGCCGATGGAATAATGGAAATATGTATGTATGTTTGTTCCTATTTGGCGTTCCAAACGCATTGGCCGATTTTGATCGTTCTTACGTCAAACGTTTCGTCTTAACCTCGAGAGTGTCACTGGTTACATTAAACTTAAAAATAGAAAAATGATGGATTTTGGGCGCCATATTGTGGGGGGGGGTCATTTTTTCTTCCAAACCCATCGTGTGGGATATCAAAATGTAGGGTTTTAAAAGGTAATTTCAGCAATATATAACACTTATATATTAAAATGTATCTAATTCTAAGAAAAAAAAAAAAAAACTGTTATTTTTTTTTGCGATGATTTTTTTGTAATTTTAATTTTGCTTCTTATTAAAAGCAACATTAAAATTTAAAAAAAAAACCCACGACGGTTAAAAAGTAATTGAACCCAACTTATCAAGGGGTTTTAAATAATTTTATCCTTTTTGAATTCCTTTTTAACCGTCGTGGGTATTTTCAAAATGTTTAATTTTGCTTTTTATTTTAAACTTTTTAGAGAGCATAGATATTGTACGGGACGGACGTGATCGCTTGAGGTAGATAGGTATTCTGTAGGTTGTAAGGCTCCTGCTCGAACGCGTTGACGCCCCTGCACCTATAGTTCAGTTGTCATCGGGAATTTTTGACCCTGGGAGTTGGTTGAAGGCTGCCTAGTGTGTTGAGGTGAAGGCGTTATGTCCAGAAAATAAAGACTTAATTCTTCATGACTATTTGCGACGTTTTTTCATGGTCTTCGTTACACAAAGTTGCGTGGATTTTACTAAGTTAAAATAATGGCTACAAATTGGACGGTGGACCTGCGCACTATCCTTCTAACAAACTTTACCGTAACGAGGGCCTTGAATTTGCGTTCGCGCAGATTTTTATTTACAAAATTGTTCACTATCTACTAAAGCTATAAACTGACAGAAACTCCCCTTCTTCTGAACCGATTTCAATCAAACTTGTATGGTTGGATAGGTCTCGAGACGGCCTTTCCTTCGGTTCCTAGCTATAACCTCCAGGGAGTTCTTGCAGGAAGAACACCGAAAAAGGGGAAATTAGTAGATGTCTATATAAGAAACGAGTAGATGCCTAAATACCTATCGTAAATGAAGCTTACTTGTCAGTGTCACAAAAACGTAGCTGCGTAGGTGGAAATGGTGAGTCTTTAAATTACATTTTATATTTAGTTTGCATGTTGCATTTTTTTTTTTATTTCCATCAATTATTTATTTATTACTTCATGCACACAAACGTACAGAGGTGGACTTAATACCTTAGACTTTTTCTACCTTGCCTTGATTCGATCTCAATATTGTTCCTTGTGTTTTCTTTTAACAAAATACTTGTTTCATACAATTCAGGAAACTTACACTTACCTATATCAGCGTCTATGGCTAAAAGCGGAACCCATCAGTTACGAACTAGTCCTAAAGTAAACTCAAAACAGTAGACACTGGGTATTAACGATGATCATCTCAATCTAACTTCTCGATAGACTTGCCACGATCTAATCATAGTTAGGATATTGTTTAGAACTTCGGTCACTTGCATAATGGTTTTATTAAAATTACTGATAGTTACAACTTATTTGAATTTCCTGGATGTAATTTAAATACTGTTCCTGCTTGTACCCACTGCTTCGCTCCTATAGCCAATCCGATTCGAACCGTGCATTTAACGGGATAAAAAATAGGCAGTCATGGTCATCATCATTATCGCAAAAAACGGCAAAAATATCACGTTTGTTATATGGGAGCCCCACTTAAATATATGTTTTTTCTGTTTTTAGTATTTGTTTTTATAGCGGCAAAATAAATACATCATCTGTGAAAATTTCAACTGCCTAGCTGTCACGATTCATGAGATACAGCCTGGTGTCAGACGGACAGACATACAGACAGACAAAATTACATAGAGACAGACAGACATCCAGACAGACAGACAGACAGACAGACGGACTGCGGAGTCTTAGTAATAGGGTCCCGTTTTTACCCTTTGGGCTCGGAACCCTAAAAAGTACCTATGAATTTGAAAAAGACACATTGGTTCGTTTGACTTTTGCCCAGATATGAACCGACGATAACAAGCACGAGAGGCGAGGTCTTAGTCACTGGGCCACCACAAAATTTGAAACAAAAAAAGAAAAAATAAACACGAATGACGTACAAACATCACCGCTTACCATTCCGTGATATAGTAACACCAACTCATCAGTCTTTCTAAATATGTGGCAAGCAAATACATTTCTATTTATATCTTCAACTATTTCCATCGGCTAGTTGGCAGGAGTTTCCTTTATTGACAACTATCGCGGCTCGATGGGCATGAGATACAATCTGTGTTATCTTTCATACCTAGAAGAGCCCGATAGCTCGAGACGAGATACGGTACGCTTTAGTTAACGGAGGCCGTATGGAGAAATTCTAAACTAGAAGCCTTGTAGGAAGATATTCAAGCAATTATGGATATTGGTGAATTACAAAATTTCTATTAAACAAGTTTTAACAATATAATGAACTTATTATTGGGATATGAATAATCCTAGTCCCAGTTATAATCTACCAGTGTGCCAAGTTGCATCAACATCTATTTCGATATAAAAAGTAACACTAACACCCTTGCGCATTATGATATTTATGATGGTTTGGAAATATAATATAACTAGCTGACCCAGCAAACTTTGTTTTGCCATAAAAAGACCAAACATTTATCTACCCTACCTACCCGACCCTACACTACCCTACCCTACCCGACCCTACACTACCCTACCCTACCCTACACTACCCTACCCTACCCTACCCTACACTACCCTACCCGACCCTACACTACCCTACCCTACCCTACCCTACCCTACCCTACACTACCCTACCCTACTCTACCCTACCCTACCCTACACTACCCTACCCTACCCTACCCTAACCTACCCGACCCTACACTACCCTACGCTACCCTACACTACCCTACGCTACCCTACACTACCCTACCCTACACTACCCTACCCTACCCGACCCTACACTACCCTACACTACCCTACCCTACACTACCCTACCCTACACTACACTACCCTACACTACACTACACTACCCTACACTACCCTACACTACCCTACCCTACCCTACCCTACCCTACCCTACCCTACCCTATGTCCTTCTCCTGGTTCTAAGCTACCTCCCTGCCAATTTTCAGCTAAATCGATTCAGCCGTTCTTGAGTTATAAGTGAAGTAACTAACACGACTTTCTTTTATATATATAGATATGGATTTGAAAAAAAGAACTAAAATAATTTAAATATAGAACAACATTTTAACGTTGACAATTATGGCCGATTTTAATGAATACGCAGAAAATTTCATAAAAGAAAATGATTAAAAGAGCCATAACGAATCGTCCTGGCCGAAAATATATTTATTTTAGGGGCAGAAGGAAAAAATGGTAATTGAATTAAGTCGTATGGCCTTCGTGTTTGAATATCATTTGAATTGCAATAAGCGGACAACGAGGGCGTTTGTGGAGATCGTTACAAACATTCATTTCATTGAGTTATAGGTTGGAGTAATCTGAAATTGAGGGTAACTGTAAAGGACTTAAGGCTCGTTAACTGAAATCAAAAACTTAGAACAAAAAAAATAACAACGCAAAATAATTTATCTGCCAGTCCTATCATAAATTCGTCTCAAAGTTTTTTGTAAATTATATGTCATCATCATTCCAGACGAAAACCTTCCACTGCTAGATACAGGCTTCCCACAGGCATTGCTTTATCGAACGTCACTTGCTTCTCGCATCCAGCAGACTCCCGCGGTCCTTACCTCGTAGTAGCCCTACAAATTATATATTGATCTACCAATGCTCTTTTTTGAAGGGCTACTGCTTGATAAAAAATATAAGCACGCCCTGTGTCAATCTCGGACCTTTTCAAAAATAGAATACCGCGCATCGACAAATTGCGGCCATTTCTTCATAAACACACCCCAAAATTAAATATTCCAAGTTTAAACAATGAAAAACCTTTTTTAAAAGCCTACCGCAGAATTTAAGTGCTATCAACCCACTTTGTGATGTACCCACCCCAAATTCAACACAAAGTGAACACAAATACCGTTACATAAAAAGAGGGGTACACACAGTTTGAAAGCCCTAACCCGTATCTAACAAAAATAGCGTGCCCTTAGCCGTAATAAATAAAAAGGGAACGGGACCAACGCTGGGTGGTCCGTTTTTCATCATGCTATAACGTTCTGTCACTAGGTGCGAGGTTGTGATCCCACCCTTATCGATGCCCTCGTTTTTGTCAGCGATTCACTCTGCTACCGAATTAAACACTTTCAAATGACCTACGTAATTTAACCATACATTTTTTGGTACAAAAGATTTTTTGGTGATGGCAGTTATCATTATATTAAGAGATCGACACGAACAAGTTTTCAATGTTATGAAAACAGATTACAAACCTATAACTATCAATTATATCCTATAGTATTCAAAGCTATGTATCCAAGGGTTTTTTTTTCTTTTGATGATTTGGCCACCTCTGGTGACAGAGTTAATTAAGCTGCCTCTGAGTATTCGGGAAGTAAAGTTTACAATTATATTTTTGGTCTATCGTTTTGTTTATGAGCATGATGGGCGCGATGTATGGCGACTAGGTCTTTCTGTGTTATTTTAAAATTTATTTTAGTTCCGATGTTTTCTATTAGAGTCAGTACTTAGCTATTTCAGACTTACATTAACTATATAAGTCTAGGTTTCCTCTCGATGCTTTCCGTCACCGTTGCCTGTTATGTCCAAGATACACTTAGAAAGTACATATGCAAATGAAAAGTCACATTGGTACTTACCCGAAAACTTATAAATATGGCCAAAAACAAAAGTAGGCGTGAAATTATATATAGTTGTAAAGGGGATGTGAGAAAGATTTGGAGTAATATAAACAACTGGCTTGGTAGGTCTAAAATGGGGGTAGATTCTGTAATAGAAAAACATTTGTTAAAAAGTGAATCCTTGCAAACTATCTGTAACAATTTTTGTGAAACCTTTACAAAAAAAGTCGACTTAATTAAACATAAATGTCAACAAAATTTTTGGACAGAACAAGCTATGTTAATGACTGTAATGTAAGCTTTCGGTTTAAACAAGTGCTACCAAATGATGTACAAAATGTTATAGACAAATTGGACTGCAACAAGTCGCCGGGGTCAGATGGTATTAGAATTATAGATCTTAAACAAATTAAAGAGCAAATAAGTCCAGTAATAGCTTATTTTATTATTATTAGTGTTAAAAAGTCTCAATATCCGGAGGAGCTTAAAAAATCTATTGTCAGGCCAATATACAAACAGGGATCTCTTTGGGATTATAGCAATTATAGACCTGTAGCAATTTTAAATACAATTAACAAAATAGTCGAAAAAATTATAGTTAAACAGGTTACTACTTTTCTAGAAAATAATAATATATTAAATGAGGTTCAACACGGTTTAAGGCATAATAGAAGTACTGCTTCTGCTTTGGAAAAATTCACAGACGAAGTCAACAATCGTCTTGATGAAAAAAATATAGTTATGGTTATATTTATAGACTTCAAAAAAGCATTTGATACTCTGGACCACGACGACTTGTTGCAGGCTATGGGTGAATGCGGTATAAGGGGCCCCATGAATGCATGGTTTGGGGAGTACCTAAAAAACCGATCACTCAGAGTGTGTGTTAGTGGAACCGAAAGTGTACGGGGAGACATCAAATTTGGTGTGCCGACCGGTTCAGTATACGGGCCACTAGGATACATAATGCATGTCAACTCTATGTCTAATGTATTGAAGAATTGTAAGGCATTTATGTATGCTGATGATACTTGCTTGGTTTATAGCCATAATAATATACAGCTCACACAGCAAGCAATGCAAAATGATTTTGACAATGTGGTTCAGTGGGCACATGATAATGGCATTACAATTAATAATGGCATTACAATTAATAATAGCAAAACTAAATATATGCTCATTCACTCGCCCTATCATAAAAATAAAAACAATCTGGCGGTAGAAGTGAAAGGCCACTCTTACGAATGTCTTCACAACAACAGGCAACACTGTCGCTGCGCATGTTTGGAGACAGTTACTTTTTTTAAGTACCTAGGACTAGTCATAGATAACACATTCACATGGAATCTGCATGTTGACAACGTTTGTAATAAACTACGCTCCATCCTGGGTAAATTAAAAAATCTTAAATATGTTGTCAGTAGGAGGGTACTGTATGTATTGTATTATGCACTGGCGGACTCAATTGTTGATTACGGGTTGGGTGGATATGGTCTTACGTTCCCCACACACCTAAAAAAAATTAACATCTTGCAGACGAGGATACTTAAACTACTCGTAGACAAAAAAACCAAAGAAAGCCTCAATAAGAAATACGAAAGATTGTTCAAAATCTGTAAAGTCCTTCCAGTTCATGACAAAATAAAGTTAAACATTTTAGCAGAACAGTTTAATAGTGAATGTTACAAAGTGGAACGTGAGCATATGTACCCAACTCGTTTATCTAAACAAAAATTGTTTGTTGTTCCCAAGGTCACTAACTATTATGGTAAACGCACAAGAAAGTATATAACGCCGATCTTGATGAATGAACTACCCTCAAAGTTGGTGTCGTGTAGTAGATCCAAATACCAACTTAGGAAAATATTAAAAAAACATTATCTGTCACTCTGTCCCTAGCCATGTTTTGTGACAGGCCTCGCATTGTGCAGCCTTGGGCAAAATAAGTTGATCATGGGTGTGGAATGTGGGATTGTCTGATCCCGATGGAAGTTAATTTATTTTGCTTAACATAATTAGGTATTTAAGTTATTGTTTAAACATTATTTGTAATGTATTGTGACACGAGAGCAACTGCCGACAAACTGTTTTACAGTTTGGCAGATTTTTTTTAATGTTATAGTGTAAACAGATATTGAATAAATAAATAAAAACCCGGATTTGAACCCACGACCTCAACCACGATAGGCGAGGTAAAAGTATTTTGTTGTTAAGATTACTGTAGACGTCCGACATTAGAGCCTTAACTGTCAATCAATTCAGCCTATCGCAGATCACTTCCGGAAATAAGCCACTTCCAAGCAGCAGCATATCACTGGGTGCCCCACCTTCCGTATTTGATTTCTTTAAATAATTAAATTAATTATTTCAAACGAGCACTCGATTGACTAGACCGGTAATAGTACAAGATGATAATTGAAAAACTATTACAAGTCGTTAGTCTACGGACAAGAATACCGCGGTATCATCACTCAACGTCTCATGATATTGTCGCCAGTATTACTCCCGGTCATTCTTAATTTCTTAGTAACTGCAAGGGAATTAAGAAACTCAACACTGCTTTTGAAACAAAAACTTTTGAATTGTGCCTGGCTCATGATTAATCAACATAAATTCAAACGTAAGCACATTAAATAAAAGTGAAGGCAGAATAGATTAACCCAATAACATGAAGCTTATACAAAACCGGCGGTATAAGAGTATACCAGGGTGAACTAACTGTTCACACCTGCGTACCCCTTTAGATGATTGCGATGTTATGTTATGCAATGGTGTAAACAATAAACAGAAATGCGATTGTAGCTATACCGAGTGATTTGCCGTCATTTATTGAAGCGTTCTGGTGTATATCTCCGAAATTCTTCATCTTGATGAAAATAAAATGGGACCACATGACAAGCAGCTTTCAATAAAAAAAAACATCAAAATCGGTTCACCCAGTAAAGGGCAGTCGGTTAATAAACATTATCCATGTAGGTAGTAGACAAGCAGTACTAGTTTTTTTTATAACTAAATAAATTTAAGATGCTGCCAAGTAATAAAGGTATCCAGAGAAGTTTCTTGATTTACAAAAAAAACATGTTCTATTCCAACTAAGTCGTATAATAAGGGCTTACAAGACGCTCATCCAGTCTTTGTGCGGCGTTAGATCAGCTTACACTGCTCGGGAGTGTAGACATCATAAACTTACGTACGTGAAATGCTCAGAAGATTAAGGTCTTGAATTTTCCAGACAATAGAGTACAGGATACCCACGCGAGGTAGTGTACACCTGCGGACATTATTAGGGATGCACTCAGAGCAGGTTTATTTTTAATGCAGACAATTTTTCGGGTACGTTCAACTCCATAATTCCCTGAAACAGATTTTATTAAATTGAAGATTAAAAAAATACACACACACACGAAAACACCACACGAAATATGGCTTGTATTAACTCGTTGGTCTAAATCTATGAATGAATTAGGAAAGTTTAATATTTAGTATAAAGTTAATTAAACACTCCATCTTAAAATGTCATATATATTTAATGTAAGATAAACATGAAACAAATTGAATTAAATAAAAAAAAACAACTGCTTATCCAAACAAATAAATCACACACAAAAAAATAATAAAACCATTTACCGAACGAAATGCCATAAGCATTTCACTTAATATGTCCGACAGTGTAAAATATATGAGACAGTTGTTCGAAAATTGTCACAATGGCGGAGGACGGCGCGAATTTGCGAATGCAAATAATAAAGTAGTAGGCCTGGCATTCTGCCCAACCACGGCCGCAGTTGCACTTCTAATCATCTTAATATTGTTGCCGACACTAACGTAATATACCTGATGTACGATTATGCATTCGTGGACCGCAGCAACTTTGAATTGGAAGTTGTAATAGGGGAATTGAATTACAAAAGGCAATTCGCTGTAGCAGGCTGTGTGGGCGCATTTGTTGATTGTTTGTAATGGGAACGGGAAGGCGTGTACGTAGAAATGTAATATGCATGGGTTTCTGGTATGTTCTGACATTTAATCCCATCTAATAAAAGTCAGTGTCGTCTTTCCGCAGGGTCACCTTGCAGCTTGCGCCACTTACGCAGTTACCTGTATATGTGAATACCTTATGAATAAGTCGGCACACGGTGTTGCCATAACTGAATATTTGGCCAAGCAGACAATTTACCTTATTAACCATAATTATTATTAAGCATATTTGTCATAGATACACTAAAAAAATAAAGTCAACTTCAAATGTCACGATGACTACTTCTCTGAAAACTGTCCCAGTTATTTTTCTGACCGTGTAAAACTTCACTTGCCGAAGAAAGTGAGCAAGCTAATTCTGTTCTCACTCTCACAAAATGACCTTCTCGGGAACCACTCATTACTCTGATTGGTCAAGTCCTTAAAACACTTTTCTCCTCGTTGGTAACAATTTCTGAATACAATACCTTATTGGGGTCCAAGTAACATAAAAGGCAATAAAGTTGGGAAACAATTTCTGAGCATTTCCGCTTATTTGATGTATTTTGCGGGATTAGGATTTCTTTCGAGGAAATTACGATAAATATGATTTCGTCACTGTACTCTGTTTAGGCCCATCTGTAGTTAACTTAACCAAACTCAAAACCCCAAACCAACCAAACCCAAACCAAACCAAAACCAAAACCAAAACAAAAACCAAACCAAAACAAAAACCAAACCAAAACCACCAAACCACCACCAAACAAACCACCAAACCAAAATACCTACGTATTTTCTTCAGTTGTAAGCCTCATAAATGGTGAAATAAGTTCAAATAAGTGTTAATTACTTGACCATTTGTGAGAACCAATTGATGAAAAAACCCATTTTGTCGAAAGTTGAAACCATTGGTTAACATACTTTAATCATTGGTTAAAATAACTATGGATCAAAAAAGTGGGCCTTAATATACAGCTCAAATATGAATAGAATCGAGGCTTTGTATCACGTTAGCCGCATGTACGGTAACCGCTGGGCAAGAGTCTCCACGCAAAAAAAAGAGTTGGAGAGGTAGCTTAGACGCAACGTTTTGTCTTTACTAACATAACTTATGTACTACTTATACTTTCATTAAGGATTTTAGTTAAAGGTCATAATAAATAGGCATGTCAGTTTCTGTTAATACAACTCAAGGCCTTTACCAACCAGTGGATAGCAACAGCTATACAAAGAAAATCGACAGTACAATCGTTTGGAGACAAAATATCATCAACCTCAAATATTATAAATCTTTTTGATGAACCGTTTCCGTGAAAATAGATAACATCATACCCTAATCGTCAATCTGCCTGTCAACGATGGTAATTGAGGAATCCCCAAATTCATTTCTTGGAGTGGTTTATCGGGTAGATCCGTTTAATGGACACTTTCGGCCGGAGATGTTGATGCATAAAGTGAATTTACACGAGCATTAATATTGTGGGAATTGTAACCACTATAGGTACTTACATAGCTTATAGTATGAAGTGGTTAGGGTAGGGGATGGTTGACCTTTAGTATGTGTAAATATTTCACGACCATGGTCAAATGCTTGTATGAAACAAAGGCTCAAAACAAACCAGTTGTATGCTACGGTATGATATTTCTATAAAATAGAATCATCACCATCATCATCAGCCTTTTAATCTTCCAACTGCTGGGATCAGGGCCTCTCTGTGAGAGGGAATGGGCCGTAATACACCACGCGGGCCCATTGCGATTCCACACTGGGCCCTGGGTGGATGTAACCACCCAGGACCCAGTGTGACATCCACCCATGTCTTAGAATGTTTTGGTTTAGGACATATCGGTTTTCTCACGATGTTTTCCTTCACCGTCGATTTATATTACCCAGGCATTATACATAGTGCCAGATTTTTTTATTCATAGAATCATTGCCATTGGAGAAGAGTTAAGACGTTAGTTTCCAACAAGAATGATGTAACTAAATACTTGTTTTTAAAACTGTTGGAAAAGAGTGTCCGTGGAGTTTCTTGCACATTATTCTCCAAAGATGCTTACTGACGCTTGCGAATGTGTAAGTAGATTCATAAATTTTGTTCGAAATTCAAAAGTACCTTTAAATGGTTTATGTGAAATAAATTAATTTGATTTGATACGACAATAAAGTACATGTACAAAGGCGAGCTTAACTCAATGTTGAGTTCTCTTACAGCAAACCTTAACGTACCTACACATTTGGAGTACGTATAGTCCCCGGCATGTAAGTTGGCAAGGTTTTAGCGTAGTGGGGATAAGTTCGCGCATATTGCGCGATATGACCAATCACCTCATAGAGCGAATAGAACGTGGACGCGACGCGATTGGTCAGTGATCCTTGTGTCAACTGAACAACCAATCACGAACTCGAACTGTTCGACGCACCCCATTTCACTACCAAAGAGACCTCAAACGACTTCTGCGCATATAAAGACTCTTGCCAACATACGTGCCGGGGATTATAACACTATAATATTATAATAATATATATAAACTCATACTTCATAACAGCTGAACCACACTCCTACACTTGTCGCACTGTGCCCGTTTTTACCCGTTGTATGTTCCTCTACAAACACCGCAGTAGAGAAACCTTAACTGAAACGACTCACTGTTTTCCTTTTGATGCATTTACCTACGAAGGAATACAATATACAGGTAACTAGTTTAGAGAGTCGAGAGTCAGCAAACGTACAGGTCTTGTTTAAGAAGAAAAATAACAAATGCAGCCAAGTGCGAGTTTAACACCAGTCTTTATTAATTCTGTGTATGTTATCACGCCAAATACAAGTCTTCGTCAAACACTGTCCTGAGACCATCTCCAACGTAGAGCTGTTGGAGAAAAGCCATGAGAGCTCAATCGACCGCTAGATCAAGCGGCCACACGCTTCAAAGGGGTCCCGGTCAAGCAAGCAAGTTCTCGTCGATCGTTCCAAGCAAGCTTTGGACTGGAATCCCCAAGCGAAAAGAAAGCGTGGTCGTCCCCGTCAAACCGTGTTGACAGAAGCGACGAGCATTGGAATGACATGGAACGAGGTGAAGCGTGAAGCTCAAGACAGATTGCGATGGAGAACATCTGTAGAAGCCTTCTGCCCCATTTAGGGGTTATAAGACATTACGTCAAATAAGTCGAGTATGTTATCTAGCTAATTCTTACTACAAACATCTTTCTAATAACGGGACATACATAGAGCTGCAAATACATAATTGAATTCCACTTTCCAAAGCTGCCGTATAACAGTTCGCACGAACTACTCAATATAATAATAGCTACCTACTACAGCACTTTTCTAACTTGGGGAAAGGCTTGCGGTACCCTTTAATCGAATTTCTAGAAACTTCTTTGTGGGAACTTGTAAAACTGGTGTGTTCTAGTTTGTCGTTGTTGTCTCTGAAACGTAAACGTCTACTTGCTATTGGTTCATATACCATCATACCATTACAATAGTATATATTATAAATGTACTATGTATTGTATTACTTCAGAAATTCTAAAATATTCAAAACTTAATTTTAAAATAATAGACCACAGCCTCTGAGTGCCAGTAGTATTTTTTGATCAAGTTTTTTAGCTTACCGTGCATTGTCATCCAAATCAAAGTGTATGCAAAATTTCATCTTATCCGTCGAGGATAACTGCTTTAAAATTCAGTTGCAAGATTTGACCCGAACATACATAAATACATTGCAAATTAATAAAAAGCTTGTAACAAATATTAGAGAGAGCATTGCAAGTCCACATAACGGCCTGAGACAATAAAATGCACTACCATTACGTAATATAATATCATCGCAAATTCTCTAAATGTATTCCCACCATTTTAACCTATTCATTACTAAAATGTGGTTTACAGCAGTGCGGTAACGAAATCCATTAAAACACTAAACCAGTAAAAGACTTACTACCAGTCTAACAAGTATAGTTTTAAAGTAAAATGGGGAAGAAGCTCTTTAAAAATTGAAAATTGTGTTCTCCACACAATTTTCTTCAGATTTCATTTAATGCAAAGTTGGTAAAGATTCAATTTGAACTTGACCGATCCCACTAATTGCATTTCTGCCAGCGAATTCAGGACTGCTTTTTTTGAAAATTACACTGTGTAGTCATGGCGTTCTTGGAAGACCGCAAAGTTTAAATACCGCGTTCTTTGTACACTGTCGAGCCAAAGTAGGGAACTCTTTGGTACAAGAAATTATTCATTAGCTTTTGCGGCGCGCAGCGAGACGAGCCTGCTACGATACGACCATATTCTTTGTAATTACCCCTCATTCTAGCTGCTATGTTTTTCGCAAACATTGTTTTATTAATGATAATTTGAAACAACATTTTAGTAGATGATTTTCCTTGTTTTTCAGTTAAACGGTTGTGACTCTTGTTTGCCTATGGTATAAACTAAACATTTACAATTCAGTTCATATCCGGCGTGCGCAAACTTATATAAAGCAAAATGATAATGTGTAGTGTCGTTCTGTCTACCTCTATCGGAAAATAAAACGCGAGATACATACGTAAATATGTCTATTTATATTGCCTTTTTTTGTTTTTTTTTTCATTTACCTATCGACGAAAATACATAAAATTAATTCATTAATTTCTTCGGCGCTTACATCCCTTTGTGGGTCCTTTCACATAAAATACCTACGCCAAATCCTTAATCTATTCATCAATATCATCTATTAGCTACACAGCTTCCACGGAATATGTTATCAAAAACTCTGAACACGCACAAAATGTATTGCCAATATTCATGGTGTTCTCATGATTCATCGACAAGCCATGATATACGACATCATATTTTATTGTAGAAAAATAATGAGATCGATAAGTTTTCATTGTTGGATTCGTAGCATGGCCCGTATACACACAACACGATGCCATAACGGAAATTGGATAATAAATCTTTCTGTTTTACTTTGTAATTTAAACATAATTATTTCACAATCTTGCAATTCAAACAACGGTTCGTCCCGAAGCAATTTCGAAATATTTTATCTTCAATTCTTGGGAATAATTTTTTAATTTGGATTGGATTTGTTTTAGGGAGTTCACCTGATTTGCCCGAAAATTGGCCTTGTGAATGGACGTCCGGAGAAATACCGTTCATCTTCAATTTTTATTCAATAGGTGAGTACTTAATACATCAATAGTTGAATGAAAGAAAGAAAGAAGAAGAAAGAAAGAAAAAGTGTTTATTTGTCACAAAACGACATACATAAAATAATAAATACCCTTAAACAATAGTATGGAACATTTTTTCTAATAATATTATTATTGTGTCTAATTATGTTGTGTAAATACACTAGTGAGCCACCTCAGCTTAGCTCGTGATCAATTATACGCTAATAACTTCCTCGTTTCTCATTTTTCCTATTAGTGAAAACCGCATGAAGATCCGTTCCGTAGTTTTTGAGTATTTCAAATTTAAACTTTGGGACTTTATTTTTTATTATGCAATGATAGTAAATAATATTAGTTAGTTCATCAGATTTTTCCGTAGTTTTGTTTGAGCCAAAGATAAATATTACTTTATCCATAATCGTCTCTGTGCTTATAAATAGCTGTTCTAGAAAGTTTTTCAAGTCTTCATTGCATTAATTCATTCTTCATGTTTAATGCTTATTTAACTTAATAAGAATAAAATAATAAACACTACTCATAGGAGGTGTCTACTTAAGTACTCAACCATCCATCAAAATTAATATACAACACTCTTATTCTCCCGTTTAGGGATCATGATCCCACTATAATGTCCAACCAGTTGGATTCCGGGTCTTCAGTAAGGGCAGTTGTCCAATCATTATTTTTAGTTGGACAATGGCACCTAATCTGGACACCTAATAATAATAATACAATAAATAATAACTACTTTTCATCCTACATGTCTATCAAGGCATCTGCGAGTTGGTTTTGACCCCTCGTACTCCTTTCAAAGGTCCTAGGCCTTTATACCCGAGAATCTTAAAGATATATCAAAATAATAACATAATATCAGAAGGAATAAACAAGAAGAGACTAGAAGTAGCTGGTATTGAATTTTATTAAATTGAATCACAAATAACAGTACAGTTTTCTTAGTAAGAAAAATATAAATATATAACAAGAAGAGACTAAAGAGTACAAGACCATAACTTTTTGTGAAAAGCTAAACACCTAATAGTTTGATTATACAACAATAACACCTACCTAACTTTAGTATAGTTTGTACAACAGTTTTTACATCTCACTAACAAACACTCACACATATAAATCATAAGTAATTTATTTCAGAACAATATAAATTGTGTAAACATTTCGTAAAATAAAACCGTACCAAATACCTCTCCAACTTTTATATTCCCTTTAGCTCCACCAGCAGTACGTACAATGCCAACACTCCTACGAGTATTTTACATACAAACGGAGTCTATTCCCCGTAGATTTGCGGTAAGACCTACATCCAGTAAACTAGAAATGGGTAGGTTAGGTTCAACAATTACCCGATTGTTTGATTCGTTTCGCCTGAACCTACATGAATATTTTAAACTGCCTGCGGGAATACTGAAACTGAAGGTATACACACAGTGAGGGAACTCCTTTGTACTTGTGTTGGTGGTTTATAGGCAATCTGATATTGCTCTATATGTATTCTTTTCTTTTGGTAACTACTGTTGTAAGGTTTTTTTTTGAACTCACCAACTTACCCAGTGGTAGTAAATGCATAAGAGTAATAGGGATGGATTCGCATGAGGTATTGATTAAAGTAAAGTCTTTTACTTGGTCTTCTCAAATAATTTAATCTTCTCACAAATACAGTCTGTCATTGAAGGTTCTTGATGAATATTATTAAATAAGCAGAACTTATATTAGAAGGGATACATATACCTTTAGAGTTCTACACTGGAGATATGCTGTCTCAAACAACATCGTTCATCCTGTGCAGTTGTATCTATGCATCAACTTCACCACCATCTGTATTCGGATCCTGCTGCATATGTCTTGGGACGTGATTTTCTCAAGTCGTCATGATATGTTGTTAAATATGTTAGATTGTGATGGCCATATATATATGTTTATTAAATTATATAAATGTCCTAAGGACCCTGACAAGAAGAAAAATCATGGTGAGATTCATAACACATGGATCATAGAACGCGTGTAAAATTGTAAAATTGACAACCTATGAAAACGTATATGTCATGGACCAAGTTATTAAACACTGCACAATGTATAATGCCCAGGCATTATGAATCAAGTCAAATAGGGAAATATAATTAATATTGATTTATACTTCTATATTTATCACATTGGGCAATTCGAAAATTATGGACAATGAATACTAATTAATTGTCCATAATTTTCGAATTGACTCGCTTCGCTCGCTCGTGGACTACCAAGAGCGAGCGAAGCGAGTTAGGGAACTAAGGCCACCCCGATACGGATAGGTTAGGTTCGAAGGAGATGACGGGAGCTGGGAGCTAAAGTGATGGAGCAAAGCTAGCGAACTCAGCACCCGTCATCTAATTCATGACCACGAGGCCCATGACCATGAGGTTACTTTAAACCCTAGAAACAGAAATAGAAGCGCCGCGCAGCGGGCTCCACCGCGTCTACTTAGTTGCTTAAATAGTAATCGTACTTACCTATTCTATATTAAAATCAATGTCAACATTAAAATAATTTAGTAAAACACATCTTTTGTAGTGTACAATAAAGAATAGAATAAATAAATAATGTTTGTATTACCTTGCACAATGTTATGGGCATTATTCAGAAAGCCCGGTCAATTTAATTATTTCAATAATTTTATCATATTGCCTACACATATTGGGCTATTTTCAAATTGACCGGGCATAATGAATAATGGCGTATTAATCACTTGGTCCATAACATATAAACCTATACATGATATCTATACTAATATTTTATAGAAGTTAAATTGACAGTAGGCATCGCTGTTAGGGTACACATGCTACGTTTTATCTTGAAAACACGTTATTCCTTTGGAATAACCCACGGAACTGAAGCCGCGGGAAAAAGCTTACTTTAGCACCTTATAATTAATTATTATTGTAATCACTACACATCGGATACGATACGTGATATTTATTATGATACATAGGTAATTAAATAGGTAACTATTATATTTTGTGGTTAGGATTCGGTATTGAATTTCGTTTTTGTTTATTCTATGCAAGTGGAACTGTGGACTATTGGTAAATGGCACTTTATGTTTTGAAACCACTTTTTGATGAAATAACACAGCTACCAGGAAGAACAAAGGTTTGGTGGTGTACTAAATATGCCAACAAAATCAAATTTACATTCTTTATAACTTTTTTTTTGTCTGGCAGGACTGAAACGTTTAATGAGCCTTGTAAAAAAAGGTCATACTTACCTTGAGAGGCGATCTTGTTTGATGTTCATAGAACACGATCCGGAAGTGGTGGCGAAAAAGAAGAACTTCACATACCTTTACTATAACTTTTCTGGGGTACTTGAGAATTGCTGTTTGCGATTTTACAAGAAACCTGTTGGGCGACGGGTATGTGTGTGTTTTTTTATTTATTTGTTGCCCCTTATATTTTTTGAGGAATGTAAGAACTCATGAAAATAATTATTTAACTACGGGATCAACTCCAAAAATTTTTCATAAAAAAATTCATATAGAAAAGATAGCAAGAGATCCGTTATTATGTATAGTATAACCACTATACCAGGGCTGAAGCCTTTGAAAATGATAAAAAGTGAAAAAAAAATGGTAGGATGAAACCCATTGGAAAAAGGAAGAGAATATAACAAATATGAATGGTAAAATATTTTATGGGCGATCTGAGGTCGGGAAGTGGAAGGGAGTGAGTTTTTAAGAGTAAAAACGGTTTATTTTCAAACAACTGCATCATAAAATAACTTTTTAATTCATATAGCACACTTTTACTTTTTAATTTACTGGCGCGTATGGCCTCATTGACTTAATGCAGAAAAATGTGGCATTGTGCTGCGTGCGCTGCGCAGTCATCCGTGATGAGAATCAAAATTTCTGGCCATACCCATATTTTTTCTGTTTCCACTTTTGTTTTGTTTTATTTCAACTATATGAAGATATTATAGGTTGGTTGGTAGTCTATGCAAGAAGCTTGTAATTAGTTATTAAAACACTCGTGTGATACTATTATTTATATACTCACGTGTTTTAATAACCCCTATTTTATGACCGTTGCATAAACTACTATTATTCCATTCATTTTTACACTATTAGTATTGAAATTTCCCGTGATCAATCCCTTACATTTTGGCTTTTCGACCATCGCCATCACTGTTATTCAATGGTAATCTAGGGTCTCAAAGGTCTGGCCTTTTCTTCGCCCATAGAAGAGAATAATAAAAATAAGAATTAGTATTGCCATTCAACGTGGCAATACAAGAATTGATGATTAATTTATTTTCCAGATGGTACTAATAACTCCAACTTGCTCGCTACCCTCGGAGGTGGCGCACGCATCCCTGCATGGTATGGGCGTGACGCATAAGAAACGTGAACCCTTCAGCGATACGATGGTAAGAACAGTCTTGTTCCCTGCTGATTGCCGCATTAATGCGCTCCAGAAGATGATGTTCTTTGATAAGAAAAGCATCTAGCTTGTCTTGTCTACACATATGTACGATAAAACATGGGATTATTTGCAGTTTGAGTAATTGAATAAAATATATTTCCTTATTATTTCGTTTATTTGCTTTTTTAGGGTTCCGTACCCAAAGGGTAAAAACGGAACCCTATTACTGAGACTCCGCGGTCCGTCTGTCTGTCTGTCTGTCTGTCTGTCTGTCTGTCTGTCACCAGGCTGTATCTCATGAACCGTGATAGCTAGACAGTTGAAATTTTCACAGGTGATGTATATCTGTTGCCGCTACAACAACAAATACTAAAAACGAAATAAAATAAATATTTAAGGGGGGCTCCCATACAACAAACGTGATTTTTTTGCCGTTTTTTACGAAAATGGTACGGAACCCTTCGTGCGCGAGTCCGACTCGCACTTGGCCGGTTTTTTAATATCTTTTCGTACAAAGCTGTAGTCAATGAATATACGTCGACTGACATGTGACCAAATTATTTTTACAGGGCTGCTCTGACATTTTATTATTACAAAAATACGCCTTTAAAGTTTCGATAAATCTGGGTCACTTCCGTGACTTTACCAGTAGACTTCAGGAAACATTTCATTTTTATAAATAAACAAATAGAAGAACTAATACACCGCCAAAATGGGGACAAAGTGAACGTAAAGCCTCCCATTACACTATAAAACATTTATTTACATTTCAACCTACTGGAATAAATTCAGGTTCCGAACAAACGAATGGTTTATGTCCCTCTTAAAATCTCCAAAAACAATGTTATTTTTTTAAAGTTTTATTCATTGAAAAGGTCGGTCCAACGTTATAGAAAAGCATGAATTAACGATACTATTCGGTTATTCCTTTCCACGAATTTACACTTCGAGGATCTTTTTATCTGGAGTGAGAGCGTGTAGTGCTTCGAGGATCTTTTTATCTGGAGTGAGAGAGAATGTAGAGCTCATGCATCCTAACGAAGTATTATTTTTTATCCAGTTTTTGTTTTTTGTCTATATTGTGTTTCCTTTTCAAGTTCACGCAAACGTTGAAAAGATCTTGCCACTATTAGCGCAAAAACCAACCAATCAATAATTCTTAATTTGTTTGTATGAGAAACAGGCGTTCTAGTTGAGGCTGACAAGTATAGAAAACGGTACATCATCAAACAAATCCACTGCTCTATGCGCACACACTAGCATATATATGAGCCCTCTCCAATCTTCACTACACCAACCAAAGCGGTGCTTCTCTCCTGCAGCTAACTACCGTGGCTCTCATCTAATAGGGGGCCATCTTCAGGAACGCAGTTATTACTCCAGAACCTTTCGGCCCGATGGCCGTTGGTCATCCGTTTTGCGAGCAAATTGTCCTACCCACTGCCACTTAAGTTTCGCAATCCTTCAGGTGATGTTAGTTTCTTCTTCACGTCTGATTTCATCACACAAGGAAACCTTGGGATTTCCTTGCTTTTTGCCCTTTCATAGAGAATGAAACAAATAGAATTTTGAGACCATAACTTGTAAAACAAGACTTCAGCAGAGATAAGATAACAAAACAATACACACAGATCCTGCTCATCAACGACTTGAATATGTAATTTGAGTTACGTCCGAAGTCTCTTGTGCACTTGCAGTGACTTCGTTCATTAGCCAGTCGGGAATAAGTCGCGAAGTTTCGCTAACTCGATTACTCCGAGTCGGGAATTAACACGCTTGCCGAAACAACGCGCCTAGTAATGCGTATATTTCGCAGTCCTCGAGATGAAGCGCTCTCGAGTAACGGGATACGGAATAGTAGGGATTTGGAGTACTTATGATGGAAGTTTTCGTTGATGAGTTTTGGCAACAAAAAATAAACAAAAACAGGAAGTTATTGTTCGTTCTTTTTCACGTAAAGTTTAGCTAATGGGGACTTTGTATGGGGAGATGGAGTAACTAACTTGTTTTCCACGGTTTTTTTTTTCGAATAAACTTTCATAGGCACATTCTATTTTATCAGAAATCACAGAGCCCGCTCCGAATGTACTGTACCTAGACGAACAGCATATGCTTCTTACAAATGTTACTGCGCATTCCCTTGACGAAAAGTCTCCACGAGAACTTTCCCAAGAAAAAAAATACATCCAAAAGAACTACAGTAAAACTTATTCTTATAAATTGCCTCTAAAAGTTTTCCTACTTCAGTCTAGCCAGTTACTTCACTGCAGTCACTCTACTTGAGTCGACGGCTGATATATTCTGGTTAACGATTGCCGTGACAATATACGAAGTCTCCCCACAGATTTGTTTTACAAATTTTGCCTTTGACCTATTACTCCTTTTGTTACCTATTCCGTAGCTCAAGGTGAATACTGCGAATTGGGATGTTTTACAACGTAATTAAGGAGTATTGATTTGGTAGCAATTTGCTCCTTGTTTCAAACACTACGGGCGGCAATTTAGAATATTGGTTAGACTTGAAGCAAGCTGTATTTTGCTTAAGTTAGGAAATCGCTAGTGTAGTGTAAGGGGGTAGACAGGGTGAGCTACTTAAATGAAACTCAGGAATCACTGTTCTACTTATATTTCAGCAGCAAGGTGCCTGTCCTCAGGCACCTTCTATCGAACTAATACATCAAAGCTCAGAGTAGCCTTTATATACCCGGAAAAAGTCTAACGAAAACATCTTCATTTATTTTATATTCGAAATTCAGTTCCCTTTCAAGACGTTATTTGTGGCCAGTCTTAATATAGGCAAGTAGGTTGCCTTCTCAAATGGTAAGTCCTTACATGAGCTACGCCCCTACGAATAGACGCACAGAATCATATGAGGTGCTTCTAATCTAAGTCTTGAAAGGATATATGAATCCTACCTTATCCTAACCCGAACATTTACCTAACAGAGGAATCAAAGTACAATTGAGGTACGACCCTTAAAAGGGGAATGCTTAATCATGACAAACGAGTTATCGGATACTCCGATATGTGCTTTTAACTTCAGCTGACGTGCACATAAGCACTAACAAATCAACGCAGTCATGCTTGAACCTCCTTGGCCAAAACCTCTGAAAAAGGAACAAGGCGTCCTCCCAACACTAATAAGAATGATGCGTCAACTCACATCGACCCGGACGGGGTTTAAATTCAAAAATTCAGATATGATACAATATTTCGATCTCGTGCGTTTATCAGGCCAGAGAAGGAAAGGCTGGATCGCATCGAATTTAAATTCTACTCATCAAACTTACACCAGGGCACAATATCATAAATATATTTACTTTTTTAAATAACAGTCATCAACTGGACCGATGATGTCAACTCGACATCCTTTGCAAAGGCTATGCCCCGTTAGCAAAGTCGGATTCAGTTACAACTATTCCTCATCTATTGTATTTTATCACTAGGGCCTGGTGGAAGTTTCGCACCTACAAACTTGCTCATTATATAAATAGTCGTTTCTTTGATGCATAGTTAATGTTGCCAGCCTCTTCTTCGCCCAGCAGCATACAACCCATCAGCACATTAACAGCTCATGCAACGGAAAGAAATAATTTTATTATATCTATCGATACTATTTGAATATTTCGACAAGAAAACTATCGATACATTTTTCCTACTTCTATCGATACATTTTTCCTACTTTCCCATCCCTATTAACTTCAATATGTCAAAGGACATGGCCAGAATTTGTATAGAGCTGTGCCCTAACAAAAAATATTCATGTACATTGACATACAGTACGTCGTATTAAAGCTTAGAGTTAGGGCTTTACAATAGTTTAAGTTTTATGATGATCATAGAAGAAGCGAGAGACACTCTAAAAAGGAAACCAAAAAAATGCCTAATCATTTGGAATAGCAATGATGTCGTTAGGTGGCACGTGTGATAGTTGACAGTGACAGTTGACAATGACAGTTGACAATTACAGTTAACAATGACAGTTGACAATGACAGTTGACAATGACAGTAACAGATGAGTAGTTGAGCGCCTTTCAGAATTTATGAAAATAGAAAATGTATGAAACATTCTCACTGCCGGTGTTCCAAGCATTTTCATAGAATTACGCTTCGACAGTCGGCTAGTGAAGAAACAGTCAAAAATCTAAATACCAATAACGTAATCACATTGATGTAAGTAGGAAATAGTCTGTCCTTTGAAATATTGTCTTAGGGCAGGCCGCGATTGCGAGCAAGAGCTCGTCGTTTACTTATATTACTGGGATAATATGACTATTATAAATCATACATCCTCATAGCGACTTAGTAAAAAATGTACAATTGGATATGCAACAAAACACTAAATAAAATAGAACTGTAACTAACAACTGTAGCAGTAACTGTCTTTATCTGTATTTTGTAACTGCGGTGTTAAAGATGTTACAATATGCCTTCGCATTCGAGTAGTGGCCACACTACAATTCAGGCACCTTAATATCATGAAATCGTGACTCATGAGCGTCCGAATCCAAATGGTAAACAAACAAGTCCAGTAATCACTAATATTCACGAAGAAGCGTAAACGAAAGGCCGAGAAACGATAGCGTGGGGTTAAGCTAAAATATCCAACAGAATAACAAACAAGAACACGTGATATGATCAACGCAAATCTGCACCACAGATTAGTCATAATGACTAGGACGTTCGGATACACACTGGAATATATTGTCGATGCATTGAGAATTATGGTGACGCGCGGTAGCTTTAAAAATCGTATCGGCGATATTCGTAAAACCTTACCTTTTATCTTAGCAATACGAATCATGCAGTTGTACCTAGTTGTTTTATTTTTTAATCTGACCTTCAGGCGTACTTCAGAAACAGTGTTTGTCTTATTCGTGTATCCAAACGCAAATGCATTGCACAGAAACCGCACAAAAACAATTAACATACATATTTTTTTGGAATTTTCTGTCGCCTGTTCTAGAGTAATGTAATTGGTGCCATTAATTTTAATTTATTTTACAAGTAATTTTCACATATCAATAACTGCTGTACATTACGTATTCTGAATTGATTCGTAGGGCAAAATCTGGCCATGTCATTTGATAGTTGTCATTCATATTTTTTTTTTTTTAAAAAGGATCCACCCCCACAAAATGTTACATTTGAGTATAGACCTTGACGAGCAGTTTGATATACTTAAGTCATTTTCGGTCATGTTGTGGGTTGGATCCTTTTTGCTTATCTACGTCCATATGGAAACCTTAATAACCATAATCTATATGTATCTATTCTATTCTAACATTAAAAGGTTTTAATCTATTTACATGTATCTATTATAGGCCTAACTCTCATATTTGCCAATATCTTTCTATCTATAATGGACCTTATATCTCTAAATAACTATTCCTATCTATGGTCCGGCCTAATGAATCTGTGGCTAATACGGCGCATAGAGTATTATTTAATTATTATGGTGTGAATACTGCTTTATTATGTTGTTTATAGCACTATGTCAACCAATTCTTTTAATGAAAACTATGCTTTACTTTTGACAAGGTTTTGACACTATCCTTTTTTGTATTATCTGTGGGACTATGTGTCAAACCATTTCTTAAAATGACATCTATGCTTTCATAGCATTTATTTGCCTTAGGGGCTTAAAAGACTTTTCTAATAATATTTGACCGTTGTAGACTTAGTCCTTATGGATTTGTATTTGGACTTTGTCTGCAATTTCATAAGCTAATCCATTTTCATTCAGTAAATATAGACAAGACAGGGGATTATTTAATTTCATCAAAACATATACAGATATATCATTCAAATCATTGTTTCTTTCGATGCCCAGCGCGCATCGCAAATTCCTTTTAGGTTGGACCGTATTCATTTGCACGACATGAAAAGGAAACATTAGTTAATAAAAGCACAAAATACAACAATCATAAATCAGTTTACATAATAAATTATTTACAAAACCCTATTATACCTAAACTTCTTTCTAAAAAACTTCCAAAACTTGCATTTAACTAAATTGTATTGCTTAATGTGATCATTTCCTATTACTATGTTACAACAAAGGCATACATAATGGGAATTCTTCCTTGCCACAATCCTAGTAATATTCTTTGTACCAAACATAGCACTCCAAGAAGTTTTTTCATAAATTCTCTTGTATTTAAATCGGATTATAATCTTCTTATTGATCGCCTTCTTTAAATTTATGTTGGCGCAATATGAAACCTTACTAAATACTCCTTTAATTTTCCTATGGATCGCTTTTGGTTTAGTTCGAGAAAAACTTTTCTTAATGGCTGTCAATTTATTTCTTTTCAAAATGACATTTATTAAATTTCGTTTTATGTCAGATTGAGAAAATTCAATATTATTTTCAATATTATGTTTGAAATCAATGGGATTCTGGCGTATGTTAACAACAAGATCATTTTGGTGTTCAGATGGAACAACAACTAGTTGTTCTAACGAAATCTCATCATTGGTCTCTGCAAAATAAATGGAATTAGTTGAGTCAATTGGACTGGACCGATACATTACAATACTCTCGTCCGCGCACTCGCTGTTGGAGAGGGACTCCAACTCGTCGTCACCGCCGTCATCGTGCTCGCCCAGGAACACAGCTTCTGTCTCCAACTTGACATCGATGGGGCCGTCATCATCGCTGGTCTGGTCAACATCGTCCGCGAACATGCAGCTCTCTCGGTCGGTGTGATCGCCATCGCCATCAACTGCGTCGCCTTCTCCGTCAACGTGGTCAACGATTTTCTCACTGCACTGAATATTGTTTTGTGTTTGTTCGTCCTTAATCACCATACTAGAAAATAAATGAGCATTAACATCTTCACTCAATACATCAGGTTGTTTTTTATCTGCTTTTATTTCAGCGATTATTATGCGCTGTTCGCAATATCGACATCTGCGATGAAATATCGAGAATTCATTCCTCAAGCGATCACATAACACTGCAAAGTCCATATCATATTTAAAAATCATATGGTAGAAGTGATATGCAGCCCCACGTAAAAAAGCTCCTAAGATCAGGCTATAGTCACTCTTTCTCCATTCGTTTATTTCAGCCACTGACTCGAATTCGGTCAAGAATTCCTCCAAGCAGTATTTGTCCGTGCCTGAATAATAATTATCCATCATGCTTTCCATAAGTTCATATATACTAAATAATAAAACCACTTAGCTTTTTTATATATTTCATCCGCTGTTTATTTCCGTTCACTGCTTCGTGCGCTGTATCGCCACACACACGCGAAATGTCTTTAAAACACTTATAAGTATACTGTCACGCCGTATACACGCGAAATATATTTAATATTTTTTCTTCTTTTGGGATTTCGTACCCGGCGCCTCCACCAATATGTAAGGGGGTAGACAGGGTGAGCTACTTAAATGAAACTCAGGAATCACTGTTCTACTTATATTTCAGCAGCAAGGTGCCTGTCCTCAGGCACCTTCTATCGAACTAATACATCAAAGCTCAGAGTAGCCTTTATATACCCGGAAAAAGTCTAACGAAAACATCTTCATTTATTTTATATTCGAAATTCAGTTCCCTTTCAAGACGTTATTTGTGGCCAGTCTTAATATAGGCAAGTAGGTTGCCTTCTCAAATGGTAAGTCCTTACAGTAGCATTAGAATTGGGATCAATACAAAATAGAAAGATTGAGACTGAGTATCAAATTTTGAGTAACATCGAAATTTTAATGTAGTCACGGCCAGAAGTTCCCCTGATAACAGTTTCAAAGTGGAAAGGATCTTGTACCCGAAAAACAAAACTTATTTTTTTAGTTAGCGCGGGAATTAGCACAAGTACAGAGAGGTTTTATGCCCAGCAGTGCGCAAATCTGGCTATGTATGAAGATGAAGACCTCACTCCATGTTTTCCGTCTTTTGCAAGCCACTTTGTCCTTCTTTTAAAATAACCTTAAAAATAAAATAACAAACTTGTAAATTCTTGAACGTACTTACTAAGATATGAACAAAAGAGAAGAAGAGGACGCCCGCCATTGACCTAGTAGTTCAATATTGAAAGAAACCTCAAGCAAAGCCAATTTCTGGAGCAGATAGCCCGAGATAGAACGACAAGTGGCGCAGGAAAGTGAGGAGACCCGACCTCAAATATAGGGAATCTAACAAAAACCACGGAAGAAAGAAGAAAAAGAGCTACAAAGATATAATACTGTTCATATTCAGCAAACAATAAACATGCACTCTTCCAAAGCCTAAAGAAACATTCAAGAGAAGCTAAATTTAACAAAAACAGACTTTACAGTTACTAGAAACGTATAATTGGTAGCTATCTTATTAAGAGAAACAATGAATATCATACACTGATTCAGATACAACAACTCTCATTTAGAATAAGGCTGTTTCTGGATAGAAAATTATCGCAATTTCTGAGTCAATTTGTCAATCGCGTTTTAGTTGCTGTGATTGGTTGAATGAACGTTCAACAACTAATTGCAGCAGCGTGGTGTCACGTATTAAAGTTGCGCGGTTTTAATCTACTAAGGCCCGATTTTTCAATAGTCTTATAACTTTTAACTGACTGACTTTTAAAGTTATCAGAGTATTGAAAAATAGGCCCTAAGTAATATACAGTTTATATTCAGCAAACAATAAACGCGCACTCTCCCAAAGCCTTAAGAAATATTCAAGTGCATTTAAATTCAATAACAACACACTTAACTTTTACTAGAAACGTATTAAAGATACTTAGTAAGAGAAACAATGAATATCATACACGTGCCGGTACTCAGACACAACAACTTGAGAATAAGGTCGTTTCTGAATAGAAAATTTTCGCAATTTGTGTGTCAATTTGTCAAACGTGTGTTAGTTGCTGTAATGGGTTGAATGAACGTTCACCATATCATACATGCCCCCCTGCGGCCACCATGCTTTGTGGGTTATGATTAAGGGAATGTCATAGCGTGGTCCTAATAGGTTTAATACGTCTGCGGCATGTCTTAAATTGTTGCAAATTTAATTAACATTTAAAAACTATGGAATTATGTGTGTCGAAAAGCAAATAGTGAAAATGGTCCCAAAATTGCGCAGCTTTTATTGTGGTGCGCAGCGAGCACAAAGTTTTCGAAATTGCAAATTTGGCTTCACACTATCCTAACTGTTCCATACAATATACCAACGAATCATAACTACACGATGTTTTGCGATTTTAGTGTCGATTTCTTTAACTGTGCTTATAGTAAACTAGCTTCTGCCAGCGGCTTCGCCCGCGTGAAAGTCTAATTAGCCCTAGGGAATATATACCTGACTATAATCTATGTCTGTGCATAATTTCATCCAGAGCCGTGCAGCCATTTGAGCGTGAAGAAGTAACATACATACAAATACACACACGCACACTCACAAACTTTCGCTTTTATAATATTAGTGTGATTAGGTTCTGCTAGCGGGATCGCCCGCGTGAAAAGCGTTTTATCATCCCAAGGGAACATTATACCGGGATAGAAAGCCTATGTGCTATTCCAAGCTATAATCCATTTCTGATCCAAATTTCATGCAGATCCGTTCAGCCATTCTGGCGTGATTGAGTAACAAAAATAAATCCATCCATCCAATATTTCACATTTAAAATATTGTTACTAGCTTTCGCCAGCGGCTTCACCAGCGTGACTGTCGATAAATATCCCAACTGAATATATGCCCGGGATAAAAAGTATCATATGTGTTATGCCAGACTATAATCTATCTCTGTGCCAAACTTCATACATGTCCGTTCAGCCGTTTGAGTGTGAAGAAGTTACAAACGTACAAACACACTCAAAAACGTTCACCTTTACAATATTAAAGTGTGATATAGTAAGATTAAACTACTTATTTTTCAATGCAAACCCGCCTGCCAGACAACAGCAGTCTTTCTTAACTCTTCTTAATTTATCAGATGCCAGTTAGCACGCCTTCACAAGTAATACCTCCCGAAAAAAAAAAAGAAACAACAGCACCTACAACTGAGTTCAATGTCCGAATACGACTTGCATAAAAAGTATTCCTTCAAAGGGGCCATTCATAATATTTGACTCGGAACTACGCTTGCTTTGTAAAACACAGTCGCAATTTAGCCCAGTCAGTGGACGAAGGACCCCTCTAACGACTGATTAGATATTTTTCTATTGCTCTTTATATAATAACACAAAATCGCTCAGTAGCAATCCACTAAGTTACTCCGTGAAAGAAAAGTAATTTTCTCAACGTTGCTGTTCACTGATTTTCCAATTTAACGCAATTTTTTGTAGTGAATAGACTCGTTATGCGAGAAAACTTATGTAAGTACAGCGCTTGAGTAAATGTTTCGTATTTAGTTAGATGTTGAGTATTTAATTTTGTTGTATTTTTTTTACGAGTGGTGATAAAGTTCGTAACGATGCTAAGACTTTTTACACATTATGGTTGAGTGCTTATCGAAGTTTCTCTACAACAACTGGCATATCTACTATGTGCTAGCTTCAGTGGTTTCGCCCGCATGAAAATTATATTAAAGAAACAAAATTATATCATGGTACGCCATGTGGTTTACTCGTGTACTATCATCATCATCATTTCAGCTGAAAGCAACCTTCAACAGGTCATCGGTCCACCTAGTGGGAGGCCTTCCAACGCATCGTCTTCCGGTTCGCGGTCACCATTCCAGAAAGTTTCAGCCCCATCGGTTATCCGTTCTGCGAGCAATGTGCCCTGCCTACTGCCACTAAAGTCTCGCCATTCTTTGGGCTATGTCGGTAACTTTGGTTTTCCTGCCGATATCCTCATTTCTGATGCAATCACGCAAATAAACTCCGAGCATAGCCCTCTCCATTACCCTTTGGGTGACTTTAAGCTTTCTGATAAGGCCCATTATGAGCGACCACGTTTCGAATCCATAGGTAACACACACTTGTCATCGTGTACTAAGTTTGATAAAAATTCATTCAACCGTTAAGACATGAAAAGGTAGCTAACAGAGCTACTTCCACATCAATTATCATCATTATCAATTCATAATACAATAAATCTGTAAAAATGTTGTTTTTGTACATTGAAAATATTTCCAAAAAAATAGCCAGGGAGTTAAAGGTTTACCAACAGAACCCACTTCCAGCATTTTTTTTTCCATTTGTCTGTTTAGTGGAGCATGTATCACGTAAGATGCGCAAAAAAAATGTAGATAATTTTTACACATAAAATTTGTGCGTAACTTGTTCAAGAAGTAAAAAATTACAACACACGCAATTCAGATACTCGGACAGATGAAATCTATATTCCATACGAATGAAAAAAAATGGTTGGTAGGTAAATTGGGTAGGAACTAAAGGAAGTTAAGTAAGGTAGGGTAGGCAGTTGACGGGAGCAAAGCCGCGGGCACAGTTTGTTTATAATAATAGTGTTAATATGGTTGCAGGTTTTACAATACATTCTTAATTTACTTTTTTACTTCGAGAACCAACACGACTGTTTCTCTTCTTTTACTAATCAAAATATGAATAATACCGCAACCTGCCTCGCGGATGGAAGTACGTGCCATCAAACTGAGTGTACCGTTCTTACATTTCTAAAGAAATTCTTCCGTTGATAGCACCCATTTTCTTGCCAAACTAATATCAAGATATGAGATGCATTCAAATATCTTTCGCAAACGGAAAACATTTCTATCAAACCTAGCTATTTTATAATAAAATGAAAGAATATGAGTAATGTCTGGCAACATATTTAAAAGGTACACAATACAATACATCATCGTTCGAAACAGTGAAGATAGAAGTGCAAACAAAGCGATCTTATCGACCCAGCAGACGCAATGCGATCAGACAACAACGAAACCAAGAAGATAGACCTCTATTCTTCCTCTTTTTAACCCCTCTCACACATACGTGGAACAACTTAAAGGGGGGAGAAGGAGATCATCTTACATTAGCCGCTTGCACTTAATATTGCCGGAGGCATTCTAATAGTACCTCTTAAAAAGAAAACTAAGAAACAATATAGCCATACACCACATTGTTTACCCCAGTTATACAATACCGATACTATCTTAGTCTACGAAATTGAATTTCAGTTTCAATTTAATTTACGGAACTGTTGGAAGAATACTTCAAAATAAATATTAGTTCCTTTATTTCTGCGCTATGAGTAATCCCAAGGAAATTGATGAAATATTTTTGTTTTGTTTAATATCGTTGAAGAATATTGATTTATGTTTACGTCTAGTAGAAAGGAAGAATTTATTTTTTCTTTACCCTTCGAACATGAACTAAAAAACATGCATTGTTTTATCATCATCACAAGTCGTTCTAACAATCACGATAAAAATTCAGGCTATTTTGAAACTATAGTTTCACATTTTTAAATTGATTAAACAATGCACCTGCCTTGTTATCTCTTCACCACCCTTGGTTGACTGGTAGAGAATGCCTAAGGCATTAAGTCCGCCTTTGTACCTTTTTGTGCATGAAGTCTAAATAAATAAATAAATAAATAAATCTAAATGCCAACTATTCAATTATGTGAGATACCACTGAGAGACAAAGACCTCACCTTTTTCCAAATGAATCTGCTTCTGAATCCATTTATCATTTCGAAAACACGTCCTCTATCACACAACAACAACAGTCCTTAGGTATTTGTCGACGACACTCAATTACCGACTCAAATCACAAAAAGATTACGAAAAACTATCACGTATGCAGACTTATATTAAGCCGAAAACAGCCCAGAGGTCCTCTGTGATTTTGGCAAGCGTGCATCCATGGAGCCACTAAATAGATAGAAACAGAAGCTCCGCTCTATACAACTACGGAAAATAAATAGGCGACCGCATATACCTCTGAGTTCTGACTTAAGGATTTTAAGTTGAGTGTTATTATTGTCAAGCTTTACTTTAGTCCGAAAATCTGTAAAACTGACATTAAAATAGGGTTTGAGTCGGTTTGACGCATTCTATACTTTAAATATTAAATTCAGAAAACGACCCACATACGCGTAGGCGCGTCTCCGACAAACGGCGTCTTGTATCAGATTAATTGACAAGTAATAAACTATCATCTGTTTTTAGAAATACATTTTTGACACGTCACAAATTAAACATAAGTCAAGTACAATTCAACTATGTCGCTCGGCAATCATCGGATTGCCGAATATAAACTTATGCTAATTTCCATGTGAATCAGTTATTAGATAAATCTAATGATAGAATAATTTAAATTCAGAACTAAGTATTTTATTGTTTTTTTTTATTTCCCTGTGAAATAAAATAGAAAATAGCAGCTTCCCTCCCAATTTTAAAATAAATCACATTATGTTAAAGACTATTAACAGCTCTATACATTTCCAAGTTGATTGAGAGCGTTCGTTCTGCAGCAAGTGCAAAGAGCACAGTGCTGCCAACTAGTCTAAGCAAAAACGCGCTGTTTGCTCTCTAAAAAAGCGCTAGAAAGCGCTATATGGTCGCTGTGAAAAAAAACGCTGAATTCGGCACCAAATTAAAACAAATTTTGATACCGGCACATCCATTTTTATCATAGTCTCACTTTTCAATTCGTTAAACTGTTCAGAATAACTGACGGAAATTTATAAATTACTGTGGAAAAATAGAACGTAATACGATGTAAGCTACATATTACAAAATAGTTAGCGAGGAATGCCCAAGTAATACATTAAGATACCAATCTGTGAAATCTGTTGGTAAATAAGCATTGTTGGTTCTAATAATTTTAGCGATTCGTTCCGTGTTACGCACATCACTGAATAAATATTAATAGATGTGCGTATCATAATTATGATTTCAAAAAGCGCTAGATGTAGCGTTAGGCGCTAGAACGCGCTATTGAACAAAAAAAGCTCTAGATCTGGCGCTGAAAGCGCTAAGTTGGCAGCACTGAAAGGGCAACTGATAGAAATCCGACGACTGAAGAAACACGAAGTTTGCCGAGGGTCATTAAGAAAATGTTTGTACTGTAATGCCATTGGCTGTTGACATTTAATTCAAAAAATAACAATAGTCCCATTAGTTTTCTGATAATCTTCATTCCAGAAATAGGTTCCTAATGCGAATTTTTTTTTCGTTTTTGGGTTCAAATATGTGGTTCACTTTGGACCTTAGGAAGAAATCTTCAAAATAATGCCGATCTGAAGCAAATGCCAAACGTAAGTACCTTCTCGTACGCATGCACTCGCTATACATAACGCGGGTCTATATGCCTTCTGTTTGTATCTTTTCAGTATAGGTACGTTGTATAGGTACGTATATGTATGTTAGTGATCACATTAACATCTACCCTCTCATAAAAGCCAATGGACTCGGTTGCGCAATATGAGAACTGTATCGTTTTATTTTACTGTTATTTCACTTTCTATTTCTTCTCAGGTCAATCTGTTTGGTATTTAAAATGATGCTGGCTAACTGGGAATTAATAAAATAGTATCAAACTATCTGTAATTTCTTTTTTTTTCAAATAAATATAATGCGAGTTCCAAAGTTGCACAGAGTGATTATTCAATGCTGATATACAAACTTAAACTCACACATTTTTACCAAACTGCCAAAGACTACAAAGACCAGACTGCAAAAGGAGGGTAATTAGTTTATAAGTCTATGTATGTGTGTATGTATTAAAAAGGCTTCGGCAAAAATGCGGATTTCGGTTGGGCCAATTTTTTTTCTTCTAAACTCATCTTGTGGGGTATCAAAACAAAGGGTTTTAAGAGGTTATTTAAAAAACATATCCCCTTTTTATATTAAAATGTAACTAATTCGCAAAAAAAAATCTTAACTAAAAAGTTATAAATAAAAAAAGTTTTTATTTAATTTAATTTTTATCTTTTTATCTTGATTTTTAATAACGTGGCTTACGTATAGCTCTCCGGCGCTATACGTAACGCTACAGTTTGGCGCCCAACTTTTAAATAATTGGGCGCAACGTTGTTTGTGCGCCCTGTGCGCCCAATTATCTGAATACACCCCATCACCCACACTATACCTACTTTTCACTCTATCTTTTTTAACGTGGGCTCGATTTTTCATATTCTCAAAATTCTAAAAACATACTTACACAAGTATATACATAAGCTATCTTTTGGTTTCCCATACAGGCCTCATCTCATCATCATTTTTCTTTTCACTTTTGATAGCAACTTAACCTAATTCTCAAAATTCTAAAAACATACTTACACAAGTATATACTTAAGCTAACTTTTGGTTTCTCATTCAGGCTCTCATCCCATCGTCATCTTTTGCTGGCACTTTTACTCCCCCAATCAACTGAACCTATTGGGCAATATTTTTATCCCTCTTTGTTTTCTCTTTATTTTATTTTTCCTCTAGAGCGGTCTGCACAACTCAGAAAGCCTTATGTGCAAAGAGCGGTCCCGTAACTCTTTAAAAATAAGCCAAATGCGTGGAGTCTTCTTAAACTTCTTAATTCCCTTGAATCTTATTCTTAAAGAATGAGGTGTTATTTTAGAGCGGTTTGCATAACTCGGAAAGCCTTATATGCAAAGAGCGGTCCCGTAACTCTTTAAAAATAAGCCAAATGCGTGGAGTCTTCTTTAATATTTTTTTTTTCCCTCTTGTATCCTTCCCTCTCAAACCTAGTTCCCTCTCAACCTAGCTCCCTCTTATAGACTTGAGAGTTCCCTCTTATAGACTTGAGTTCCCTCTTATAGACTTGAGTTCCCTCTTATAGACTTGAGACTTCCCTCTTATAGACTTGAGTCCTCCTCCTCTTTGAGTTCCTCTTGTTTAATTAAATAGTTTCTTAAAGGGTTTTCAAACAGGTGCGGGTTACGACACCTATTAAAAATAAATAAGCCTTCGTTATATCTTAATAAATATTTCCTTGTGGAGTATACATCATTGAATGTGAACTATATCCCCTAACGTGTGATTGAATGAGAGTGTTTGACGAAAGTATGAAAGATGTTGTGTGATAGAGCAAGGATTATATTTAAACCTCAAAATTTTCTTCTTGTTGAAATTTTTTCTGGGGTCATCGGGGAAATGTGGTATTTATTAAAGATCTACTTACGTTTCATAACACTCCACAATCCATCTTCACATCTTTTGATATCGCATCAATTTGTGTAACTCATTTTTATATATATTCTTTGTATTATTACATCTGGAAAGCATATTTAGTTATTTCTGACTGTTTTAAATATCTAAACTTAAATTATATTCGTAATTTATAATTCTTCTTGTAATATTTTTCTACTGTGACGTTTTATCTGACATGACATATGTCTGTATATTTTATTTTCTTAAAGCCATAGACATACCATAGGTACCATTGACTATAATACCTAGACCTTTCCTTAAGCTAGTTGTACATTATTGTAAGGTCAGAGCAGACTGACCCGCCTTTGTAAAGCCGTTTTTATTCCTTCTTTCTGGTCTTATTGAGATTTGAATTTGAAATTTAGAAAGGATTGCAAATCGAATGAAAAACGGGTTTCAGTTCTTTTTAGTCTTAGGTCTGGGCGGAACGCCAAGAGTCTGTGATACCGACACAATGTCTTTTTCTATTCTGATATAATTATATTAACAGAGTGCTGGCTTGTCGATGGGCTTCCCCACTTCGAAATTAATAACTACGACTATCACTGTTCCAAAACTTACCTTAACCAAAACGATGGCATAGTCGTTTATACAAAGTCACCACTACGGGTTTCTGTCGTAGAACCACCCTGCAACGACTCGAACTGTTTGGTTGTCAATGTTAGTGACGAACTATCCCTGATAGCCATATATATGTCACCATCATTTTATAACATTAATAACTTCTTTGAATCCTTGACAAAAGTAATGGAATCATGTACGGCAAAAACCTGTGCTATTGTAGGGGATTTGAACATTGAAATAAAATTGGGTTGTACTGACAGACGCGCTTCCAAATACTTGGACTTAACTGGTCACTACGGGTTTTTTCCAGGGCATACTTTCCCTACGCGAGGAGGTAACTGTTTGGATCATGTTATGCTTAAAACTCAAAAGCCTGCTACTGTTATTGTCTGTGACAATGGCATAACGGATCACGAGACGGTTATCTTTGGCATTCACCGCGAATTAGCTAGGACCAGGGCTGAGAAACGACATACGCGAATTGACTATAAAAGTTTGGAAAAAGATATTGAAAATGAAAATTGGGATTGGCTTTTTGAATATACAAATGTTACTCATGCATTCCAAAAATTTGTTGAAACTCTCTCCTCTAAAATTTATAAACACACCACTACTCGTGTATGCCGTAGCTCAGATGGCATTGTCAAGCCATGGATTACTAAAAACCTTCTGAAGTGCATAAGACGACGTGACTTAATGCACACCAATGCAAAAAAAGAGGAAAGTCGCGATAATCCTGTCATTCAACAAGAGTACAGAAAATATCGAAACTATTGCAATAATATACTTTCCAATCTGAAACAAGATCATGACCGTAAACTACTAATGGACACTAAAGGCGACTGTAAAAAATTGTGGCATGAAATTAAGAAAATTTGCAATATTAAAAATAAAAAAACTGGCAAGTCTGAGCTCGTAACTGATAGTGACAACCCAGTCCCACACTAAATCAAGTAAACAACTATTTCTCTACCGTAGGCGAAAACCTTGCATCAAAAACTCTTGAACAACTTGACATGACTGAAACTGCACTAGCCCGTAAAAATGAGCAATATAGTACGTTGCACACCAGCCCAGACTCTTTATTTCTTGCTCCGACTGACGGAAAAGAAATATCCACAATTATCACAAATCTTAAAGCGACGTCAGCCACATGTTATGATGGGATTAATAACGTATTCCTTAAGCAGTGCGCGCATATTTTAGTGGGGCCGATTGCCTTCCTATGCAATCTAAGTCTAACTACGGGTGTTGTTATCGACTGCATAAAGATTGCAAATATTTGCCCAATATTTAAAAGCGGAGATCCGAAAACGCCCGCAAATTATAGGCCAATTTCTCTGCTGACAGCCCTCTCTAAGATTCTTGAGAAAGTGGTCAACAAAAGACTACTTGCATACCTGGAAAAACTTAAGTTACTGTCGGACAATCAGTATGGCTTTCGAGTTGGCAGGTCCACGGAGGATGCAGTAACCAACTTAGCCGACTTTATCACTCTGAACCTAGGTCAAGGACAGGCATGTACTGGCGTCTTCCTGGACCTTGCAAAAGCCTTCGACACAATCTCCAGGAAAATACAGATTAAGAAAATGTCACTTTTGGGAGTCCGTGGCGTTGCTTTAGACTGGTTTGCTTCATATCTCTGTGATAGAACGCAAAGAGTTGTGCTGGGAGAATATTGTAGTGACCCATCTACCGTACATTTCGGTGTTCCCCAGGGTAGCGTGCTAGGTCCCACTCTATTTATTTTATATATAAATGGATTGTGCAGCCTGAATCTCCCACATGCTAAAATTTTCACTTATGCCGATGACACCGCGATAATTTTTCATGGGAAAACATGGGACGAAGTGCAATGTGTGGTTGAGAGCGGGCTTAAGGCTGTCGCAAACTGGCTAAAATTTAATCTTTTAACGCTAAATATAGAAAAAACCAAGGCAATCCACTTTGCTATTTCCGAACGTACTGCACCTAACGGAGTATCTGGTTTACGGCTGCATTCCTGTATTAGTACGGACCAGTGTTCTTGCCCTTACATCGACCAAACTGACTCCATTAGGTATCTAGGAGTGATAGTGGATAAGAGATTGACATGGTCTGCACACCTTAGCGCTCTAAAGGGCAGAGTCAGAACGATGCTGCGTATATTTAAGCAACTGGGTAGGGTTGCTGATGATTCTGTCCTAAAGATGATTTACTTTTCACTGTGTCAATCCGTTCTTAATTACTGCATAGTAGCATGGGGCGGTGCGGGTAAGACCTCACTAATTAAAGTAGAACGAGCTCAACGTGCTCTACTAAAAGTTGCCTATAGACGACCGTACCGGTATCCCACGAATAAACTTTATACTGAGGTGGCTGTTCTTAGGGTTAGACAGCTTTACGTACTTTCTGTCGTCCTCAGATTTCATAAAACAGCTTTGAGCACTTGTGTCATTTCAAGTCGAAGGGTAGATTGGCAAAAAATCCAATGCCGCAAAAATATTGGCAGAAGGTCTTACGGTTTTATGGGACCACACTTATACGCGAAAGTCAATAATCTTCACAAAATACTAAAACTAACACAAAAAAAATGCAGAGTGAAGGTAACAAACTGGCTTCTTGCATTGGACTACAATTTGACGGAAGGTCTCTTGGCTTCGGTAAAATTCACTGTACACACATTGACAATTTCACATATATACACGTGTACTCACTAACATAATTATAGCATACAGACACTCTTATAACACCATCACAACTGACACAAATCACAGCACCATGCATACACTCGTCTTTACTTATTTTTAAGATCTAAAACTGTGCCTTTTATAAAATTGTTAACGGAACGAAGGAGCCTGGATCTCACGACACAGGGAATCCTAGTGTAAGATCTAGGAATTCAATCCACTTGAATGTAAACTTATCTAATAAATTTATTCTTATTCTTATTCTTATTCTGAAACTCTTTAAAACTGTGATTTATCAGCTCATGTATAACTATATTATCTGAAGTGCTCCAATAATATATATTTTTTGTGTGATATACTGAGTATCATTTGTCTAAATCCTGCTATCAAGATGTGCCACTCTGGCACAAGGTGCACGTATGTACTGCGACAGACAGGAACCCAGCGGCGCGGCGCGGGGCGGCGCTAGTGCGCTCGCAGCGCGCGAAGGTGCGCTTGCAGCACGAGCTGATGCGCTCACAGCATGCGCTGGAGCGCTCGCAGCATGCGCTGGAACGCTTGCAGCACGCACTGGTGCGCTCTGAAAACAAGCGCGCCACGGCATCCCACCAGCCGTCCCATCTCGCCGTGCCACGTCTTCCTGCCCGTCCTGCCTGTCAAGCTGCCCACGTCGTACGAAGCCGGCTCTTAATTTTAACCTTTTTATTTTAATTTTTCTTCGTATGAAGCCAGACCTTATTTTTATACCCTATATCCCTTTTTAATTTTTATAGCTTTAATTTAATTTGTATCTTTTTATCTTGATTTTTAATAACGTGGCTTACGTATAGCTCTCCGGCTCTATACGTAACGCATTTCACCGGTTATGTTCAAGTTTCATGTTATTCGGGTAATCAATTCTGGCCTTATAGGTACCTACCATACTAAACAACTTACCTATTTTAGGTAGATACAACTAAAAAGGGAAAAATAAAAAACTTTTTTGCAAAAAAATACTACCGACTTCCAAATAAAAAACTACAAAGAGAAAAATAACTTTAATTTTGGAAGTCGGTGTCCATATCGCAAACAAAATGGGAAAAAGAATGACACCGACTTCCAAAATTAAAGTTATTTTTCACTTTGTAGTTTTTTATTTGGAAGTCGGTAGTATTTTTTTGCAAAAAAGTTTTTTGTTTAAACAGATATCTCTGCCTTGCAGCCAAGAGGAACGTTACAGACTGCATCTTGATACCTTATTAAACCTACTAAACTTGCCATTTGTTTATCTTATGTGTTATTTATTATGATAATTTGGGGTAGGTGTAAAATAACAATATATGACGTATTTTCTAAGCAAATTTTATAATTTTGTATTAAAAATAGAAACACATAATTAAAGTGCCTAATTTATTCTATTAATCACTGCTTTACGTGCACTGTACGGGTACTCACGTTTGTAGCACATTTACGTGACTCCTAGCAATCATTTTTGCACCACCTGCCAGCACATCATCTGCACTTTCATTAACACCACTTTCACTGGGAACTAGTCGCAGAGGATCACAATGTCTCAACTCGACGAGATTGCATCAGCACAAAAAAGCCTTGAGGACAGCTTTATCCGGAAGATGGGAGAATTGGAAGCTCAAATCCAGTGCGCGGGCCCTACCAAGGATACTGTGGCGAGGGTTGCTGACGAGTTTCGCACCTTCAGAGAGCTAATCTTCAGCATGCTAAGCCTGCTCCGAAGACAGATTAGCGAGTGTGCCAGACAAGTTGATGGGTTGGAGACCAGACATAGGCGGAAGGCGCTGATTTTCCAGGGCATTGCAGAGGTTGATGGTGAGGTCAGCAGTACAGTCATCCTGGACATTATAAATAAGAAGCTGGCTCCAAAGCCATTGACTGCATCTTCCATTATCGGCCAATCCTGGTGAGATTTTCAGACTATGACGATAGATCAGCGGTCTGGAGAGCAAAGTCCCGCTTAAAGGGTTCCTCCATCTCAGTCAAGGAGTTCTTGACAAGGACCCGGCAAACCATCTTTGGGAGGGCGCGGCTCCACTTCGGGATGCGATCTTGTTGGACTCAGGACGGTGTTATTGTGGTTAAGGCCCCCGACGGGAGTAAACACAAGTTAACTTCAGTCGACGAACTGAGTCCACTGCTGGCGAAGTATTCTAAGGTCCAGGGAGGCGATAACCTGCGAAACAAGACGCGTTAATGATGGTATTTAGCTACCTATTGTATTTATTCATAATGTCTAATACGCAATAAAAAGTAAAATTGTACTTACCGTGGCAATCTTGTTGCTATTTTGTGTACCAATCTATCACTTTTCCTCTTATAACTTTGCTGCCTAGTTTGTTTTGTTTATCTAACTGTAACTCAAGTTTGCTTTGTTGTGTTTACCATTTACCCTCAATATTTTAATTATTTTTTTCTTTACTTAATACCGCAAAACGTCAAACCATAATCTGTTGTTTGTCTACCGTCAAATCAACGCATAAAGGTACTATTTCTATTTTTTTGCAGTTTTGTTTTCGGATACATTTATTTGAAATGATGATGTTAGCTGGCGGGAGGTGCAGAGATGCAAGCGCCAGCCTTTCATATAGTATTTTTGTTTGTGTGAGTTCTATTTAATTTTTATATATATTTTATTTTATTATTTACTTTTTATTATGATGTTGTCAGACAGCGAATCGTTTTATTCTGCCAACGAATCAACTGCCTCTTCCTGCGATGCTAGTTTTTGCTCCCTTACAGACATCCTTGGTGATCTATTGCGTCAAGGGTTCAGCCCAAATTCTGGCCGGCTGTTTAACGTTTGCCACATTAACGCCCAAAGTGTTCCAAGTCACCATAGCGAACTATACGACACATTTGCCAACAATAACGTTCATGCCGTCCTGATTTCTGAGACCTGGCTCAAACCTGAACTTCCATCTACCACCTACTCTCTTCCTGGTTTCGTTCTTCTTCGGAATGATCGGATTGGGAGGAGAGGGGGTGGTGTAGCAATATACCTTCGCGGAGATCTCCCTTATAAAATTATTTGTTCTTCTGCTTCTAATGTGTCCGCTGAGTTTCTTTTTCTAGAGGTTTGCGTCAAAGGAGCTAAAACCGTTTTAGGTGTTGTTTACTGTCCCCCTTCCCTTGATTATTTCACCGAAATCGAATCGGTAATTGAATCTTTGGGTTCTGAGTATGCTCATCATATCATCATGGGCGATTTTAACACCAACCTCCTTTCCCCCAACTCCCCTCGGTCCCGTAAACTCCTGCATATTGTCGAGTCAGCTAGTCTTCACGTATTGCCTCTCCAACCCACTCATCATAATAAAGTCGGTGATGATACCTGGCTTGACTTGATCCTCACCTCTAATCCTTCCCTAGTTTCCTCGTATGGCCAACATGATGCCCCTGGTTTTCCCATCACGACCTTATTTACCTTTCCTATGTTCTTAAACCTCCTAAACCCAAACCTACGTTCCAGTATAGGCGTGCCTTTGCACGTATGGATAGTGAGCTACTTCAAAAAGATGCATCGAATATTGACTGGAAACTCCTACATGAGGCTGCTACAGTTGATGATAAAGTTTTTGTTTTCAACAACACTGTGACCAAACTGTATGATACTCATGCTCCTATCAGGAGAGTAAAGCTGAAACGTCCACCTGCCCCCTGGATGAATAGGGGAATCCGAATGGCAATGCGACGGAGGGACCACGCGTTTCGAGTATCTAAAAAGGATCGCTCAGATGACAATTGGACCTTGTTCAAGACTGCTAGGAATCGATGTAATCTGATGATACGTAACGCTAAACGCCGCCACACTCTTAATAATATTTCTTCTTCTTCTTCTGCCGATATCTGGAAGTTCCTTGGAACCCTTGGTATCGGCAAGTCGCGGAATTCAGACCTTCCTAACACAATTGGCTTGGACGATCTAAACCGCTTTTTCTCCACTGTCCCTATGCTAGATAGTGTAACCAAACGTCAAACTATGGACTACCTTGCTGGTCTGACGCGTCCCAATATTGCCCCCTTTGTCTTCACACCAGCCGACCCGGAAGAGATCAAAAAGATTATCCTGTCTATTAAATCCAAAGCTGTGGGCTGTGATAACATCAGTCGTCATATGATCGTGTCAGCTCTGAATCAGCTTCTTCCTGCTATCTCCCACATAGTTAACTTTTCACTTTTCTCCGGTGTTTTCCCTTCCTTGTGGCGTAAAGCCCATGTTCGAGCCCTGCCTAAGATCCCCAATCCCACACTTTCCAGTCACTTTCGCCCAATTTCCATCCTTCCATTTCTGTCCAAAGTGCTCGAGGCATGTGTTCATAAACAGCTCTCCTACTTTATTTACCACAACTCCCTTATTAGCCCGTTTCAATCCGGTTTCAGGCCCGGGCACAGTACCATGTCAGCTCTCCTTAAAGTGACTGACGATATAAGGCGGGGAATGGAGGACACTAAGGTTACTGCTTTAGTATTAATCGACTTCTCCAATGCTTTCAATACCGTCAGTCACGATGTGCTTTTATCTATCCTTTCTTATCTTATGGTCTCTCACGAGGTACAGGAATGGTTTTCCTCTTATCTTCGGGGGCGTCAGCAGTCAGTTTGTGCTGGAGACTCTTCTTCGGGGTGGTGCGACCTTGAAGCTGGCGTCCCTCAAGGCGGTATTTTATCTCCTCTTCTGTTCTCCATTTTCATAAATCTTATAACCACCGAACTTCAATGTGCGTATCATCTTTACGCTGACGATCTACAGCTCTACTGTCAGGCAGATGTTGACAACTTATCGGATGCGATCAAGGGGCTTAACCAGGATTTGATTGCGATTAAAAGTTGGTCAGACCGATTCGGAGTGGCGGTTAACCCTGCAAAGTGTCAGGCTATCATAGTTGGGAGCCCGTATAGCTTGAGAAAGCTTGATGGTTTAACTGTTCCGCCCATAATATTTAACAACATAGCAATCCCATTTAGCTCCGAGGTTAAAGATCTTGGTCTGCTCGTCGACACTTGCCATGACTGGCGCAAGCAGGTAACGAGTGTCAGCCGGAGGGTCACCGGAACGTTGCGTTCGCTTTATCGACTGAAGAATCTTCTCCCAGCTCACGTAAAGGCCATGCTTGTACAGTCCCTTATCTTTCCCATAATTGACTATGGTGATGTGTGCTACTATGACCTGAATGCAGATCTACTCAACAAACTTGACCGCCTTCTAAATAACTGCATTCGATTTGTCTTCAACCTCCGTAAGTATGATCATGTATCTGCACATCGATCACTTTTAAAATGGTTACCGATTCGTCAGCGTAGAATGCTGAGGGCCTTGACTACCCTGTTTTCTTTTATTGATAAACCCACTTCTCCTTCTTATCTGACTTCACATGTCCAATTCCTTTGTTCTGCCCATAGTAAAAATCTTCGCTCCGCCAATAATCGTCTTCTACAATGTCCCTCGCACCGCTCTGGGTTTATCCATTCCTCCTTCTTTGTCCAGGCGATTTCCCTTTGGAATGCGCTCCCTCAGAACATCAGGATGGCAACCAGTCGGTTGTCTTTCAAATTGAAGGCACGCGAGCACATTCGCAAGAAGTTTGCAGAATCAACACAGAGTTAATTTGTTGGATTCGGTCTCCCATTAACATTATTTTTATGTATGTATGTATCTAAGTATGTATTTATATATATATTAAATTGTTTTAGTTATATTTCTTTTCTCTATTTGTTTTTTCATTAAGTTGCACCTGCCATATTTTATCTCTGCACCACCCTAAGGTCGACTGGTAGAAAATGCCCAAGGCATTAAGTCCGCCTTTGTACTTGTGCATAAAGTTTTATAAATAAATAAATAAATAAAATGTTTCTTTAGTGAGAAATAGGACGTTTTGCATACAGGAAGATTACTTTACGGAAAAGCGACTTAAGTCAAGTCTCTAATATAAGTTACTTCGTGCACAAATAATAACACATTCATAAATATGTAAATATTATTTCCGTTCTCATTTCACACGACCTACTACAACTGGAATATTTTGTTCGTAACTGTGGACTGATTAAAATAATGGAAGACAATTTTTTTGTGACTAGTTGGAATTACTGAATTTTTCCTCATAAAGAGAACTTTAACAAAAATTTACCTATTTGTAAATCATTATGAGATTTACTTTTGGTAAATCTCTTGTATCATTTCTTGTTTTTTTTTAAAGTCCGGATATATGTTGGAGTTTAATGTGAAAAATTCAAAATAATTCAGGGCTTATAAGCTCGCACTTTTTATTTTAAAACGTCGATTACATTTTATTCCCCAGGATAACCCTAAACGTGGCGCTCGGCTGCCATTTGCGGACATCCGTACCTATCTAAATTTAGCATACTGCGCTGACCCCACAATCAGATCCCGTATTGAATAAAAACTCGTATTTGCACATAAACGGCGCGATCCACAAATACACGGGTTGGGTATCGGCGGGTTGACCTCTTTGAATCAATGATGAATCCAATTTCACCCTACCTGTACGAACGACAGTCTCATTTGGTCACAGGTAAAAACATTTACGTGAAACACGAACCAGCGGACCACTTCACAGAGAGTTTGTCACAGAGATTTACAGCTCGGAAATAGATTTATTATTCTTTTTTGTGAACAACTATTGTCCCTCCCCCTCGGGTATAAAAAGTACTCGAGTGAGGAAAATGACCGAACTTTTGTCTTTAAATTATATCTGCCGCCCTTCAGAGAGGCAGTGCGCCACATTCCCTCCCTGTACAAGAAGAAACAGAAATTCTCGTTCTGTATTTATAATAGGTATATTACCTACAATAAAAAAGTTTGAATCTCTTCTGAAACACTGGAATATCTTTATTTTAATCTATGGCAAAGCAATTACCTCGGGCGACACATAAAATCTGAAGTGGTCGTAAAAATTCTGGAATCATTCGTAAAACTGCTATCTAAAATCTTTTGAATCGAATTTTCGCCTAATTTGACAAATAGTAATTTATTCATTCGCATTTTGATCTAGTCTTGCAAAAATAAAATGCAAGAATAATGGTTATACAGTTTTATTAAATTTATCCTTAGATAGAGAATAATGTTTCAATCATTTACTGATCTATAGAAAAACTTTTTTTTAAATCAAAAGATATTTTTAATTCAACTAAACCATACATAGGTACTTTTGAATTGTCAAAAAAATATGAATCTAGTTGCACATAAGCAAGCGTCAGAAGTTCTCTATGGAGAAGAACGTGCAAGAAACTCCACGGACACTCTTATCCATCAATTTTATTTGCAATTATTTGGGTACATCTTTTTTTTCTTGTTGGAACAATACATATATGAGAACAATGTAAAAAGACATGCACGTAAAAGCGTTTAGAGTAAAACAAAACAATTCAAAAATAAAATAAGTACGTAATTAAAAGAAGGCCGAAGCAGTTAAGTTATGACCAATCCCAACTGATGGCGCCCGTTCACGAACATGACGCATGCACTGGCACCACTCAGCTCAACCATCATGATATGAACCGAATGATCCAATACATGCGCCACCATCAGAGAGACATTTTGAGAGAGAGATTATGTTCTGCATATCACTTGTTTTTGCGTCCTAGTGGTTGTGGAGCAGGACTAGCATTGAGCCAAGTATTTTTATTAGTGATGTAATCTGAACTTATAATATACCTGCTTGCATATGCTAACTTGTCGGTAGGTTACACTCGTACCTTTATTCTCTATCTTTAGTCCTGGATTAAAACATTGTAAGCTTATATTAAACATAATCTAACATAGCTATTATGACCAACTAATAGCCAGTTCAAACACCTAATCCAGATCCCACTTACCATATCAAAACAGCGCAGTTATAATAATCGCCTCACTACAAACTTACGCTATACGCTCCTGAATCCCTACAAAATATACCAAGTGGCGTAGTTAGGCAACTACCAACAAAGGCAGTTTGCATTACAACACCAGTCTACGCTATGAACGTGTGTGTCTATATGTTTATATGTGTTCGGACATTCTCTGTCTCCCTCATTAATTCAAGTATGAATAGCGTAGAAATTAGTGCTAGAGTAAACTTTGTGTCTTTGTTTGTGTTAGCTGTGGACTGGGGCTTAAGACGGATTTACTGGGCAGACGGAATTCAGACACCTTGTCGTAACTTCTTAGTTCTGGGAGTAGGAGGTTTTGGATGGTCGCTTGTGTTAGCGTTATAAATACAATAAGTAAAATAATGTTTATTTTTTTTAATGGATTACTGTTATCGTCAAGGGAGGTACCATAGAGGGACTTCTGCTCTTACTATATATATATATATTTTTCAGATGTCCGTCTAAAATTACACTGCCATAATTATAAAGATACAGAAACACATTAAAAACAAATATATTTCATAAATCCAAAGATAAACATGTTAATATCTCACATAAAATATATTTTACAGCACAAAGGAAACACGAGCATCAAACATCGTAAAACATTTGTATAAAGAAACAATTTCCGATATCCATGTAAACTTAATAAAAAATACCACAAAAACGATGTCGAAAGATGGCTTTCCTATCCATTGGAAGGGCAAACTGCCGCAAACCGTGATAAACAACTAGTTTATGAAGGTATTATATAAAACGGTTGTATTAAAAATCAGTTGCAAACGTTGCTTTGTATTCAGCCTTCGCCCGCAGCCGTATCGGGGCACACTAAAATTTATTTTGCACTCAAAAGGGAAATGAGATTATGTTTCAATAACAAACATATCCGGGGCTACACGTTGCAGGAATAAAAAGTCACACCCCGGGAATTTATTTACCGCTTTCGAACGAACTATTCGGTTCGGGGGAGTTTTATACCGGCCCCGGCGTCACTCGCTGAATATCTTATTTTTTTACAAAAACGTGACACGCCGGAAAGTTTTCAATTTCCTCGTGCCACTGAAAATAATTTTTTAGTTATCAATTTTGTACGGGAGGTTAATATTAAGCTGGCGCTTTTGAATTTTGTTCTGAAGAAGAAAATTTTCTTATGGGAAATCGTTTTCATTGTTAACTTAAAAAAAACCTAAACCCAAAGTCCGTTAGTCCTAAAAAAACTGGTAATAATTCCAAAAGCAAAATATTTCTTTCTCCTCCCATCGAAATCGACCGTAACTTTGTTTGACACAGGTACCCGGAAAAGGACAAAAAAACTCGTAAAAACTTTTGCAAACTAACCCGAAACTCCCATTAAACCATACTAATCTGGGAATTAAACTTGTTACAGTAATATAATATAACATTAACCGTGTGCTGTACCACCCTTCCCCTTCGAAATGCCTCTGTATGTCTTTTGCTTTATTACTAGCTACGCGTGCTACGGCGTAGACTTCGTAGCAACTAATGCTACGCGATCGTAGGAAATAACAAATCTTGTGGGTCTACGCACAGCCAACGCTACAATTTTTATCTAACCTTACATTGTACTAGTAAAGAGTTGCTGGTTGATTGTAGAAGGTAATCTCTGGCAAGTACTGATCCGATTAGGGAAATTTGTTAATAGGAATTAACACATCGCTGAGTGCCATAAGCTTTTATACCGAAAAAAATTACGGTCCCTGAGGGATAAGCCACGGGAAAAAGCTATTTTGTGATTTTTTATTTCTTAGACTAAACTGACAGCTGCCAATGACCCTATTTTTTTAATGTTATAAGCGTGGAGCATAGTGTTGTAGGTAAGACTCAATATAAGTGATTTATCGAGTCGAAGTGACGTGACTCCTCAATTTAATTTTACTAATTGGTATAAATAAGTGTTTTATGAATATTAACGTAATATATTTAAATATAACACTATTAATACACATATGACATAACATTTTATTGTAATAAATAAGAAATCAACAATAAAATAAATGCGATCGATAAAATTAAATCTGACATAAATGAGTAGAAAATAAATAAGGACCGCTGGTTTCTTAACAAATGTAGTTTTTTTTTGCCGTGGTATAGTTCAAATTTCGTTCTACTTCGATTTACGATCAACTTTCGATACGACACAATTTTTATGTAAGGATAAAGTGTCAACCTCCCAAAATTCAGTTTTGTCTACGAAATGAAAAATCAGAAATGAATCTTTTATAATTATTCTGTATTTTTGTTATGTACACATTAATGTAAAATCAATTGTTACATAAACAAATAATTCAAATTATCGCGTAATTTCACACTTAATGAGGGTAAAAAACAGACTTCCTTTTATTTCATTTTCAAGTACTTGATTCTTCACAAAAAGTTTAGGTAACAAAGACTCAATTTTCTTCCGGACATTGAACAGTATTAGAACAATCGTTTGTTCAGAGAGTCCTTTCCTGAAAAGTTAACGAGTCATTTATTAATATTAATTAATGGGTAACAAGTTCTTTGAAAACGAATTTGTTCTGATTTCCATTTTAGGACCTCGTTTATTATGAACAGCTTAATAGGGATGTTTCCTATGAGTGAGATTATCAAATAATATTGGACAAGCATTTTTTGCTTTACCAAATCAATAAAAATGTACTAAGATAAAGCGCATCAAAATTCAGGAGAAGGGGCTTGTGACGTCACTTGTCAGTCTTAAATAAATTGGGCCCAAAATTCATAAAGAGTTTTCCATCGACTCGCAAAGAAGAAGAAGAAGTATAAAGTGTACTAGCGGCGTGACGTCACACGATATTTCAAATCATTGTATCGTCGTCACTTTAAGTTTACGTGTCAAAAGAAAAATACGTGTCCAATATTTTTTATTAATCTACCTGACGGGCTAAATACAAATTTTCAGTCTACTACCCTGATGTCCGGATGGAGTTTCTTGTGCATTCTTCTCCATAACAAGCTACTTTCCGAATGCACGGTAGAATCTTTTTTTTTTTTAAAAGAGTAAGTATGGAGTTTCTTGTGCATTCTTCTCCATAACAAGCTACTTTCCGAATGCACGGTAGAATCAACTTTTATTCCATGTAAATTTAAAAAGTATGGAGTTTCTTGTGCATTCTTCTCCATAACTAGCTACTTTCCGAATGCACGGTAGAATCAACTTGTATTCCATTTAAATTTAAATTGTGACATTCAAAAGTGCCGCTTGGTGGCCTAGTTGAAATAAATATCTTTTGTCTTTTTGTCTTTGTCTTGTCCTTTCTTAAACTAAAAAAGTATGTAGTACATTCAAGCCTGTGTTGCACGTAGGGTTAGGCACCTAAAATGTGAATTTAATTTCGTAGAACTAAACTGACCTCTGCCAATGACCTTATTTTTTTTTAATGTTGCAAGCGCGGAGCATATTGTTGTAGATAAGGCTCAAATCAAAGTGACATGACACTAATTACGTAAACTGCAGACGGTGGATCGAAAAAAAACCAAAATGATTTTATACTAATTTAATTAAAAAGAAATTATTACAATATAATTAGTGAAACCTATTCGAAGTTAGAATATGGAATAAATGTCTACTTATTAAAAATAACTTAACGCTAATGTTCAATTTTGCTGCGTCGGCGGCTCGTGGCTGGATTGACGTCATCGGTGCAGTTTCTATGCGCTTGACGTAAACACGAAGGAATCTGCATGTCAGCGCTATTGGTTAGGGACTCGTACTTAACACCTCCATCCGCAGAACAGCAACTATTTGATCATGTTCAGTGCAAATGTTGCTGGGACTTCATCTCGTTTTCTGGTTACATCTTCATATGTATGCATAGGAAGAGTTGGTTTCTTCTCGTTATCTCCTGCTTTAAGGTTCCAGCATTTGTATCTTCGGATTATAACCAAGATGATGAATATGGTTGTGCATAGTACGATGATGTAGAACGGTATGGTTGTATGATATAAGACAACCGGCGGAGTCTTGTCAATCTGGATAGGGCGTTCCATCAATACTTTGTTCTGGATGCTGTGAAGTTCTTCTAAGTTGACTGACTTGAAGCCGATGATGTGAGTGGAATCAGCTGTCTGGTTCATGTCGTTGTATGGGATTTTTGATAACTTGAGTGGCTGTCCTTTTATCTCATTGTTGTCGTTAATGATGGTGAATTCGGGTGTTTCCAGATAGCAGTTCATGGGTATGGTGACGAGATAACTCCCTTGTAGAATGTTGAAGTCTTTCCTGCTGCAGGCTAGCTGTACTTTAGTAGGTTGAGGCAGAGAGACAATGTAATGTTGATCATCCAGCTTTTCTACTGCTTGCTTGGAGAGTGAGATCTTGGTGAATTGGCAGGTGTCCCTTAGGCCTTGGTTGATGATGAGCTCCTGGATGCAATCAGGCTTCGTCCGGATCTGATGACTTGTCTTCTTTTCACAGAGATGAATGCTGCTGTACTTCGGGCATTCAGCCTCTATGTACACGAATGATTTCTCGTTTGTTGCTATATAGGGAGAGGAAGGAATAAGGGCAAGTTGTTTCTTATTGGGTACAATGGATAGTCTGTATAAATCATAAATGTCTTTAGAGACAATGGGAAAACTGTATATTATTACTATTCTCTTCTCAATAAAATAAGAACCTGGTTTTATTAGGTTATAATATTCTCTTAACTCTAAATTTAGGATTTGATCCTGATTATATATGGATTTGAGCCTATCTATCATAGATCTTAACACTTCTATATCAATCATAGAATGATGGGTGCTAGAAGCCCGTATGAAAGCCATTATGTTTTCTAACCTAATTATCTCTAACATTAAATCTTCTACATTATTGGTTATTATTCCTAAAATTTGGGCAAATTTCGCGAATTTTATTAAGCTGTAATCTGTATAGGCACTCTTCTCAAGAAGTAGTTCTAACGTTGAGTTAACTTTTTCTTGATTTTTTGTTATTTGGTCAAGTATGGTACCATGTTGGGACATCCATTCTTTACTAAGGCTGATGTGGTTATTGAATTCTGAAATTATTTTATTTTCATTATTTTGTAGAGTTTTAATAGCCTCATCATACTTCAGGGCATCAAGATAATCTAAGTTACCCGTAACACTTTTTATTACGGACCCAAGGCTATCTACAAGACCTCTTTTGACTCTAACAGGTTCCAAAGATTTTACTTGTTGTAGTACCTTACTAAGTTTGTCTGTAAGATATTCGATCTGATATTCATAAATCATATAGGTCTCATTAGTGAGTTTAGTTCTAAAAGTCTTTAGTTGCGTCTGTACGGAATTAATTTTATCTTCGATGTTGGTTAATTTAATGTATTGTATGAATGAGTGATAATGTGTAGTTAGTCTGGTCGGTCCTAATCTGTATGGTAGGAGTCCCGGTCCATCGTCTAACGTCTCAAGTCTTATCTCTTGAGGGTGTGTCGCTTGGACTGTCAGTAGTATCAGGATTCTGTAACAATTGGCTAGATTTAGGGACGCGTTTCAGCCGCGATTTGGCTACGGGGCCACGTTTTTTCGAAGTATATATGTGTATAGGTAGGTCAGCGAGTACTGTATCCTGCGTATAACGTGGTGCAGCTTTTTGGCGACTGGCAAAGGGGTTTTTAATAAAAATTTGTTGTTGAGGGGTATATTCTACTTCGGGCTCTCGAGTTTTGTTTCTACTATTAATTAGGGCTGCGCGATTTGAAAGAGATGACTCGTTAATGATTTCATAAACTTGCTTCATCTGTTGTTTATGGTTCTGCGCATATTGCTGTAATATGTGTTCAGTCAGGTCTACGTCGATTGGGTCTCTAGGGTCAAAGTGTCCGGTCAATAGGTCAAAAGGTCTGCACTTGGTGAAACTATGGATAGAACTGTTGTATGCTATAATGGCGTATGGCATGAGATTAACTATTGGTTCGTCTTTATTTTGTAACTTAAGAATTCTAATATGTTCCAATAACGTTGAATGGAAACGTTCGATGTTACCATTGTCCTTTGGACTATGAGGTAGAATTTTGTGGTGAGTTATCTTGTGTAACCGTACAAATTCAGAGAAAAGTTGGTTCGTGAATTCGGTGCCATTATCCGTGATGATAGTCATAGGTAGACCATGATGGGTACAGAAAAGTAGCAACGCATGAATAATGCTAATGGCGGTTCCGTCTCGCAAATGATATGCTTGGGCATATTTCGTGAAAACGTCCATGAACGTTATGTATTTTTCGTTCTGAACTGTAAAGAGGTCCATGTGGATTATTTCAAGTGGTTTGGTGGCCGGAGGTACTATATTAAATTGAGGTCTAATTGGATTCCTGTCGTATTTAGCCTGACCGCAGATGGTACACTCGTTAATAAACTTGGTGATTTGTTCTTTCATCTTTGGCCAGTAGTATTTTCGTGAGAGGGCTAGGTGACATTCATTTATACCACGATGGTTCGTTTTCCCGTTATGATAATGTCGGATAATGTCTTGTTGTCGGAGGTATTCTTTAACATTCTCAAGTTCTGTCTTGGCTAGAACTAGGTTGATTGAGGAACTTCTAAATTTGTCTTGTATGATGGGTATTATTTTGTACATGGCTAATGGTGGGTTTATCAGGATAGCCGTTTTGACTTTAGGGTTCACGTATTCTTTGATAGCATTAATAGTGTCAGTCTCTAGGTTAGATTCTGAAATTTGGACCGCGATTCGCGTATGATTTTCAAAAGGTTTAGTTACTGTAGGTCGGCGTTTTATGTCGCCTACTATAGTAAAGTAAATCTGGCGATGAAATTTATTGAGGGGTTCATCTGTGATGGGAACTTCCAGTATAGGATGTTCATTACTAGTGTGAACAGTGTCAGTCGAGGAGTTTGTTAGTGGAAGTGGTGCCTCTGATGGGTTATTAATGATAGATCTGAGATCCTCAGTACTTTTGAACAATGGGTTGGTGTCAGTCAAAGGGTCTGTTGGTGGAGGTGGTGCCTCCGATGGATTATTAATCATTGATCTGAGATTCCTTATATTTTCGATCACTGAGTTTATCTCATCTGTTTCCTCACTATGTATTTCTACTCGAGAGAGAGCATCAGCGTTTGTATTAAATTTACCTTTCTTGTACACTACAGTAAAGTCAAATTCACTTAGTCTGAGTCGCCATCTGGTCAGTCTTGAGTTGGGCTCTCTCAAGTTCATCAACCATTGAAGGGGTTTGTGGTCAGTCAGTACTTTAAATTTTCTACCGAATAAGTAAGGTCTGAAGTACTTGGTAGCCCAAACTATGGCTAGCAACTCCTTCTCAATGGTGCTATAATTTAGCTCACTGTCATTAAGTGTGCGAGAAGCGTAACAGATGGGTTTGTCCGAACCTATAGGTCCCTGAGATAACACGGCTCCAATAGCGACATTCGAAGCGTCTGTTGTGAGATTAAACTCTCTTTTGAAGTCTGGGTATTGTAGGATAGGGTCATTAGTTAATAAGGTCTTACAAGTTTCAAAGGCATTGACATATTCGGGACTAAGAGTAATTTTACTACCTTTCTTTAGGCATAGGGTAAGAGGTTTGGTGATACGAGCAAAATCGGGGATAAATTTCCGGTAATAACCTAAAAGTCCTAAAAATTGTTTGATTTCTTTTGGGGTTTTTGGGATTGGATACTTTTGAACTGCAGAAATTTTGTCGGGATTCGGCTTTATGCCGTCTCTACTTATAATGTGTCCTAGGTAAGCGGTTTCTAATTTTAGAAATTCTGACTTGTCCATTTGAATTTTGAAGTTGGACTCCCTAAGTCTTTGGAAGACCTTTTCCAAATTATTCATATGCTCTTGAAGAGAGGTGCTATAGACTATGATATCGTCGAGATATACAAGGCAGATGTTGTTTTGAAGGCCTCTTAGAACATTGTCCATGACCCGTTGAAAAGTGGACGGTGAATTTTTAAGACCCATGGGCATTCGAAGGAATTCAAAATGCCCGTGTTCGACATTAAATGCGGTTTTTGGAATGTCTTGAGGGTCCATCTCCACTTGGTAAAAACCACTTGCCAAATCTAAGGTCGTAAAGTATTGGCATTTCCCTAATTTGTCGAGGACATCACTAATATTTGGTATGGGGTATTTGTCGTCTATCGTTTTTTCATTTAACTTCCGAAAATCGACTACGATACGCCATTTCTGCTTCCCTGAAGCGTCAGTTTTTTTTGGAACAACCCAAATGGGTGAGCTCCATGCAGAGTCGGAAGGTCTTATTATACCCTGGTCTAGCATTTTGGTGATTTGGTCCCTAACTTCTTCCCGATGGATAAAAGGGTATCTATAGCTCTTAGTGTAAGCGGGAGTTTCATCTGTTGTTCTTATGCGATGTTTGATTTTGTTGGTGAATGTCAATGGTTCTCCATCAAGGTAAAATACATCTGCGTAACGGGAGCAAAGTGTTAGGAGATTAGCTCTTTCCTCTGCATTTAGGTGGTCCGTACGCAAACGCGATAGTACGTCATCTACGCGATTCGATTGATTCAGCTGTGTGCACTCAGCATTGAATAGTTCTGCATGAGCTGGCTGGTCTAATGAGAATATAATATCGTTAGAAGTTGGATTTTCTAACTCTACGTACCCACGACTATTATAAACAGTGGTAAGGCACTCATGGATGATACAATTGCAGAGAACTTGTTCGTTAATTAAGACATCGCCATCCGTGGCGTTGATAGGTATTCTAACTAATTTAGAACTTTTCGCAGGGATAATATCCTCATACAAATTAACGTTTCGTGAATTATATACTTTAATTTGGTTCGTAGCAGTCCGAGTTACTAATTGAAAGTCTTTTAGATCTATCTTAGCCTCCCATTTTGATAATAAGTCTAATCCTATTAGGCCATCAAAGTACTCGTGAAAACGGTAAATGAATAATTTTATACCGTCGGCCTCATTGAACTCGTCGAAGCATGGTAATGTTATAGAGTACTCGTTTCTGCTAACACCGTGTACGTTGGTGACTTCGAACGGGTCATAATTGAGAGGATAGTCGTAGAAAAACTTTTGTACAGCCTCGGGGCTTATGAATGACTGGTTAGCCCCAGTGTCAATCAGAAATTTTAGAGGAGGGCAAGAAATTTCTATATAGGGTAACTGTCTTTGGGTCTGTAAATTAACGTCTATCTTTGCTCTTTGGATTTCTGGTCCAACTGAAAATTTTGGTCCTGTTTCTGATCAGCGCAGCTAAGGCCTGGCTGTGGCTCTGCCACACCTGCTATTTGATTACCGGCAGCTGAATTATAGTCAGTGTCAGTCATATTGGTGTTAGAGTCGTAGTCATAGAGAACATAACAGTCATTACCGTCTGTGTAATAGTCGTATACTGGCTCATAGTAACAGTCAGCAGAGTAATAGGAACTATCAGGCAAAGCAAGTTCACTCAAATTTAACTCACGCGTCTTAAAATAGTTATTCGGGGGTGGATTCCCGTTTCGCTGCCAGTCATGCCCTGGCATCAAAGGTAATGATCTTGGAACAAAGTGTTGAACACCGCTCATAGGCCTCGGACCTGGATTATGTGGTGGATTATTCCTGGGTTGCATCTTAAAAACGTTACTTTGAGGTAATGGTGCACGGAACATTTGTTGAGTTCGAGTAGGCATACGGTTTTGATGCTGGTCAGGCGTATTGAATTTGAAAGCCTGAGGCTGAGATTGATACCCGCGCTGTCCTACTGGAGCAGGCCAATTAGGTATTGGGGGTCGCGGAACATTAAACGCGTTAAATGGCATAGCAGGCATAACAGAAGGTTTATATAGAACTTTAGGTGAGTTCTGAGCAGTTTGAGCCCTGGGGATATCGTTACGCTGCTGCAGGTATATTATATTTAGTTCTTCCTGCACGAACTCTAGAGCTTTCTCTATAGTTTCTGGACGCATGCACCTTATACGTGAGCCTAAAGGTTCTTTTAGCCCGCGTACGAAAGCCTGCATAGTAACTTTCTTGTAAAGAGTCCGTTTCGCCTCGACAGTCGTTGAAACAGTCTCATGTAACGTCACATAGGTCATTATAGTACTAAACAACGTTTGACATTTATCATAAAATTCCTGCGGGGTCTTGTTACCTTGCGTTGCCAACGAGAGGTCGTTGTATAAAGCTGTCTCGTCCCTCTGGTCTGAAAAGTTATTTATAAGAGCTGATCTAATACCTGCCCAAGTTTCAGGAATTCCATTCGAGTTGATGGTGGATGCGGCAGTCCCTGTGATCTTGTTTAGGATGCCATTTAGAAGACACAAATTCCCTAGCTCACTACCTGGCTCCGGGCTTGCATATTGAGTGACTATTCGGTCACAGATGTTAATGAACCTCGTTAAAATATTTGGGTTCCCGTCAAAATCGGGCACAAGGCGTAAGGCCTTGAAAATTACATCAGGGTCATAAGGCATTTTACTTTCAAATGAACTGTTTAAATTTAAATCTAATTCACTATCTAAATCTCTACTAATATCTGCTACAAGTCGGCGTGCCTGTCGTGATGCAGGTTCCCGAGGATGAGATGTTTCGTGATGAAAAATCTTGGACATAAAAGTAACTAGGAGTAGAAAGGAAGCAACACGAGAAAGATTCTGGTGCACTCACATGTATTTCATCTCTGGTCTTGCTTCGTGAATCGATGGCTGGATTCTCCACACGGCTCCGCAGCTTCCCGTAGATTCAGGATACTCGTGATGCGACTTGATAGTCACCCGGATGACTCGCGATCGTGATGAACTGATTCTAACGCAATTCGCGAACCGGCCCGCGAGTATCCTACCGACTGCGCCAATTACGTAAACTGCAGACGGTGGATCGAAAAAAAACCAAAATGATTTTATACTAATTTAATTAAAAAGAAATTATTACAATATAATTAGTGAAACCTATTCGAAGTTAGAATATGGAATAAATGTCTACTTATTAAAAATAACTTAACGCTAATGTTCAATTTTGCTGCGTCGGCGGCTCGTGGCTGGATTGACGTCATCGGTGCAGTTTCTATGCGCTTGACGTAAACACGAAGGAATCTGCATGTCAGCGCTATTGGTTAGGGACTCGTACTTAACACACTTATATTTAATTTTTGTAAATAAATATTCTATGTATATAAACGCAATATATTTAGATATATCAGTATTGATACACATAGTTCATAAAAAATAGAATCTTACTTGTCTAGGGCTCCAGGGTGCTTGTGGTGAAACGCTTACGATTTATGACGTATTAAAAAAAAATACTATCTAGATCTCGTTCAAAACAATTTTCGGTGGTAGTTTATATGGTAATGTACATCATATATTTTTTTTAGTTTTGGGGGGGGACACACATTTTACCACTTTGGAAGTGTCTCTCGCGCAAACTATTCAGTTTAGAAAAAAATATGTTAGAAACCTCAATATCATTTTTGAAGACCTATCCATAGATACCCCACACGTATGGGTTTAATGGAAAAAAATATATTTTAGTTTTAGTTTCAAGTATGGGGACCCCCAAAATTTATTGTTTTTTTTCTATTTTTGAGTGAAAATCTTAATGCGGTTCACAGAATACATCTACTCACCAAGTTTCAACAGCATAGCTCTTATAGTTTCGGAAAAAAGCAGCTGTGACATACGGACGGACAGACAGACAGACAGACAAACATGACAAATCTATAGGGGTTCCGTTTTTTGCCATTTGGCTACGGAACCCTAAAAACGTTCTGAAAGATAAAAGTTAAAATACCTTACTACCGTCAAAGCTTCATTTTGAAGGCAATCGAAGTTTAAAACAGTATCGGTACACACGGAATACTTAGAAGTTTAAAGAGTGCAGGACTAAGATTCTCTGTGCCCGCTTTTACAACTGCGAGCGGTAAAAAGTTGACGAACTCTTTCTAAATTCACTACCTTGTGGAAATGTTGAGATTTTTCGTGTTCCTACTTTAGTTTCCTAGTGACAAGTTTAGGCTTACTTGTGTGTAGTAGTTTTGGTTGTACTTTTTTGCACACATTAATTCAGATGTCTGCACTTGAGTAAATAAGATACAAATTTTTATTTTAGGTAAACAAAGACTACTTAAATCTTAATCTTCCTTTTGGATTTGCTGTAGTCGGTTAAAAATATCTTAATAATTATATCACTTGCATCTTTGCTTTACGGGGACTAAAATGTAGCCCTGAAAAAAGTATTTGGCAGTCAAGACATACATTAGCAAAATAATGATTCTGTTAATAAACAATTAATGATTTTTAAAATAATAGTTATTTTTAGTATACATACCATAACCAACCTATACCGCCTAGTTAACCGCGATAATAAATGCTTCACACTCTCCACCAAAACTCTCCATCCGCGTTCGTTAGATCGATGTATATTAGTGACGTCATAAATTAGCACATATTGTGCTAATGCGGGCTACACGCGTCGCGATCGTAGCGCAAAGTGAAGTCTCATTTGTCATGATAATGCGCAGGAAGTTTGTAGCTGGCCTAATTATACGATGCGCTGACAGTAAGTACAAATTATTCATAATAGATTGTGTGGTTAGCGGTATTGAAAAAGATTAAGTTTATAATGTGGTGTTCATGTTAGCTAACTAATTTCATTAAAATTAAATTGTGGTCATACCATTAACGGCCTTTAATTTTCCCAATACTGAGATACAGGCCTTTTCTTAGTGAGAGGGAGTGGGCTGTGACTCATCACGCGGTTGCAGATTGGTAAATGTCACATGTCTTCGATTTTTTTTATTCTAGGACATGCCGGTGTCCTCACGATGTTTTCCTTCACCTTTTCGAGAGCAGCGGTGATCAAATAAATTACACATAGTAAAGTGCCTGTCTCGGTTTGAGCCTAAGAACTAAAACGTACAAGTCGGGACCGTTACTACAAGACAACCACTGCTCCTTTTTACCCGATTGCGCGATGCAAAAGAGAGTAATATGTTAATCAATCTTTGTTCATATGTGGCGTTCTAGAGAACAAACGCGTAGGCCGATTTTGATGATCCTTACGTCAATCGCTAGGACTTAAACTTCTAAACCAGACTAAGTGTCCCCAGCTACACAAAAATCTAAAAAATATTAATGGTGGATTTTGGGTGCCATATTGTGGAGGTCCCAGGTTTTTTCTTGTATATATTGCTGCTTGTGATTTTTCAAGAAATCTGTTGGGCGACGCGTGTGTTTTTTTTTATCTCTACAAGGTTTGACAAGGTAGTTCTATCGTAATTTTTGAGAAGTGAATGAACTCATGAAAATAAACTATTTAACTACGGGATCATCTCCAAAACATGAAAAAATCTGCTGTTATTCATTTAGAATGGATAGCGAGAAACCCGTTATTCTCATCATGTTTACTACTCATGCCGAGCACGGAGAACAGAAACACCCTGCCGATCCACCATCGTCTATAGATGAAAAGTTTCGTAAAGATATGGAGAGAAAATTATAAAAACTGTGGCGCCTTAAACACGTTGCGCACATAAAAAAAAAACATCACAAAACTGCCAATTTCTATTTATCATTTGTGTCCCAGCGCGAGTAAAAATCAACACGCTAGGTTTGAACGGCAATGTTGACAATGTCGCCTCTAGCAGAGCAGCAGTCACCGAGGTGTCTCCGTGTTCTTTGATGACGATAGACCTAAAGTAATATTAAAAAAAAAAAACAAAATAAATACAAGTTTTTTTTTCTCTTCGAGTCGACGGTTAAACACTTTACATAATTTGAACCCAGAAGGTATACGTAGCCATGTTAATTGCCGATTTGGTGACATTAATTTAATCCTCAAGTGCAGATATATGTGCACTTAAGGCAGTTCAATGTGTGGTTCATGTTTTGGACTGGGGCAACACACTCATATTTGGTAACCGGCAGGTCCATAAACCCCCACGAATAATAAAAAAAAAAAAAAATTTTTACAACAATTTTAAGGTAGGTTACTAACTAATTGTATTTGACCTACGCATACAGATTAATCATAATAATGTACAAGTGCCTACAGAAAGGGAAGAGTGAAAAAAATAACAAGGCATAAAAAAATCGTCCATATCACTGCCAATGGGAGAAGTGCCCTAGGTCACCTTTCAAACAAAAAAAAACTAAATCAAAATCGGTTTACCCGTTTGGACGCTATGATGCCACAGACAGACACACAAAATTATAACACCCCTCTTTTTCCGGCGGGGGTTAAAAATAGTTCATGCTACAAGCATATAATTAGGTATTAAACACTCGTGTGATACTATTATTTATTTACTCACGTGTTTTAATTTCACCTATTTTATGACCGTTGCATTAACTACTATTATTCCGTTAATTTTTACACTATTATTATTGAAATGTCGCGTGATCAATCCCTAACATTTTCGCTTTTTGACCATCGCCATCGCTGTCATCCATTGACACTTGTCTAGGGCCTCAGAGGGCTGGCCTTTTCATCTCCCAAAGAATTAGTATTGCCATTCAACATGGCAATATAATTGATGGTTCTTTTATTTTCCAGATGGTACTAATAACTCCAATATACTCGCTACCCTCGGAGGTGGCGCATGCATCCCTGCATGGTATGGGCGTGACGCATAAGAAACGTGAACCCTTCAGCGATACGATGGTAAGAACAGTGTTGTTCCCTGCTGATTGCCGCATTAATGCGCTCCAGAAGATGATGTTCTTTGATAAGAAAAGCATCTAGCTTGTCTTGTCGACACATATTTACGATAAAACATGGGATTATTTGCAGTTTGAGTAATTGAATAAAATATATTTCCTTATTATTTCTTTTATTTTCTTTTTTTAATATATTTGCGTAGGAAGCTGCAAAGCTGTAGTCAATGAATATAAATCGACTGACGTGTGACCAAATTATTTTTACAGGGCTGCTCTGACATTTTATTATTACAAAAATACGCCTTTCAAGTTTCGATAAATCTGGGTCACTTCTGTGACTTTACCAGTAGACTTCAGGAAACATTTCATTTTTATAAATAAACAAATAGAAGAACCAATACACCGCCAAAATGGGAACAAAGTGAACGTAAAGCCTCCCATTACTCTATAAAACATTTATTTACATTTCAACCTACTGGAATAAATTCAGGTTCCGAACAAACGAATGGTTTATGTCCCTCTTAAAATCTCGAAAAACAATGTTATTTTTTAAAAGTTTTATTCATTGAAAAGGTCGGGCCAACGTTATAGAAAAGCATGAATTAACGATACTATTCGGTTATTCCTTTCTGCGAATTTACACTTCGAGGATCTTTGTATTATTTTTTATCCAGTTTTTGTTTTTTGTCTATATTGTGTTTCCTTTTCAAGTTCACGAAAACGTTGAAAAGATCTTGCCACAATTAGCGCAAAAACCAACCAATCAATTATTCTTAATTAGTTTGTATGAGAAACAGGCGTTCTAGTTGAGGCTGACAAGTATAAAAAACGGTACACAAAAAACAAAAAAATCCACTGCTCTATGCGCACACACTTATTATAGAGGGCTCATAAATATGCGCGCATATTTATGAGCCCTCTCCAATCTTCAATACACCAACCAAAGCTGTGCTTCTCTCCTGCAGCTAACTACCGTGGCTCTCATCTAATAGGGGGCCATCTTCAGGAACGCAGTTATTACTCATAAACCTTTCGGCCCGATGACCGTTGGTCATCCGTTTTGCGAGCAATGTGTCCTACCCACTGCCACTTAAGTTTGGCAATCCTTCAGGTGATGTTAGTTTCTTCATCATGTCTGATTTCATCATGCAAGGAAACCTTGGAATTTCCTTGCTTTTTGCCCTTTCATAGAGAACGAAACAAATAGAATTTTGAGACCATAACTTGTAAAACAAAACCGCAGCAGAGATAAGATAACAAAACAATACACACAGATCCTGCTCATCAACGACTTGAATATGTAATTTGAGACACGTCCGAAGTCTCTTGTGCACTTGCAGTGACTTCGTTCATTAGCCAGTCGGGAATAAGTAGCGAAGTTTCGCTAACTTGATTACTCCGAGTTGGGAATTAACACGCTTGCCGAAACAACGCGCCTAGTAATGCGTATATTTCGCAGTCCTCGAGATGAAGCGCTCTCGAGTTACGGGATACGGAATAGTAGGGCTTTGGAGTACTTATGATGGAAGTTTTTGTTGATGAGTTTTGGCAACAAAAAATAAACAAAAACAGGATGTTATTGTTCTTTCTTTTTCACGTTAAGTTTAGCTAATGGGGGACTGTGTATGAGGAGATAGAGTAGCTAACTTTTTCAACCGTTTTTTTTTTCAAATACACTTTCATAGGCACACTCTATTTTATCAGAAATCGCAGAGCCCGCTCCAAATGTACTATACCTAGACGACAAGCATATGCAACTTACAATTGTTACTGCGCCGTCCCTAGATGAAAATTCTCCAAAGAAAAAGAAAGAAAGAAGAAAGAAAAATATTTATTTGTGACCCGCACAGGAGACACAAGAAATAAGCATAAAATTAAACAATAATAAAATAAAAACCCCGTGCGAGACCAAAAAGGCTCCTATCTCAGCATGTGCAGCGATAACCAAAAAAGGTAATAACGCTGCGCTGATATTCTGATAGGGCCCACTGTTGATGCCACGGACAGACTTACGGAAATGGGACTTATATACTCATAATAAAAATTAAAATAGAAGAATATATAAATAACAAACAAAATAAAAATAAAAACACTTAAGGTTACTCTACGAGAATTTGCCCAAGAAAAAAAAGCACATCCAAAAGTACTACAGTAAAACTTATTCTTATAAATTTCCTTTAAAAGTTTTCCTACTTCAGTCTAGCCAGTAACTTCACTGCAGTCAATATACTTGAGTCGACGGCTGATGTATTCTGGTTAAGAATTGCTATGACAACATACGAAGTCTCCCCACAGATTTGTTTTACACCTTTTGCCTTGGACCTATTACTCCTTTTGTTACCAATTTCGTGGTTCAAGGTGAATACTGCGAATTGGGATGTTTTAGAATAGAATATAATAGAATACTCTTTATTATGTACACCATATAAGTTACAGAAAATATAGACGAAGAAAACATTACACTGGGTGACACAATGGGCGGCCTTATCGCTAAAAGCGATCTTTTCAAGACAACCTTTGGATGGATTTTAAAAATGAAAGGAAATACAGTACTGTAGGTAAGTTAGGTGTACTATTTATATAGAAAATAAATCTATTCTTATAATAAAGTTTTACATCGTAATTAAGGAGTATTGATTTGGTAGCAATTCGCTCCTTGTTTCAAACACTACGGGTGGTAATTTAGAATATTGGTTTGACTTAAAGCAAACTACATTGTGCCTAAGTTAGATAATCGCCTGTGTAGCCTTAAAATTGGGCTCAATAAAAAATAGAAAGATTGAGACTGAGTACCAACATTTTGAATACCACACTCACAAACTTTCGCTTTTATAATATTAGTGAGATTAGGTTCTGCTAGCGGGATCGCCCGCGTGAGAAGCGTTTTATCATCCCAAGGGAACATTATACCGGGATAGAAAGCCTATGTGCTATTCCAGGCTATAAATCCATCTCTGATCCAAATTTCATGCAGATCCGTTCAGCCATTCTGGCGTGATTGAGCAACAAAAATAAATCCATCCATCCAATATTTATTGCATTTAAAATATTGTTACTAGCTTTTGCCAGCGCCTTCACACACGTGACTGTCGATAAATATCCCAACTGAATATATGCCCGGGATAAAAAGTATCCCATCTGTTATGCCAGACTATAATCTATCTCTGTGCCAAACTTCATACATGTCCGTTCAGCCGTTTGAGTGTCAAGAAGTTACAAACGTACAAACACACTCAAAAACGTTCACCTTTACAATATTTAAGTGTTATATAGTAAGATTAAACTACTTATTTTTCAATGCAAACCCGCCTGTCAGACAACAGCAGTCTTTCTTAACTCTTCTGAATTTATCATTGTGTTTGTTTCATAAAATGTAATTTATACATAACCATAAATATCCTTAGATGCCAGTTAGCACGCCTTCACAAGTAATACCTCTCGAAAAAAAAAGAAACAACAGCACCTACAACTGCGTTCAATGTCCGAATACGACTTGCATAAAAAATATTCCTTCAAAGGGGCCATTCATAATATTTGACTCGGAACTACGCTTGCTTTGTAAAACACAGTCGCAATTTAGCCCAGTCAGGGGGCGAAGGACCTCTCTAACGACTGATTAGATATTTTTCTATTGCTCTTTATATAATAACACAAAATCGCTCTGTAGCAATCCACTAAGTTACTCCGTGAAAGAAATGTAATTTTCTCAACGTTGCTGTTCACTGATTTTCCAATTTAACGCAATTTTTTGTAGTGAATAGACTCGTTATGCGAGAAAACTTATGTAAGTACAGCGCTTGAGTAAATGTTTCGTATTTAGTTAGATGTTGAGTATTTAATTTTGTTGTATTTCTTTTACGAGCGGTGATAAAGTTCGTAACGATGCTAAGACTTTTTACACATTATGGTTGAGTGCTTATCGAAGTTTCTCTGCAACAACTGGCATATCTATTATGTGCTAGCTTCAGTGGTTTCGCCCGCATGAAAATTATATTAAAGAAACAAAATTATATCATGGTACGCCATGTGGTTTACTCGTGTACTATCATCATCATCATTTCAGCTGAAAGCAACCTTCACCAGGTCATCGGTCCACCTAGTCGGAGCCCTTCCAACGCATCGTCTCCCGGTTCGCGGTCACCATTCCAGAAAGTTTCAGCCCCATCGGTTATCCGTTCTGCGAGCAATGTGCCCTGCCTACTGCCACTAAAGTTTCGCAATTCTTTGGGCTATGTCGGTAACTTTGGTTCTCCTGCCGATATCCTCATTTCTGATGCAATCACGCAAAGAAACTCCGAGCATAGCCCTATCCATTACCCTTTGGGTGACTTTAAGCTTTCTGATAAGGCCCATTATGAGCGACCACGTTTCGAATCCATAGGTAACACACACTTGTCATCGTGTACTAAGTTTGATAAAAAATCATTCAACCGTTAAGACATGAAAAGGTAGCTAACAGAGCTACTTTCACATCAATTATCATCATTATCAATACATAATATAATAAATCTGTAAAAATGTTGTTTTTGTACATCGAAAATATTTCCAAAAAAATAGCCAGGGTGTTAAAGGTTTACCAACAGAACCCATTCCCAGATAATTTTCTTTGTGTTTGTATGTTTGTCTGTTTAGTGGTGCATGCATCACGCACGTTAAATGTAGGTAACTTTTACACAAACAAATTGTGCGTTACTTGTTCAAGAAGTAAAATATCACAACACACGCAATTCAGATACTCGGACAGTTGAACGCAATATTTCATAAGAATGAAAAAAATTGGTAGAGTAGGTAGGAACTAAAGGAAGTTAAGTAAGGTAGGGTAGGCAGTTGACGGGAGCAAAGCCGCGGGCACAGTTTTTTTATAATAATAGTGTTAATATGGTTGCAGGTTTCACAATACATTCTTAATTTACTTTTTTACTTCGAGAAATAACACGACTATTTCTCTTCTTTTACTAATCAAAATATGAATAATACCGCTACCTGCCTCGCGGTTGGCTGTACGTGACATCAAACAGAGTGTACCGTTCTTACATTACTAAAGAAATTCTTCCGTTGATAGGTCTCATTCTCTTGCCAAACTAATATCAAGATATGAGATGCATTCAAATATTCACATATATTTCGCAAACGGCAAACATTTCCATCAAACCCAGCTCTTTCATAATAAAATGAAAGAATATGAGTTATATCTGGCAACATATTTAAAAGGTACACAATACAATACATCATCGTTCGAAACAGTGAAGATAGAAGTGCAAACAAAACGATCTTATCGACCCAGCAGACGCAATGCGATCAGACAACAACGAAACCAAGAAGATAGACCTCTATTCTTACTTTTTTGAACCCTTCTCACACATACGTGGAACAACTTAAAGGGGGGAGAAGGAGATCATCTTACATTAGCCGCTTGCACTTAGTATTGCCGGAGGCATTCTAATAGTACTTCATAAAAAGAAAACTAAGAAACAATATAGCCAGCCATACACCACATTGTTTACCCCAGTTATACAATACCGATACTATCTTAGTCTACGAAATTGAATTTCAGTTTCAATTTAATTTACGGAACTGTTGGAAGAATACTTCAAAATAAATATTAGTTCCTATATTTCTGCGCTATGAGTTATCCCAAGGAAGTTGATGAAATGTTTTTGTTTAGTTTAATATCGTTGCAGAATATTGATTTATGTTTACGTCTAGTAGACAGGGAGAATTTATCTTTTCTTTATCCTTCGAAAATGAACTAAAAACACGCAATGTTTTATCATCATCACAAGTCGTTCTAACAATGACGATAAAAGACAGGCTATTTTGAAACAATAATTTCACACGAATCCAAATGCCAACTATTCAATTATGTGAGATACCACTGAGAGGCAAATACCTCTCCTTTTTCCAAATGATTCTGCTTCTGAATCCATTTATTATTTCGAAAACATGTCAACTACCACACAACATCAACAATCCTACCTTAGGTATTTGTCGACGACACTCAATTACAGACTCAAATCACATATCACAAAAAGATTACGAAAAACTATCACGTATGCAGACTTATATTAAGCCGAAAACAGCCCAGAGGTCCTCTGTGATTTTGGCAAGCGTGCATCCATGGAGCCACTAAATAGATAGGAACAGAAGCTCAGCTCTATACAACGAGGGAAAATAGGCGAACGCATATATACCTCTGAGTTCTGACTTAAGGACCTTAAGTTGAGTGTTATTATTGTCAAGCTCTAATTTAGTCCGAAAACCTGTAAAACTGACGTTAAAATAGGGTTTGAAGCATTCTTTACTTCAAATATAAAATTCAGAAATCGACCCACAGACGCGTAGACTCATCTCCGACAAACGGCTTGTCGTATAAGATAAATTGACAAGTAACAAACTATTATCCGTTTTTAGAAAGAAGTTGTTCACGCGTCACAAATTAAACATAAGTCAAGTACAGTACAACCGGCTTGCGTACTTTGTGGTACAACTATTTTCTCAATGTACCTCGGCAATCATCGCATTTTTGAATATAAACGAATGCTAATTTCCATGTCCATCAATTATTAGATTGATCGTGTATAATAATTTTAATTCAGAACTAAGTAATTTATTGTTGTTTTGTTTTGATGCTTTGAGCTGTAAAAATAGCTTTCCTTCCATTTTAAAAATGAATTACATTATGTTAAAAGAGTATTAACAACTCTATATACTTCCAAGTTAATTGCAAGCGTCCGGTCTGCACCAAGTGCGAAGGCCAACTGATAGAAATCCGATGACTGACGAAACACGAAGTTTGCCGAGGGACATTAAGAAAATGTTTGTATAATATTTACAACGGATTTTTGTCTCTCTGAATTGGCTGCAAGAGCCTGCGCAGTAGCTATTTTTGTGTCAATATTGAAGGTGAAGATAGCATTGTTTAACTGTCTCTTTCACTCGCTTACGTTTGTCTCATCATCCTATCTCGCTTACTCTATGCAGTTAATCTGTTTCTTGCGCAATAGTTGACAGAGCCAACTTCAGAGACACAAAGATCCGCTATGAATAATAATATACTGTAATGCCATTGGCTGTTGAAATTTTATTCTAATTATCACAATAGTCACATTAGTTTTCTAATAAACTTCGTTCCAGAAACAGGTTCCTAATGCGACAAATTTCTAAGGGCAAAACGTTTTTGGTAAGGCAAACTTTCATGCAAATATGTGGTGCACTTTGGACCTTGGTAAGGAATCTACAAAATAATGCCGATCTGCAACAAATGCCAATCGTAAGTACCTTCTCGTACGCATGCAGTCGCTGTACATAACGCGGGTCTATATGCCTTCTGTATGTATCTATTCAGTATAAGTACGTTGTATAGGTACGTATATGTATGTTAGTGATCAAATTAACGTCTACCCTCTCATAAAAGCCAATGGACTCGGTTGCGCAATATGAGAACTGTATCGTTTTATTTTACTGTTATTTCACTTTCTATTTCTTCTCAGGTCAATCTGTTTGGTATTTAAAATGATGCTGGCTAACTGGGGATTAATAAAATAGTATCAAACTATCTGTAATTTCTTTTTTTTTCAAATCAAATAGATTGCGAGTTCCAAAGTTGTACAGAGTGATTATTCAATGCTGATAAACAAACTTAAACTCACACATTTTTACCAAACTGCCAAAGACTACAAAAACCAGACTGCCAAAGGGGGGTAATTTGTTTATAAGTCTATGTATGTGTGTATGTATGTATCACAGGATGTATTAACAAAGGCTTCGGCAAAAATGCGGATTTCGGGTGGGCCAATTTTTTTCTTCTAAACTCATCTTGTGGGGTATCAAAACAAAGGGTTCTAAGAGGTTATTTAAAAAACATATGCCCTTTTTATATTAAAATGTAACTAATTCGCAAATAAAATGTTAACTAAAAAGTTATAAATAAAAAAAGTTAATTCAAAAAATTAAAAACCCGAATGCTCAAAAGAAATGATCTAAAAAGAAGCAAACAAGAAGGAAAACATGCTGTACAGTCGGAGGATACATCTAGGTTTTGGTCAGCCAGCTCGCGAATATATATCCTGCGACTGCACAGCATGATTTTTGGGCAGTTTGGATTTTTGATATTTTAAATGAATTTCTCATGGGGGTAGCCAGCAACTATAAAACGTTTCCTTCTACGATCCTTACTTACTGCTTTTGCTTCACTTACGTTCATACATCTAGTCATATACTCACGCCGGTAATGAGTACTGCGCACCTGGCCTTTCTGAATAATTTCACCAATAAGATCTGTTTAAATGTCCTTTTAGGGCATAATCCAATGATAAAAGAAAACACATAGGATATAAGATATAGCTTTAAAGACTGGAATCACTAAAGTTCATTAATTGTCATTTACATTCTGCATAAAAAGATATCACTGCCTTGCAGCCAAGAGGAACATTGCAGACTGCATCTTGATATCTTATTAAACATACTAAACATTGCCATTTGTATATCTTATGTGTTATTTATTATGATAAAATGTATCTCCAGTGAGAAATAGGACGTTTTGCATACAGGAAGATTACCTTACGGAAAAGAGACTCAGTTCAAGTCTTCAATATAAGTTACTCCGTGCACAAATAATAACACATTCATAAATATGTAAATATTATTTCCGTTCTCATTTCACACTACCTACTACTACTGAAACAATTTTATTCGTAACTGTGGACTGATTAAAATAACGGATGAACATTTTTCTGTGACTACTTGGAATTACTGCAATTTTTCTTAGCAAAGAAAACTTTAACAAAAATGTACTTATCTGTAAATCATTATGATATTTACTAAAACATTTGTTGGTTTATTTTTTTCAAGTCCGGATAAATTTTGGAGTTTAATGTGAAAAATTCAAAATAATTCTGGGCTTATCGCTCGCACTTTTTATTTTAAAACGTCGGTTACATTTTATTCCCCAGCATAACCCTAAATGTGGCGCTCGACTGCCATTTGCGGACATCCGTACCAACCTAAATTTAGCATACTGCGCTGACCCCACAATCAGATCCCGTATTGAATAAAAACTCGTATTTGCACATAAACGGCGCGATCCACAAATACACGGGTTGGGTATCGGCGGGTTGACCTCTTTGAATCAATGATGAATCCAATTTCACCCTACCTGTACGAACGACAGTCTCATTTGGTCACAGGTAAAAACATTTACGTGAAACACGAACCAGCGGACCACTTTGTCACAGAGATTTACAGCTCGGAAATAGATTTATTATTCTTTTTTGTGAACAACTATTGTCCCTCCCCCTCGGGTATAAAAAGTACTCGAGTGAGGAAAATGACCGAACTTTTGTCTTTAAATTATTTCTGCCGCCCTTCAGAGAGGCAGTGCGCCACATTCCCTCCCTGTACAAGAAGAAACAGAAATTCTCGTTCTGTATTTATATTAGGTATATTACCTACAATAAAAAAGTTTGAATCTCTTCTGAAACACTGAAATATCTTTATTTTAATCTATGGCAAAGCAATTACCTCGGGCTACATATAAAATCTGAAGTGGTCGTAAAAATTCTAGAATCATTCGTAAAACTGCTATCTAAAATCTTTTGAATCGAATTTTCGCCTAATTTGTCAAACAGTAATTTATTCATTCGTACTTTGCACTAGTCTTGCGAAAATAAAATGCAAGAATAATGGTTATACAGTTTTATTAAATTTATCTTTAGATAGAGAATAATGTCGGCATATTTTAATCATTTACTGATCTATCGAAAAAACTTTTTTTAAAATGAAAAGATGTTTTTAATTCAACTAAACCGTACATAGGTACTTTTACAATTGTCAAAAAAATATGAATCTAGTTGCACATAAGCAAGCATCAGTAGTTCACTATGGAGAAGAACGTGCAAGAAACTCCACGGACACTCCATACCATAAATTTTTATTGCGATTATTTGGGTACATCTTTTTTTTCTTGTTGGAACAATACATATATGAGAACGATCTAAAAAGACGTGCACGTAAAAGCGTATAGAGTAAAACAAAACAATTCAACAACAAAATAAAATAAGAACGTAATTAAAAGAAGGCCGAAGCAGTTAAGTTATGACCAATTCCAACTTATGGCGCACGTTCACGAACATGACGCATGCACTGGCACCACTCAGCTCAACCATCATGAAATGAACCGAATGATCCAATACATGCGCCACCATCAGAGAGACATTTTGAGAGAGAGATAATGTTCTGCATATCACTTGTTTTTGCGCCCTAGTGGTTGTGGAGAAGGACTAGCATTGAGCCAAGTATTTTTATTAGTGATGTAATCCCTGAACTTATAATATGCCTGCCTGCATATGCTACCTTGTCGGTAGGTTACACTCGTACCTTTGTTCTCTCTCTTTAGTCCTGGATTAAAACATTATAAGCTTATATTAAACATAATCTAACATAACTATTATGACCAACTAATACCCAGTTCAAACACCTAATCCAGATCCCACTTAACATATCAAAACAGCACAGTTATAATAATCACCTCACTACAAACTTACGCTATACGCTCCTGAATCCCTACAAAATATACCAAGTAGCGTAGTTAGGCAACTACAAATAAAGGCAGTTTGCATTACAACACCAGTCTACGTTATGTACGTGTGTGTCTATATGTGTCTATGTGTTCGGACATTCTCTGTCTCCCTCATTAATTCAAGTATGAATAGCGTAGAAATTAGTGTTAGAGTAAACTCTTGTGTCTTTGTTTGTGTTATCTGTGTACTGAGGCTTAAGACGGTTTTACTGGGCAGACGGAATTCAGACACCTTGTCGTAACTTCTTAGTTCTGGGAGTAGGAGGTTTTGGATGGTCGCTTGTGTTATCGTTATAAATGCAATAAGTAAAATAATGTTTCTTTTTTTTAGTGGATTACCATTAGCATAAAGAGATTACCATAGAGAGACTTTTGCTCTTACTATTAATTTAATTAGACTTGTACAATAATATCATTTATATTTTTTTCAGATGTCCGTCTAAATGTACACTGCCATAATTATAAAGATACAGAAACTCATTAAAAACAAATACATTGCATAAATCCAAAGATAAACATGTTAATATCTCACATTTAATATATTTTACAGTACAAAGGACAAACCAGCATCAAACATCGTAAAACATTTGTATAAAGAAACAATTTCCGATATCCATGTAAACTTAATAAAAAATACCACAAAAAAGATGGCTTTCCTATCCATTGGAAGGGCAAACTGCCGCAAACCGTGATAAACAACTAGTTTATGAAGGTATTATATAAAACGGTTGTATTAAAAATCAGTTGCAAACGTTGCTTTGTATTCAGCCTTCGCCCGCAGCCGTATCGGGGCACACTAAAATTTATTTTGCACTCAGAAGGGAAATGAGATTATGTTTCAATAACAAACATATCCGGGGCTACACGTTGCAGGAATAAAAAGTCACACCCCGGGAATTTATTTACCGCTTTCGAACGAACTATTTAGTTCGGGGGAGTTTTATACCGGCCCTGGCGTCACTCGCTGAATATCTTATTTTTTTACAAAAAACGTGACACGCCGGAAAGTTTTCAATTTCCTCGTGCCACTGAAAATAATTTGGTAGTTATCAATTTTGTACGGGAGGTTAATATTAAGATGGCGCTTTTGAATTTTGTTCTGAAGAAGAAAATTTTATATTGTTAACTTAAAAAAAAACAAAACCCAAAGTCGTAAAAAAACTGGTAATAATTCCAAAAGCAAAATATTTTTTTCTCCTCCCATTGAAATCGACGGTAACTTTGTATGACACAGGTACCCGGAAAAAGACAAAAAAACTCGTAAAAACTTTTGCAAACTTACCCGAAACTCGCATTAAACCATACTAATCTGGGCATTAAACTTGTTACAGTAATATAATATAACATAAACCGTGTGCTGTACCACTCTTCCCCTTCGAAATGCCTCAGTATGTCATTGCTTTATTACTACGAGCTACGCTTGCTATGGCGTAGACTTCGTAGCAACTAATGCTACGCGATCGTAGCAGTTAACCAATCTTGTGGGTCTACGCACAGGCAACGCTATTATTTTTATCTAACCTTATATTTTACTAGAAGAGAGTCGCTCTTTGATTGTAGGAGGTAATCTCTGGAAAGTACTGATCCGATTAGGGAAATTTGTTAATAGGAAGCAACACATTACTGAGTGCCATAAGCTTTTAAACCGAAAAAATATACGGCCCCTTTGGGATACACCACGGGAAAAAGCTATATTGTGATTTTTTATTTCGTAGACTAAACTGACAGCTGCCAATGACCCCATTTTTTTAATGTTATAAGCGTGGAGCATAGTGTTGTAGGTAAAGCTCAATATAAGTGATTTATCGAGTCGATGTGACGTGACCCCTCAATTTAATTTTACATATTGGTATAAATAAGTGTTTTGTGAATATAAACGTAATATATTTAAATATAACACTATAAATACACATATTTCATAACATTTTATTGTAATAAATAAGAATTCAACAATAAAATAAATGCGATCGATTAAATTAAGTCTGACATAGTGACATATTATGACACCTATATTTAATTTTTGTAAATAAATGTTCTATGTATATAAACACAATATATATTCAGATTTATCAGTATTGACACACATAGTTCATAAAAAATAGAATGTCACTTGTCTAGGGCTCCAGGGTGCTTGTGGTGAAATGCTAGCTTTAGAATAATTTAAAAAAAAACATACAAGGCATAAAAAAAACATCTGGAGAATAAAAGTTTTAATACTGAACTACCGTCAAAGCTTCCTTTTGAAGGCAATCGAAGTTTAAAACGGTATCGGTACACACGGAATACTTAAAACTTAAAAGAGTGCAGGACTAAGATTCTCTGTGCCCGCTTTTACAACTGCGAGCGGTAAAAAGTTGACGAACTCTTTCTAAATTCACTACCTTGTGGAAATGTTGAGATTTTTCGTGTTCCTACTTTAGTTTCCTAGTGACAAGTTTAGGCTTACTTCTGTGTAGTAGTTTTGGTCGTACTTTTTTACAAATGTCTCTTCTAAAATAATGCAAATAACTCAGCCAAAAACCTGTACTGATCTAAATCAGGACGCACATCCGTTGTATTTTTATCCTGCATTTTGTATTTTTGTATGCACTTGAGATAATAAATTACAAATTTTCATTTAGGCATACAAAGACTGCTTAAATCTTAAACCTCCTTTTGGATTTGCTATAGTCGATTAAAAAGATCTTAATAATTAAATCACTTGCATCTTTGCTTCACGGGAACCAAAATGTAGTCCTGAATAAAGTTTTTGGCAGTTGAGACATTCTCGAAAAACAATAATTTTGTTAATGAACAATTAATGATTTTTAAAATAATAGTATTTTTTATTATAGATACCATAACCAACCTATACCGCCTAGTAAACCGCGATAATAAATGCTTCACACTCGCTACCAAAACTGCCAACCCGCGTTCGTTAGATCGATGTCTATTAGTGACGTCATAAATTAGCACATATTATGCTAATGCGGGCTACACGCGTCGCGATCGTCGCGCAAAGTGAAGTCTCATTTGTCATGATAATGCGCAGGATGTTTGTAGCCGGCCTAATTATCCGATGCGCTGACAGTAAGTACAAATTATTCATAATAGATAGGGTGATTAGCGGTATTGAAAAAGATTTAGTTTATAATGGGGTGTTCATGTAACTAATTCTTTTAAATTAAATTGTGGTCATACCATTAACGGCCTTTAATTTTCCCAATACTGAGATACAGGCCTTTTCTCAGTTGGAGGTAGTGGGCTGTAATTCACCACGCGGATGCAGATTGGTAAATGTCACATGTCTTCGATTTTTTTATTCTAGGACATGCCGGTTTCCTCATGATGTTTTCCTTCACCGTTTCGAGAGCAGTGGTGATCAAATAAATTACACATAGTAAAGTGCCTGTCTACTACCTACAACGTACAAGTCGGGACCATCACCACAAGCCAAACACTGCTCATTTTTTTTGTTATATCCTATAGGCTCGCGCTTGACCACTATCTCACCTGATGGTAAGCGATGATGTGGTCGACGGTGAAACACGCTTGCCTAGAAAAAACCTATTCTTTCTTACCCGATTGCGCGATACAAAAGAGGGTAATGTGTTTATCAGTCTTTGTTCCTATGTGGCGTTCTAGAGAACAAACGCGTAGGCCGATTTTGATGATTCTTACGTCAATCGCTAAGACTTAAACTTGCAAGTGTCACGAACTACACAAAAATATAAATGGCGGATTTTGAGTGCCATATTGTGAAGGTCCCAAGTTTTTCTTTCAAATCTGTCTTGTGAGGTATCAAAGGGTGAGTTTAATAGGTGATCAAAAAATATACAATACTTATATGTTTAAAAGTTATTCGAAAAAGAACTGTTAACAAAAAAAGTTGTAACTTTTTTTTATGTATTCGAACTAAATAGATGTAAACAAGAAGAAAATCATGCTGTGCAGTCGGAGGATACATAATCGCAAGTTGACTGACCAAAACAATAATTATATTAATTTAACATTAACTTCTTTTAGTGGTCATGTTATTATAAAATTAATAAAACGGCAACCATTATTTTTTGCATATACACAAAAAAGCGAACAAGAGAACCTAATTTTTTTATTCCTTTATTTAACATTTCTGGTGTATAAGCTTCTATGGATACTTCACTATTGACAAAAGATCGCCAGATTCATAGATAACTAAATAGATACCTATTATATTTGGTGGTTAGGATTCAGTACTGTATTTTGTTTGAGTTTATTATGTGCAAGTGGAACTGTGGTTTATTGGTATATGGTACTTTATTTAAAGAAGCCACTTTTAGAAGAAATAACACACAGCTATCAAGAAGAGCATAGATTAGGTGGTGTATTAAATATACAAACAAAATCAAATTAAAATTCTTTACAATTATTTTTTTTGTCTTGCAGGCCTGAAACGTTTAATGAGCCTTGTAAGAAACACGCTAGTTTGTATGGAAATGTTGACAATGCTGCCTCTAGCAGAGCACAGTCACCGAGGCGTCTCCGTGTTGTTTGATGACGATGGAACTAAAGTAATATTTAAAAAAAAAAACAAAATAAATACAAGAATTTCTTTCGGGTGGTTAAACTCTTTAGATAATTTGAACCCAGAAGGTTAATTTAATGTTATGTTAATTTCCGCTTCGGTGACATTAATTGAATCCTCAAATCCTCATGTTTTGGACTGGGGCAACTCACTCATATTTGGTATCTTGCAGGTCCATAAAACCCCAAGAATAATACAAAAATCCAATTTTCTTTATTTACAACAGTATTTAAGTAGGTAACTAACATATTATATTATGACCTAAGCATACAGAAAAATTATAATAATGCACAAGTGCCTACAGAAAGGGAAGAGTGAAAGAAATAACAAGGCATAAAAAAACCATCCATATCACTGCCAATGGGAAAAGTGCCCAGAACGCTGCTAGTTTTGCCACGTTTAATGGCACATTATTTTGGGACATCGGTAAACATTTAGTCGAATCTTCACGTTACCAGAGGTCTTCGACAAGTGACATACTATCAACGAAAACGTGGCGATAGCGATATAAATATGTCGAAAATGTATGAAAATGTCAAAGGCCAATAAAATTATTAAAATCCATATCTACACTCACAACGTACTGTTCCAAATATGAACTCAAAAAATATTGTATAAATACATTATTATTATTGTATATAGTTACCTAGCCACAAAAAAACGTATTTATATAATTAATTTAAAATGGAACTCCATTTTCAAACAACTGCATTATAAATAACTAACGAACTAATAATAGACTTTTACTTTTATAGCCCATTTTTACTTTTTTAATTATTGGCGCGTATGGCCTCATTGACATAATGCAGAAAAATAGTGGCATCATGCTGCTTGCGCTGCGCAGTCATTCGCGATGAGAATCTAAATTTCTGGCCATACCCAATTTTTTTCCGTTTCCACTTTTGTTTTGTTTTATTTCAACTATATGAGTGAAGATAAAATAGTTTATGCAAGAAGCATAATATAGTTAGATATTAAAACACTCGTGTGAGACTATTATTTATATACTCTCGTGTTTTAATAACCCCTATTTTATGACCGTTGCATAAACTACAATTATTCCGTTCATTTTTAAACTAAATTGTATCGCCAGCGCTGTCATCCAATGACACTCGTTTAGGGCCTCAAATCAAAATCATTTCACATATTCCTACATGGGCACCTTTAAAACGTTGACAAAAGGTGCACGGTTCAGGTTTGTCGTTTCCTATGGAGAAGAACCGGCAAGAAAGTCCACGGTTACTCTTTTGAAAAATGTATCGTTTTTACAATATTTTCATGTTACAGCATTAGTACTTGGATGGGGGGACAACGTAGGACCGACAATAAGTCGAAATAAACTAAAATAAATATTATATAATATAATTATAAACAAAATTCCTCTTCCCCCGGACCGCCACAAAGTGTAGACGTGCACTAGATCCTTAACAATCTATTTAAAAATAAAATTACAAATTTAAAATATATTTAATCTCAGTGAAATAATAAGGCAGCATAATACGCAGGAGGTGTTCGGTGCAGGTCGCTTCGCGTGAGTACCGTTCAAGATACTACCCAACAGATCTGTCGCCCTGGTACACAAGACAGACAACTTATCAACGTACGCGCAGGAGGCAGTACCTAACTGGGTCATGCCCACTAATTAGCGCCCACTCAAGGCTAAGCGCCGCCTACATCAAATAAAAATAAATACGTACATCTGCTTAGTCCATTCAACCCGGCCCCGACAACTAATTAACACCTTGTACGCATCACAGCCTGGTACTTTAAACAGGTAAAATGGACAAATCTCTCTCTGATACAAATATCAGCGCAATGCCATACACAACTCCCCCTAATTTTACTTCTACGCGTAACTAGAGAGTAAGGGAAGAAGATCTACCAGAGGAATTTTCCAAATTCAAAAAAGAAATCAAAGAAATGTTTTCTTCATTTATAACAACTCAACAAGATGAATTAAAAATAATTACCGCGAACGTCAAGGATATTCAACTCACGAACAACCACATTGAAACCGCCATCACTAACCTATCTTGTCAAAACGAAGAGTTCCGTAAGAAAATAGAATCTCTTGAGTCACAGGGAAAAAAGGACCGCGGCTACATTGCCGTAGTAGAGGATAAGATCGAAGATCTACAAAGAAGCAGTAAAAAAACCTGCATCGAGATAAAGAACGTCCCTAAAAAGCCTCAAGAGAGTAACATTGACTTGGTAAATATGGTTACGCACTTAGGAAAACACTTAAGCCTTGAGATGAACTCGCGGGACCTCAAAGACATTTATCGACTGCCTAGTAAGAAAGCGGGTGTTACGAACACTCCCATAATTGTTGAACTGAACTCCACTATGTTGAAAACTGATCTACTAAAAAAGGCAAAGTCGTTTAACATTAAAAACACATATAAACTACAGGCGAAACATCTTGGACTAACAAACAACGCGGATGTACCTGTGTTTATATCCGAACAATTGACGCCTAAGGGCGCCCGACTATTTTTCTTGGCACGAGACCTGGCTAAAACTAAGCAATACAAATTTAGCTGGACTGCTTTTGGACGTGTCTTAGTCAAGAAGGATGAGAATGCTCGTGTGATCGTTATAAAAAGTGAAGAACAGATACACCATTTAATGCAGGAAGCCTGACTAATTTGTACTGTCATCAGAGTATTCCTAATACTAAAAACTTTGTCATTCTCTGTTAGTATAATCACAATTATTGTTTTGCCTAACTTTAACTTTAAACTATCTAGATTTATTTTAAACTGTTATAACTGTACGCATGATCGGCTCGTTTTTACACATTTAAATACTATATTTCACACAATCCGTTTCAAACAAAATACACAACTAACTCACTCAATACACTCACAAACACACTCACTCTACTTAGTGCCTAATATAGCATATTGTCCTGTTGTGCCAGTTCATACATATTTAACCAAACGAACTAGTACATATACGAAGACAGACGTCACACGACTATTGTGCTATTATTCAAAATATGGGCAACGTACATTGTTTACTCTAGCTAATAATGGATAGTAACTTGTGTAACTTGCAGGAATTGGATACTGCTGAGATAGCTAACTCTGCCATTCTTGATATTGCACACTTAAACACTTACCTACAACATAATAATTATAACCTAACCGTCCTGACTCAAAATATAAGGAGTATATACAGGAATATTGATGACCTTCAGATAACTTTGCCTCAAATTGGGGTGGAAGTGGATGTTCTACTTTTAACAGAATGCAGATTGAACGCTAATAAACAAATACCTGCAGGGATATAGACCTGTTTTTAACACTTCAAATACACCATCTCAAGCCAACTCATTTGTGCTGCTGGAGACAGATGCGGCAGAAGTGGACAGTACAATCATGGCACTTGACTCAGCAAATGCTTTGGGGTGGGATGGCATACCCGTGAGTTTTCTTAAGTTATCCCGAGACTTTGTGGTTCCTCTCATCTGCAAATTAACCAATCTATGTTTTGAAACAGGCATATTTTGTAGTGCGTTGAAACGATCTATCGTCACGCCTGTGTACAAGGATGGGGACAAGACCGATGTTAATAATTATCGAACGATTTCTGTCTTGCCGTCACTTTAAAAAAAAATAGAAAAAATAATAAATAAAAAGTTAACAAATTACTTGAACAAATATAACATTCTTTCCGACTCACAATTTGGTTTTAGACAGGGACGGTCAACTCAGGACGCGGTTATAGCGTTAACGTCTGAAATTACAGATAAAGTAGACAAAGGATATAAATGCGTTACGGTGTTTCTAGACTTGAAAAAAGCTTTTGACACCGTGTCCGTTCCCATCCTTGTGCAGAGATTTGAGGCTATAGGGATCAGAAGCAAGGCCCTTTCTCTTTTTGACAGTTATCTCCGGGGTAGGAAACAACAGGGTTAGGATAGGCAACTCATATAGCAGTGAGGAGGATGTTGTTTTTGGTGTACCGCAGGGCTCCGTGCTTGGCCCGCCACTGTTTCTGGTGTACATTAACGAACTAGGTAACCTACGGAACAGTGGCGGGAAAATCTTCTCATATGCGGATGATACGGCTATTGTCTACTTTGGTGACACTTGGGAAGCGGTACCTGATAGGGTCAAACAGGGGCTAGATGTTATAAGTAAATGGCTCAAAGAAAATCTGTTAACCCTTAATATTTCTAAAACAAATTATATTTGTTTCTCTCCAAGTGCAAGGTCTAAAGCGGGTGCTAATTTCGACATTCGTCTTCATATGTGTACAAATAGCTTGGACCTAAATTGTGACTGTAATTCCCTCAAACAAGTACCATCTACAAGATATTTGGGCGTTATAGTTGACGAGCGTCTAACATGGCACTCGCATATCGATGTTATTATGTCGCGTGTTAGAAAATTTATATGGCTCTTTAAAAATCTAAGACGTGTGATGCCTGAAAAGACACTCAATGACGTTTATATAGCACTTGCGCAGTCAATAATAGCATACTGCTTACCAGTTTGGGGAGGAGCCAGTAAAACGAAATTTCTGGAGGGAGAAAGAGCCCAAAGATCACTTTTAAAAGTAATCTATTCTAAACCATATAGATATCCCACAATCGATCTATATAGAATTGGTGGCCAATTATCAGTAAGAAAACTATATCTTTTAAACATAATTCTTTATTTGCAAAAATATGTCCCAGTTAACCCAGAAAGTCAGGCTAGGAGGCGGAAAGATATTGTGGCTTATTCTCCTCGGGTACGTACTGTTTTTGCAAGGCGTCAGTATGTATGCCAATCAGCATACATATACAATAAAATTAACGCAAAACTAAATTTCCATCATGAGGTCTCGCATCAATGCAAAAAAGTGATAACTGAGTGGTTAAAAACTATAACATACGATGAAACAGAGCAAATTCTAGTCAGACTTACATGAATACTTATCTTCTTTATAACCGTGTTTATACCTTGTAATTACATAGTTGGTATTTTCCAACTTCGATTAAAAAGGCACTTTCAGCAAAAACTTAAACACACGCACAAATACACACTAACAAACACACGCACACACAAACAAACACTTAATCCACACGCACACACTAATATAGACACACATACACATTCTCACAATCACACGCTACTCAGAGCTGATAATTACTTTTTAAGTCATTGTTTTTCTTAATTTAAGTCTCAATATAGTTAACTGTCTATTATGTGAAGGAGCGAGGCAACCCCAACACAAGTATTATTGATTACTTACTGGGGCTGTCTCATTCACATTTGTTTATGTAACTGTTTGAGACACAATAAACAATTTTATAAACAATTTTATTTATTTATTTTTTTATAAAAGATTAAAAAAAAGAAAAGTAAAACGAGATAAAATGTTAACAAGCATCTATAAATCTAGAAGGCCTACAGCAAGACTAAATTTAATATGTGGCACAATTTTTTTATCAGTGCTGTAACTATTCTTAGCAAAGGGCTATAAATATGATTGAAAACTATTGTAAAAAGTCTAATTAAATCTTTTTATAGAAGAAATGAGATTGAGAATAGTTAGAGACATCCACATATTTGTGCCGTTTTTGAGTTACCAGGGAAGCCGCATCCGCAAAAGGAGCTACAGCCAATTTTTTTATCTTCTACTGCGTCAAAGGTCTGGCCTTTTCTTCGCCCATAGAATTATTATTGCTATTAGTTCGCGAATATATATCCTGCAACTGCACAGCATGATTTTTGGGGAGTCAGGTTTATTGATTTTTTATTGATTTCTCATCTCACTATAAAACGTCACTTTCTACGATCCTTACATACTGCTTTTGCTTCACTTAAGTTCATACACCTAGTCATATACTCACGCTGGTAATGAGTACTGCGCACCTTGCCTTTCTGAAGAACTTCATCAATAAGATCTGTAATGATAAATGTCCTTCTAGGGCATAATCCGATAATAAAAGAAAACATACATAGGATATAAGATATAGCTTTAAAGACTGGAATCAATAAAGTTCATCAATTAGCATTTCCATTTTGTATAAAAAAATATCTCTGCCTTGCAGCCAAGGGGAACATTCTGCACCTTGATACCTTATTAAACCTACTAAACTTTGCCATTTGTATATCTTATGTGTTACTTATTATGATAAAATGTATCTCCAGTGAGAAATAGGACGTTTTGCATACAGGAAGATTACCTTACGGAAAAGAGACTCAGTTCAAGTCTCCAATATAAGTTACTCCGTGCACAAATAATAACACATTCATAAATATGTAAATATTATTTCCGTTCTCATTTCACACTACCTACTACAACGGGCACAATATTTTTCGAGACTGTGGACTGATTAAAATAACGGATGAACATTTTTCTGTGACCAGTTGGAATTACTGAATGTTTCCTCAGCAAAGAGAACTTTAACAAAAATGTACTTATCTCTAAATCATTATGAGATTTACTAAAAATAATGTTGGGTTATTTTTTTTTAAGTACGGGTAAGTTATGGAGTTTAATGTGAAAAATTCAAAATAATTCTGGGCTTATCGCTCGCACTTTTTATTTTAAAACGTCGGTTACATTTTATTCCCAGCATAACCCTAAACGTGGCGCTGGGCTGCCATTTGCGGACATCCATACCAACCTAAATTTAGCATACTGCGCTGACCCCACAATCAGATCCCGTATTGAATAAAAACTCGTATTTGCACATAAACGGCGCGATCCACAAATACACGGGTTGGGTATCGGCGGGTTGACCTCTTTGAATCAATGATGAATCCAATTTCACCCTACCTTTACGAACGACAGTCTCATTTGGTCACAGGTAAAAACATTTACGTAATACACGAACCAGCGGACCACTTTGTCACAGGGATTTACAGCTCGGAAATAGATTTATTATTCTTTTTTGTGAACAACTATTGTCTCTCCCCCTCGGGCATAAAAGTACTCGAGTGAGGAAAATGACCGAACTTTTGTCTTTAAATTATATCTGCCGCCCTTCAGAGAGGCAGTGCGCCACATTCCCTCCCAGTACAAGAAGAAACAGAAATTCTCGTTCTGTATTTATAAGGGGAATTTTTAACTGCACCTCTATTTAGAAATTTAAGCAAACAAAATATCTCCACTAATAACCTACTGCAAAACAATATTACTCACCGTAAAACAAAAATACTGATTTGCACACAAATTATTCAATTAAATATAAAATAAATGTGAATTAGTCCAAGAGCGAGCGAAGCGAGCTCGGGAGCTTAGGGCACCCCGACACGGACAGGTTAGGTTCGAAGGAGATGAAGGGAGCTGAAGTGAGCGAGCAAAGCGAGCGAACTCAGCTCCCGTCATCTCCTTCATGTTAGGTTACTTTAGACCCTGCAGACAGAAATAGGAGCCCTGCGCAGCGGGGCTCCGTCGACTTTGTTTCGTTTCCCCCCCTCCCTTAAAACTTAAATATTTTGTTGCACTCGAAGAATTATTAGATTTACTTTTAGTTAACAGATAGTTATTCTGTAAAACAGTTAAGCTTTAAAGATCTAGCAGTATAGTATAATTCATTTATTTGATGAGCAAATTTAGTGTGCAATTCAGTATTTTTGGTAGTAATTTCGAATATTTTGATTGAAAAAAGGGGAATTACAGTTAAAGTATTAAATACCACCCTATTTATAATAGGTATATTACCTACAATAAAAAAGTTTGAATCTCTTCTGAAACACTGAAATATCGTTATTTTAATCTATGGCAAAGCAATTACCTCGGGCGACACATAAAATCTGAAGTGGTCGTAAAAATTCTGGAATCATTCGTAAAACTGCTATCTAAAATCTTTTGAATCGAATTTTCGCCTAATTTGACAAATAGTAATTTATTCATTCGCATTTTGATCTAGTCTTGCGAAAATAAAATGCAAGAATCATGGTTATAAAGTTTTATTTAATTTAACCTTAGATTGAGAATAATGTCGGAATATTTCAATCATTTACTGAACTATCGTATAAACGTTTTTAGAAATCAAAAGATGTTTTTAATTCCACTAAACCATACATAGGTACTTTTGAATTGTCAAACAAAATATGAATATCTCTAAGGTCTCTATGGAGAAGAATGTACAAGAAACTCCACGGACACTCTTTTCCATCAATTTGAATTGCAATTATTTGGGTACATCTTTTTTTCTTGTTGGAACAATACATATATGAGAACGATGTAAAAGACGTGCACGTAAAAGCGTTTAGAGTAAAAGAAAACAATTCAAAAATAAAATAAGAACGTAATTAAAAGGGCCTGCTTTAGGCAGTTACTTTATGACCAATCCCAAATGATGGCACCCGTTCACGAATATGACGCATGCACTGGCACCACTCAGCTCAACCATCATGATATGAACCGAATGATCCAATATATGCGCAACTATCAGAGAGACATTTTGATAGAGAGATAATGTGCCGCATATCACTTGTTTTTGCGTCCTAGTGGTTGTGGAGAAGGACTAGCATTGAGCCAAGTATTTTTATTAGTGATGTAATCCCTGAACTTATAATATGCCTGCCTGCACATGCTACTGTAAGGGGTTAGACAGGGTGATCAGCAGTTAAACATAGAAATGACTTTATATTTTATACATTTAGTAAGAATTTACAATACGCCCGCCTTTGGGCGGCTTCAATCCAATTCTGTCACATTCAAACTTAACAAAAAACATCTACAGCTAGTCTCTGTTCGAAATTCATACATCTTTCAAGTAATAAATATTGCCAGTGTTTTAATAGGCAAGTAGGTTGCCTTCTCAAGTGGTGAGTCCTTACATGAGCTACGCCCCTACGAATAGACGCACAGAATCATATGAGGTGCTTCTATTCTAAGTCTTGAAAGGATATATGAATCCTACCTTATCCTAACCCGAACATTTACCTAACAGAGGAATCAAAGTACAATTGAGGTACGACCCTTAAAAGGGTAAGGCTTAATCATGACAAACGAGTTATCGGATACTCCGATATGTGCTTTTAACTTCAGCTGACGTGCACATAAGCACTAACAAATCAACGCCGTCATGCTTGAACCTCCTTGGCCAAAACCTCTGAAAAAGGAACAAGGCGTCCTCCCAACACTAATAAGAATGATGCGTCAACTCACATCGACCCGGATGGGGTTTAAATTCAAAAATTCAGATATGATACAATATTTCGATCTCGTACGTTTATCAGGCCAGAGAAGGAAAGGCTGGATCGCATCGAATTTAAATTCTATTCATAGAACTTACAACAGGGCTTATTATCATAAACATATTTACTTTTTTAAACAACAGTCATCAACTGGACCGATGATGTCAACTCGACATCCTTTGCAAAGGCTATGCCCCGTTAGCAAAGTCGGATTCAGTTACAACTATTCCTAATCTATTGTATTTTATCACTAGGGCCTGGTGGAAATTCTGCCTATACGAACTTGCTCATTATATAAATAGTCGTTTCTTCGATGCATAGTTAATGTTGCCAGCCTCTTCTTCGCCCAGCAGCATAAAACCCATCAGCACATCAACAGCTCATGCAACGGAAAGAAATAATTTTATTATATCTATCGATACTATTTGAAAATTTCGACAAGAAAACTATCGATACATTTTTCCTACTTTCCCATCTCTATTAACTTCCATATGTCAAATTTGATAGTTGTCATTCATATTTTTTTTTAATTGACAACGGGCCTTATTCTATATGGAAACCTTAATAACCTTAACTTATTCTTAACTATTATATTCTAACATTAAAAGGTTTTAATCTATTTACATGTATTTATTCTAGGCCTAACTCTATATTCGCCAATTTTCTATATATCTAGAATGGTATATATTTAGTAAGAATTTACAATACGCCCGCCTTTGGGCGGCTTCAATCCAATTCTGTCACATTCAAACTTACCAAAAAACATCTACAGCTATTCTCTGTTCGAAATTCGTACATCTTTCAAGTAATAAATATTGCCAGTGTTTTAATTGGCAAGTAGGTTGCCTTCTCAAGTGGTGAGTCCTTACACTACCTTGTCGGTAGGTTACACTCGTACCTTTATTCTCTATCTTTAGTCCTGGATTAAAACATTATAAGCTTATATTAAACATAATCTAACATAGCTATTATGACCAACTAATAGCCAGTTCAAACACCTAATCCAGATCCCACTTACCATATCAAAACAGCACAGTTATAATAATCGCCTCACTACAAACTTACGCTATACGCTCCTGAATCCCTACAAAATATACCAAGTGGCGTAGTTAGGCAACTACAAACAAAGGCAGTTTGCATTACAACACCAGTCTACGTGAACGTGTGTGTCTATATGTGTCTATGTGTTCGGACATTCTCTGTCTCCCTCATTAATTCAAGTATGAATAGCGTAGAAATTAGTGTTAGAGTAAACTTTGTGTCTTTGTTTGTGTTAGCTGTGGACTGGGGCTTAAGACGGATTTACTGGGCAGACGGAATTCAGACACCTTGTCGTAACTTCTTAGTGCTGGGAGTTGGAGGTTTTGGATGGTCGCTTGTGTTATCGTTATAAATACAATAAGTAAAATAATGTTTCTTTTTTTTATGGATTACTATTATCGTCAAGGGAGGCACCATAGAGAGACTTCTGCTCTTACTATTAATTTAATTAGACTTGTACAATAATATAATGTATATTTTTTTCAGATGTCCGTCTAAAAGTAAACTGCCATAATTATAAAGATACAGAAACATATTAAAAACAAATATATTTCATAAATCCAAAGATAAACATGTTAATATCTCACATAAAATATATTTTACAGCACAAAGGACAAACCAGCATCAAACATCGTAAAACATTTGTATAAAGAAACAATTTCCGATATCCATGTAAACTTAATAAAAAATACCACAAAAACGATGTCGAAAGATGGCTTTCCTATCCATTGGAAGGGCAAACTGCCGCAAACCGTGATAAACAACTAATTTATGAAGGTATTATATAAAACGGTTGTATTAAAAATCAGTTGCAAACGATGCTTTGTATTCAGCCTTCGCCTGCAGCCGTATCGGGGCACACTAAAATTTATTTTGCACTCAAAAGGGAAATGAGATTATGTTTCAATAACAAACATATCCGGGGCTACACGTTGCAGGAATAAAAAGTCACACCCCGGGAATTTATTTACCGCTTTCGAACGAACTATTCGGTTCGGGGGAGTTTTATACCGGCCCTGGCGTCACTCGCTGAATATCTTATTTTTTTACAAAAAACGTGACACGCCGGAAAGTTTTCAATTTCCTCGTGCCACTGAAAATAATTTGGTAGTTATCAATTTTGTACGGGAGGTTAATATTAAGCTGGCGCTTTTGAATTTTGTTCTGAAGAAGAAAGTTTTCCTATGGGAAATCGTTTATATTGTTAACTTAAAAAAAAACCTAAACCCAAAGTCCATTAGTCGTAAAAAAAACTGGTTAAATAAAGCAAAATATTTCTATCTCCTCCCATCGAAATCGACGGTAACTTTGTATGACACAGGTACCCGGAAAAGGACAAAAAAAACTCGTAAAAACTTTTACAAACTAACCCGAAACTCCCATTAAACCATACTAATCTGGGAATTAAACTTGTAACAGTAATATAATACAACACAAACGGTGCCCTGGTCCACCCTTCCCCTTTGAAATGCCTCTGTATGTCATTTGCTTTTTTACTAGCTACGCGTGCTACGGCGTAGACTTCGTAGCAACGAATGCTACGCGATCGTAGCAAATAACAAATCTTGTGGGTCTACGCACAGCCAACGCTACAATTTTTATCTAACCTTACATTGTACTAGTAAAGAGTTGCTGGTTGATTGTAGAAGGTAATCTCTGGCAAGTACTGATCCGATTAGGGAAATTTGTTAATAGGAATTAACACATCACTGAGTGCCATAAGCTTTTATACCGAAAAAAAATACGGTCCCTGAGGGATAAGCCACGGGAAAAAGCTATTTTGTTATTTTTTATTTCTTAGACTAAACTGACAGCTGCCAATGACCCCATTTTTTAATGTTATAAGCGTGGAGCATAGTGTTGTAGGTAAGGCTCAATATAAGTGATTTATCGAGTCGAAGTGACGTGACTCCTCAATTTAATTTTACTAATTGGTATAAATAAGTGTTTTATGAATATTAACGTAATATATTTAAATATAACACTATTAATACACATATGACATAACATTTTATTGTAATAAATAAGAAATCAACAATAAAATAAATGCGATCGATAAAATTAAATCTGACATAAATGAGTAGAAATTAAATAAGGACCGCTGGTTTCTTAACAAATGTAGTTTTTTTTTGCCGAGGTATAGTTCAAATTTCGTCCTACTTTGATTTTCGATCAACTTTCGATACGACACAATTTTTATGTACGGATAAAGTGTCAACCTCCCAAAATTCAGTTTTGTCTATGAAATGAAAAATCAGAAATGAATCTTTTTATAATTATTCTGTATTTTTGTTATGTACACATTAATGTAAAATCAATTGTTACATAAACAAATTATCGAGTAATTTTACACTTAATGAGGGTAAAAAACAGACTTCCTTTTATTTCATTTTCAAGTACTTGATTCCTCACAATAAGTTTAGGTAACAAAGACTCAATTTTCTTCCGGACATTGAACAGTATTAGAACAATCGTTTGTTCAGAGAGTCCTTTCCTGAAAAGTTAACGAGTCATTTATTAATATTAATTAATGGGTAACAAGTTCTTTGAAAACGAATTAGTCCTGTTTTCCATTTTAGGACCTTTTTTAATATGAACAGTTTAATAGGGATGTATGAGAGAGATTATCAAATAATATTGGACAAGTATTTTTTGCTTTACCAAATCAATAAAAATGTACTAAGATATAGCGCATCAAAACTCAGGTGAAGGGGCTTGTGACGTCACTTGTCAGTATAAATTAAATAAATTGGGCCCAAAATTCATAAAGAGTTTTCCATCGACTCGCAAAGAAGAAGAAGAAGTATAGAGTGTACTAGCGGCGTGACGTCACACGATATTTCAACGCCTTGTATCGTCGTCACTTTATGTTTACGTGCCAAAAAAAAAATACGTGTTCCAATATTTTTATTAATATACTTGACGGGCTAAAAAACAAATTTTCAGTCTACTACCCTGATGTCCTTTCTTAAACATACAAGCCTGTGTTGCCCGTAGGGTTTGGCACCTAAAATGTGAATTTTAATTTCGTAGACTAAACTGACCGCTGCCAATAACCTTATTTTTTTAATGTTGCAAGCGCGGAGCATAGTGTTGTAGATAAGACTCAATCATAAGTGATTCGTCGAATCAAAGTGACATATTGTGACACCTTTATTTAATTTTTGTAAATAAATGTTCTATGTATATAAACACAATATATTTAGATTTATCAGTATTGATACACATATTTCATAAAAAATAGAATGTCACTTGTCTAGGGCTCCAGGGTGCTTGTGGTGAAACGCTAGCTTTACAATATTTTAAAAAAAAACATACAAGGAATAAAAAAAAAACATCTGGAAGATAAAAGTTTTAATACTGAACTACCGTCAAAGCTTCCTTTTGAAGGCAATCGAAGTTTAAAACGGTATCGGTACACACGGAATACTTAAAACTTAAAAGAGTGCAGGACTAAGATTCTCTGTGCCCGCTTTTACAACTGCGAGCGGTAAAAAGTTGACGAACTCTTTCTAAATTCACTACCTTGTGGAAATGTTGAGATTTTTCGTGTTCCTACTTAAGTTTCTTAGTGACAAGTTTACTTACTTGTGTTTAATAGATTTGGTCGTACTTTTTTGCAAATGTGTCTTCAAAATAATGACACATTTGCAAAAAATGACTCGGACAAAAACCTGTACTGATCTAAATCAGGACGCACGCATCTATTGTATTCTTATCCTACATTTTGTATTTTGGTTTGCATATTATCTTATTAATTCAGATGTCTGCACTTGAGTTAATAAGTTACACATTTTGAACTAGTCACAAAAAAACTGCTTAACACCTTAACTGCCAGGCAATGAGACACAATTGAAAATGTATTGTTTGTCGGTCACTTGGCAGTTAAGGTGTTAAATATTAATACTTACATCACTTGCATCTTTGCTTCACGGGGACCAAAATGTAGTCCTGAAAGAGTATTTGGCAGTTGAGACAAAAAATTCTCGAAAAACAATATTTTTGTTAATGAACAATTAATATTTTTTAAATTAATAGTCATTTTTATTATACATACCATAACCAACACTCTACACCATTTAGTTAACTACGATAATAAATGCTTCACACTCGCCAACCCGCGTTCGTTAGATGGATGTATATTAGTGACGTCATAAATTAGCACATATTATGCTAATGCGGGCTACACGCGTCGCGATCGTCGCGCAAAGTGAAGTCTCATTTGTCATGATAATGCATAGGAAGTTTGTAGCCGGCCTAATTATCCGATGCGCTGACAGTAAGTACTAGTTATTCATAATAGATTGTGCGTTAGCGGTATTGAAAAAGGTTAAGTTTGAAATGGGGTGTTAATATTAGCTAAATAATTCTATTAAAATTAAATTATGGTCATACCATTAACGGCCTTTAATTTTCCCAATACTGAGATTCAGGCCTTTTCTCAGTGAGAGGGAGTGGGCTGTTATTCACCACGCGGATGCAGATTGGTAAATGTCACATGTCTTCGATTTTTTAATTCAAGGAAATGCCGGTTTCCTCACGATGTTTTCCTTCACCGTTTCGAGAGCAGTGGTGATCAAATAAATTACACATAGTAAAGTGCCTGTCTCGGTTTGAGTCTACTAGCTACAACGAACAAGTCAACGAACAGGTCCCGACCGTTACCACAAGACAAACACTTCTCATTTTTTTTTGTTATATCCTAGGCTATAGGCTCGCGCTTGACCATTATCTCACCTGATGGTAAGCGTTGATGTGGTCGACGGTGAAACACGCTTGCCTAGAAATAACCTATTAAATTTTAATAAGGATCTCTATTTTTTTAATATACTATAGCTTATGACACTCAGGCATAATGTAGTTTTCTACTGGTGAAAAATTTTCAAAATCGGTTCAGTAGATCCAGAGATTACCCCTTATAACGTCACAAACTCACAAACTTTACCTCTTTATAATATTAAGTATGGATACTTCACTATTGACAAAAGATACAACTGTCTTTTTACTAAAAAAACACATTTTGGTCAGTAAAAGACGCACACATTGTTTCATCCAGAACTGTCCTATTCCAGGATATGTACTATTCCATTCTCTGGATTATTTATAATTGGCAACAGATGTTTGATCCATACTTGAATCCAGAGTAGAGACATTCTTCTAACACAACCGCTACTTAAAAACATCCAACCACTATAAAAATTCAAACATCTTATTACACAAACATTTTAACTATGAAAGCATTTGTAATTCCATACATACATTCACGTGATTTACTACAGCCAGTGCTAGCAATCTTGCACTGTTTTATTGTTTACCACGTTATTGTGTAAACCAACACAATAGGGTTGTTGACAACTCTGTTTTGTTTTATAAAAAAAAACAGAACACAATTTTTTGACGGACAGGCGGTTATAAAAAAATATGAATTGTCAAGTGGTTGTCTCCGTAAATTGAAATTCTAATAGATACAGAAACTGAATTTCAATGTGTTAGATTCTATACTTTCAACATTCACCTTGCCTTCGTTTTTCATGAAAATAATTTTATACAAATGTAAAATGGACGATGGACTTACGACTTCAATGAATGCCTGGTCACCACCAGGCACAGTGCAGGCTGGACGGTAACAGGCCACACGGGAGGTCATTGATGAGGTGGACTGACCAAATTAAATGCGGATGGAAGTCCTGTAAATGAATGCGCCAAACTTTCATCTAACAGAGCCAAATGGGGGGAGATCGTGAGGCAATGGACGTGATCAGAAGACGCAGCGTTGGTAGGCGTCCCACTAGGTGGACCGATGACCTGGTGCAGGTTGCTGGAATCTACGGGACCGGTCAATGTGCTCCCGTATGTGTGTGGCCTATGTTCAGCAGTGGACGTCTTTTGTCTGATGATGATGATGACATACGTCCTACTTTTACAAACATTTTATTATTATTTCTAAATTATATTTTATTTGCAGTAGACTACCCTATCTATTCTTGGCAGTAATGGAAAATGAATTGAACACACATAATGTCGTACTTGTGCCACAAATATGATTTGCATTACAATTTACGTAATCCCGGAAAATATGGCAGAGGTTTTTATTTTACGTTACAAAAGTATTACATCTAACGGGGAATGTTATTTACCTTGTATCGTATTATTTTTCATCGATGAAAAATGCTTACGTAAATATCAAATTAAATTACCATCTTTTAGATGGTTAACATAACACAAACTGAAGCAAGGTGAAACTTAAACATTGATTACTAATTTCTAATACAAATGTAAAGTTGCACAGCGACATTAAGTATTTTCTAACTTGATTCATACCAATAGAATTTTTCTCATGACCAGAAAAGCAATTCTCGTATTTTTAAGGAACGTTCGCTTTCGTAATCTGTCAAAAACACCTCTAATTGCCCTAAATTCGGACTTTTTTTTGATATCGCGAAGATAATGTTACTTGAATGTGAACGTTTTTAATTAGTATAAAAAACTTTTTTGCAAAAAAATACTACCGACTTCCAAATGAAAAACTACAAAGTGAAAAATAACTTAACTTTTGGAAGTCGGTGTCTTTCGTAGGAACCATTTTTTTGCGATATGGACACCGACTTCCAACTTTAAGTTATTTTTCACTTTGTAGTTTTTCATTTGGAAGTCGGTAGTATTTTTTGCAAAAAAGTTTTTTATTTTTCCCTTTTTAGTTTTACCTACCTAATAGCAATTTGTTTATTAAGGTCCCTATAACTCCAGAATAGATTAACCGAATAACATGAAACTTGAACATAACCGGTGAAATGAGAGATCTGCGTATCCCTTTAGAGCGTACTGGCGTGATGTTATGTTATGAAATGGTATAAACAACAAACAGACATGCGATTGCAGCAATCCCGAGAGTTTTGCCGTTATTTATTGAAGAGTTATGTTGTGTATCTCCGAAGTTCTTCATCAGACGTTTACCAAATTAAAATGGGACCAATTTCGAAACATACTCTTTCAAACAATAAATTAATTTTCAAAATTGGTCCACAACTGTCGGAGATATCGGTGAACACAAATAAAAAAAAAAACATATAAGAAGTCGAATATAGAACCTCCTCCTTTTTTGTAAGTCGGTTAAAAATAGGCCTTGTGTTTTCCTTTATTGAATAAATAAAGACGTCCAAAGTTGTATATAAAGGGAGTCCTATGTACAACATTGGACGACTATTGTGTTGTCGTGGCAGTTTTTCGGGGGACCCTTAAAATCCGCCAGAACGAGCATCTCGACTCCAACAATACAAAGTGGAAACATTGGAAAAACACTGTTCCGTTATTGATTCTTAATCCCCCCATTTAAAACAAATCGTTTTGAAACGTTTTAATATCGTTCAGTAATAAAAAGGGGCCAAAATTTTCGTCAAAAGTAGAAAAAAGGCCACTTTAATTATTAAAATATTAAGAACTGTAATAGCTTTTGTTAATTTTTTAAGAAAGCTGGAGAATATCTTGGATAGAAAACACTGTTACAATCTATTTTGATAGCGGCCTTCTTTCATTACTATAAGAACAAATGCACTACGCAGAAATGTCACAGGACTGATATAATGTGGATCTGTATTTTATTCGTTTTTAATTTAATATTTTGTACAAGTTTATTTAGATAGACGAGGTTCACTAGCTTAATAGTCTAGTCTAGTTAACAAACGCTATTTTGTTCAACAAGATGTCATTTTTAGGGTTCCATAGCCAAATGGCAAAAAACGGAACCCTTATAGATTCGTCATGTCTGTCTGTCTGTCTGTCTGTCTGTCTGTCTGTCCGTCCGTATGTCACAGCCACTTTATTCCGAAACTATAAGAACTATGCTGTTGAAACTTGGTAAGTAGATGTATTCTGTGAACCGCATTAAGATTTTCTCACAAAAATAAAAATAAAATAATAAATTTTGGGGGTTCCCATACTTGAAACTAAAACTAAAAATATTTTTTTTCATCAGACCCATACGTGTGGGGTATCTATGGATAGGTCTTCAAAAATGATATTGAGGTTTCTAATATCATTTTTTTCTAAACTGAATAGTTTGCGCGAGAGACTCTGCCAAAGTGGTAAAATGTGTGTCCCCCCCCCTGTAACTTCTAAAATAAGAGAATGATAAAACTAAAAAAAATATATGATGTACATTACTATGTAAACTACCAGCGAAAATTGGTTTGAACGAGATCTAGTAAGTAGTTTTTTTTTAATACGTCATAAATCGTAAACCGCAATTTACCAAGAACGGAACCCTTCGTGCGCGAGTCCGACTCGCACTTGGCCGGTTTTATTAAATTGTTAACAAAAAAAAAAAGGAGTTTTTTTTTTCAGTGGGTTTCTATCTGAAGCCTTTCAAGAATAACTCCAAGGCATGAAATAAGTCTCAAATATATAGTTTTACACTTATCCATTTGAAATATTCATGTTCAAGCAGAAAAAACTAGTAAATTAACCAACGCATAAATAATAGAAATATCGCGCTAATAAAAAATTTAAGTATTCAAATTCAGTTAAAAGAATTTTTCTGCAAGCCTACTTCAAGGAAGTTTGTCTTCGAAGCAACCTTTACAATAATACCAACTGGATAAAAAAATACAATATAGGTATCTCCTGTTAAATTATTTTTTTCTGGCGTCGTTTATTTCTTAACAGCGTCACTCCTAATATTGGGGTGTCTCCCGAAGTATAAAATGTCACATAAAAAAAGAGAGGGCCACAAAAAAAACAAGGGTCACGTCTCGAATGCCTAAGGCAGTTTTTTGTCATGGCAACCCCGTAAAATGCCGGTGTTGACATGCTCGTTTAATCCTTAACTAAGAAGAGGTTAATAACCCTTTAAATACCCGCAGGTGATGTAGGAAACCGCCAATAGTTTAAGCTTTGTGCAAAAAGTATTCGTCGAGTGTGTTTGTTGATCTAACATTTTGCATACAATCTTGTTATTGTTTCAAATTATTGAGCTAGTATACAAATATTTATTTATTTATTTATTCAAAAATATGTAAGTAACACCTTAACAGCTATATCGCCAATGCGATGATACCACCATAAATATATTAGAATTATAGAAATACAATAAAAAATACCATTAAATACAATTAAAAATACAATTAAAAAATACAATTAAAAATCCATTAAAATACAATCAATCATACAATTATTAATACAATCAAAATTTAATTATCATAAAATTAAACACAATAAAATACAATTAAAATACCATTATAATCCAACTAAAAATTTAATTAAATCATTTTTCAAAATTTTCAATGCACTTCAGTGCTTCTTTCGTGAACATCATCAGGCTACAGTGAAATATATCTAACTCTTTTGCTATAATATTTGAAAATCTTATGGCGCGTGACAAGGGGGCAAACTTGTTCAGGTTAGTCCTATAGGATTGCTCCAGTAGGGTTGGCGTGGGGCGGCGCGCGCCCCCGCAGCCGGGCGGCACACACAGCCCCAGCTCCGCTAACAAATCAGGGTGGTGAAGCCAGCCGCGCAGCACCCGAAACACGAAGCTACACAGAGCGATGTCCCATAACACTCACTTCTAATTTCTTGAAAAACTGAATATTACAATGTATTTATTTGTAATTGGATTATTGCAAACACCGATATATTTTAATAAATGGTGTGAGTAAACTTTGGATAGAATTCATTATATTTGAATTGATTTGTTCACAATATATCATGAATGTATAATACCGCATGATTAATTACAATATTACGATCTGCAATAATCAATATCAAGTGTGACATATTCAGTATCAAGAAATCAGCTGAACGAAGTAAATAGATACATGATATTTCATATTGCAAGTTACCTATGTAGTTCCTGACGTCTAAAACAAGCAAATAAGGAAATGAATATGCTTCGTGTAGAATATTTTTGATCTGCATTACATATTTTTCCGTAACAATAAAAAGAGAAAACTTTTCCTGCAAAGTTGAGGCAAAACTTACACAACATTTCACTGCGGGTGTCAAAGTTAATAATGTTTAATATGAGTTGTACAAAGTTCCGTAATTTTTGCTATTTTTATAACAATGATAGTTTTACAAATCTGTAGTGAAAAGTTAATCTGCCTTGCCTTTTCCCAACTTTATCGGGGTCAGCTTCCAGTTTAACCAGATTCAGCTAAGTACCAGTGTTTTACATGGAGCGAATGCCTATCTGACCTCTACAACCCAGTAACTGGGTAACACGATAACTCTTGGCTAGACTGGTGTCAGATCTAAGGCTTCTGACAACACGTAACGACTGTCAAAGATCTTCAAATGACAGCCGGGACCAACGGCTTAACGTGCTTTCCGAGGCACGGAGGCAACTCGGTATGTTGAAATGGTCACCCATCCATGGACCAACCTCGTCAAGTGTTGCTTAACCTTGATGATTGACCAGTGCGGCTGTTATTATTTAGCCACGTTTAGCGAAAAGTGATTAAAAAAAAAACAAATACAAAGCTGCATTTTTCTTCAAGGCTTTGCTATAGAGTGAAATGAAAAACAAGTAGAAATAAAAAAAAAAAACCGGCCAAGTGCGAGTCGGACTCGCGCACGAAGGGTTTCCGTACTTGGTAAATTGCGGTTTACGATTTATGACGTATTAAAAAAAAAACTACTTACTAGATCTCGTTCAAACCAATTTTCGCTGGTAGTTTACATAGTAATGTACATCATATATTTTTTTTAGTTTTATCATTCTTTTATTTTAGAAGTTACAGGGGGGGGGGGGACACATTTTACCACTTTGGCAGAGTCTCTCGCGCAAACTATTCAGTTTAGAAAAAAATGATATTAGAAACCTCAATATCATTTTTGAAGACCTATCCATAGATACCCCACACGTATGGGTCTGATGAAAAAAAATATTTTTAGTTTTAGTTTCAACTAAGGGAACCCCCAAATTTTTTTGTTTTATATTTATTTTTGTGTGAAAATCTTAATGCGGTTCACATAATACATCTACTTACCAAGTTTCAACAGCATAGTTCTTATAGTTTCGGAATAAAGAGGCTGTGACATACGGACGGACAGACAGACAGACAGACATGACGAATCTATAAGGGTTCCGTGCCATTTGGCTACGGAACCCTAACTAGCGAAAATAGAAAAATGTTTTTCGAGTGAAAAGATCCACTTTAATATATACGAATGAATCGTAACTTATGGTGAGAAAATACGGCTGTCTTCTCGCGCCAGGATTATTAATCAAAAGTATTTGATACGAGAAAAATATGAATTTCTGTCGGTCGCCCGGCTGCTTAAGTGATACCTACCCGCTGATATCAAAGAAATAATTTATTTTTCATCGCTAACAGCATTTCCTACAAACATTAATTGGTTTTTACTAACTTAAGAGAGTTATTAAAAATATCTGCTTTTGACAAGTTTGAAAAAAAATAGATTTAAATTTTTCTTGTTGGTAATTGGGTGATGGTAGACTGTTCGAAAAGAATTCGAAACATAAATCTTGGTCGAGTTCGCGTCTTGTCCTTCAATATTGAAGACGAAGCTAAAAATGAGATAAATCCGTACAATGTAGTTTTATAAAATAAAAGTAAGCAATTCAATTATTGGTTTTAAGAAAACAATTTCTCTGTTGGTAAACCCCTTTTCCCGTTTCTCGATGACTTCTGAACATAATAAATGAACTAAATAATCAGTTTGGCAGATCAAACACCAAAGCAAAAGCCTCTTTTGGCAGAATAACAACAATTTCTTGATAATCCTATTAATATATACATAACAATAAACACCTTTAGTATTTATAGAGCCATAATGAATGTTATCATAAAAAATATTGTAAATAATATAAATTCAAAAAAATAGAATGATTGTTTGTTAGGTACAATATACAAACTTTTTGCTGTTTCGCCAATGTATTTTAATATTTTTAAATTTCGAACTCAACATAGCCTAGGATAGCGAGACATAGCTACCATCATTCGACATATATTCATACGCATATTTATGCTATTTCATTGTTTCATTTTAGCACAGTAACAGCGCTCATTGCCGTTTCCGTAATATGTCATCGTAGAAACCTGAACAACATGAGGGTATAACACTTCAGTGATATGTTAGATATACACCCTGAACAATAGGAGGAAGCAATTACAGGTATTCAGACAGGATCTACTCTTACAACCCATGATAACTGACACCCAAGGGGAATATGAAGTGTTCCATTCCCAAACAGAATCCTTACGGCACAATATTTTACCAAAACATTATCAGATAATTAACTTGAAAAATATTCCCCATATATTTTGGCAATAAATTATAATATTTGTAATTAGTTTGCAAGCACGTAGCAAGCGGTCCCTTCCGAATCCTTCTGTTTGTGCCACAATTGTACCTACTCAATTTTAATTATACTTAATGAAACATAGCTATGGGAAAATAAATGGGTTCTGAAATAAATCATACCAACTCTAGAAAAGTTCTGAAATCTGATTGATGAAGTTTATTCATAAACAAAGCTGGGTACAGGTGTTTTGTGATTGATAAGGGGATCCTTTAACTTAGTTCGAATTTAAAATGGTCGAATCTAATATTTCCTTAACTTGGACTACGTGTACGGAATTGATAAGGAAACCTTTAAAATCTCCTGGAAAGACATGACGCGAGAATGAGACAACGATTTTTCGTAGAAATTGTTATATGAAAATTACTCGTTAATATTAAATACTTGAGATTGTGATAAAGCATTTCAATCTCATACATTTTTGTCTATTGAAAAGCTATTATCACTGCAGAATACCACTTAGTCGATTGCTCAGTGCTCTATAGATTTTGATGCATTGAGGTGTGGTCGCTGACAATGGGCCTCATTAGAAGGCTAAAAGTCACCCAAAGGACAATGGAGAGGGCTATACTCGGAGTTTCCTTGCGTGATCGGATCCGAAATGAAAACATCCACAAGAGAACCAAGGTTACCGACATAGCCCGAAGAATGGTCAAACGTAAGTGGCAGTGGGCGGGGCACATTGCTCGCAGAACGGATGACCGTTAGGGCAGAAAAGTTCAAGAGTGGCGACCGTGTACCGGAAGATGCAGCGTTGGAAGGCCTCCCTCTATGTTCGGTGACTGCCAAACGCACAGGACCGATCAGTGTTGCGACGCTTGGGGGAAGTTTATGTCCAGCAGTGGACGTCTTTGGGCTGAAATAATGATGATGATGATGACTGTTACGCTCCATAATGTCCTAATATTATTTTGTATGAAAGAAAAATAACTATTGGACACGAAACAGAAAAATCTAAACGAAAACGTAACTGTATACCAAACTATCGATCAACACAAAATCTCTTGCAAATCTTCATATAAAAAACAATCCGTGACTAAACTCGTAATCGGCAAGTGCACAGCTAAGCTATGGATGACGCGTTGTCATCCCTTCCCTTCCCTTCGTTTGCACGCCCTGAGCCTTAGCCCTTGTTGACCCCTTAAAAGATAACCGTGTTTGCTTTTTATGGCGGAGACGTTGTGTGTACTTTTATTTTTAGACCAATGTGGATACAATACGATGTTGTATGGAGTTCTTAAGTGCATAATTCCAAAAGCGCAAAATAATGACACATATTATCAATTAATTATATTATTTATCCTTTGACGTTTCGTGCTTTGGTCATTCTGCCATTTTGACAGTTTGCGACCGTTTCTCATTTTGCGCATTTAAATAGGTTTGGTTAGTATCTCATATGAAACATCGGAAGTTATTAGACCAATCAAATTGATCATTTGCTAAGGCACTCATCACACCACTGACGAGTAAACGATTGGCTATGGACTATTTTCTCGCTGAAGAAACGTACAAAAGGTATAAGATGCCGTGTCAATAAAAGAGACACATATGGTAATAGTAGATCGCTTGCTGTTCACACTGCCGGGAAGTACTGTCTGAACACAAGTTTGTTGCAGCGACAAGAGCTATAAAAATTCTACTCGCTCAGCGTAGCTGGCTAGCTCACTTGGTGGTCAGAACTCACGCCGTGAGACCAACCAGCGGTCATTTCTACCTACAGCGCAACCTTGCTGCGAGTGGTACGAGTAATCACCCGTCACACAAGAACACTCTCTAATAGCCGAGCGACAAAACTATCGGAACTGCACACATTTTCCAACCCATAACGAAACACAATTATTTCCAAAAAAAAAACAAAATTGTAATACAGTCTTCGTAACATTAGAATCTTTCTTTACAATGTCTTCTAATCACACCTCTTAAACTTTGACAGCTCGTTTCTCCCACTTAAGCCCAAGGCTTGCAAAGCCTATCAAATCCCTTAGTCAGGTACCTACTAAGATTTACTAAATTTCTAGACCCTTTCTGAGTCTCTGGCGATTATCCCCGTATTTCGGCGCGAAAGCTGTTTAATAATCCTTTACTTAAGTAAGTCGGCTCTTACATGCATATTCATGTAAAGTTGTTTAACTAAAAATTCAAGCTGAAAGTACAAAATGTTAATAAGTCTTCCAAAAAATATTCAATGAATTTGTTGCCTTTATTCATGGGCCATTTAAGAAAATTACTTACGACTCAATAAGTGCCTCGTTTCACTTCCAATTACAAACGCCTAGAAATTATTACAATTTCTATCAAACTAAATTAACTAATAATAACGAAGGTCACTTCATTGTAATTAACACTTCCGTCCAAATTTTAACTTCCTACCCCCTATAATTTACACCTACCCCTTTAGATCTGGCTTACGTTTCTCATTAAGGTAAAGTTCCAAATGAACTCCGCGATAATCTTAAAAAATATGGAACGAAAACTCTCAGATTCAATGAGCAAAAAACGTGGAAAGATCTGTTTAACTTGGAAATGGATTTTTGCGGTAAGAACGCAAAGTTTTTTTATCTTATTTTCGCGTTGATACTTGTGCATTAATCTGATGAGAATAATAAAGTTGTTCCAGACGAGGCTGGAGTTTGTAGGTAAGTCGTAACGGATGATAAGCATTAGTAACCGGCACACGTGTAAATTTTCCACAGTCGTGTGATTACACGACCAACGCGACGTCACAAGTTCAAACATGCAAAATTGGAGCACTCACGGCAATACGATGGTAATTTACTTTCTGATAAATTGAATAAAAGATCTCATTTCGTCTAATAAAACATACAGGTAAACAACAAGCAAAATAATTGAAAACGAACGAAATTGTTAGTCTAATAAAATATGATACAATTGTCCTTTGTATTGATGACGTATGGAACTCACTCAGTTTATATCAAATAAAGCTTGTGAACAACAAAAACGTAGAACAATAGGCTAAGCGTAGCTTGAATATTTTTATCATTTTCATTAAACTCGACCCAAATGAAACATAAGAAAGATGAGTAGAAATAAGTTGGTGAACATTGCGGGCTTTTCAGTCCAAGTTTCAGTGGAACGGGCCCGAGGGAGCATTTGTCATCGCGTCCTTCGCCGCTACGAAACACCACTTGTTAAATTCTTTTGATTTTTTTCTTATTATTAGTAAGCCGGAGAGATCCAGTCTCTTCTTACTGAACCTCGTTATAAGGATCTTGTTTCATGAAACACGGCGTTTGTATTTAAGCTAAATTATATGGCTAGCGTATTTAATTCTATTTTGAAGTTCCGAAGTGGAAAGTCGGTTGTTTACGGCTTAATGAAGATCATTAAATGAAAGTATTACAATCTTTTTAAGAACTGGTTTCAGTTTTTTTTTCACTCCAAATGAGGGTTGTTTAAAGCTTTTCCTTTGTTCTCGTCTTTTGTGGCATTGTTGATCCCAAATGGATTGGATTTTAAGTGACTCATTTACTACTAAACAAGTCTCAATGTATCAAAGGAAAGAAAATACCTAGAAAACCTGATTTTATTTCAGAATTTACAAGATCTTGCGTATTCTATTTGAGAATCTAATAACTCATTAGTCAGGCTTCATAACAAGCATATATATGTATTAAAACATTATTATATACCTCCTCATATTCCACATCGTCAAACACAGATATACCCGAGTGATTCAAGTAAGTACGGCCATTAAGGTAAATCTTTGATACACGATATCTCTTAATTAAACCACTGATGTATACGACTATACGGCCATGGAAACACTACACCAATTAAATAATTGAAGACATACTGATTTAATGGCTTCTTGTTAGACATTTGCGTGGGTTTTCAGGAGAATTGAGAAATTATTTGATGCTTATTTGGAACAGAAAGACATAAGATCACGCCTGTATACACTGAAAAGTTAGGCCTTACGCCTGATCATCATCAACTCAGCCGAAAGACGTCCACTGCTGGCCATAGGCCTCTCTCAAGTGCCGCCACATTGACTGTTCCCGTGCGTCTCGTATCCAGCGGATACCTGGAACCTGTAACAGGTCACCGGTCTACCTAGTGGGGGGCCTTCCAACGCAGCGTCTTTCGGCTCGCGGTCGCCACTCCAGAAATTTTCGGCCCCACCGACAATCCGTTCTGCGAGCAATGTGCCCTGCTCACTGCCAATTAAGTTTGACAATTCTTCGGGCTATGTCGATAACCTTAGTTCTCTTGTCTCACGCCTGTATACACTGAAAGGTTAGGCAGTGATGATCCAACCATATACAACCAGCTCAGTTTAAGTTTCATCATAACATGGAACTTAAACATAGCTGGTCGACCTATTTCTATCATCCGGGTACAAATCCAAACCTCAGGCTTTTTCAATGAATTTCTAGATGGAAAACCCAAAAACACTATGCACGTCCTTGAATACATCCCAGGAACTCATAGCTTGATATGTGTGATAGAAATTATAATACAAAAAAAACCTTCCAAGTGCGTGTAGGACTTCGCACATATAGGGTTCCGTATCTAATGTAGACTAGATTGATGTTTGTTAGTAAAATAACCGAAATAATAAACATCATGAAGAGCAGCGGTAGCCCAGTGGTAACGGCCCCGATTTACGTTTTGTAGGTCGTGGGTTCGAACCCAGGCAGGCGCTTTACGTTGTGTACATTTTATTACCACTGAAAACGGTGAAAGAAAACATCGTGAGGAAACTGACATATCCCAGAACCAAAAATTCGAAGACATGTGACATTCACAAATCCGCACTGGGCCCGCGTGGTGAATTAAGGCCTATTCCTTCTCTCACAGAGAGAAGGCCTGTGTCCCAGCAGTGGGAACATTAAAGGGCTGATGATAAAACATTATCACCAAATATGAAGTTCGTTGATCAATGGAAAGTTAAACAAATCTTTAGAACAATATCTTTTGACAGATGACAGACAGACATACAAACACGTGAACGACAGCTTCGTTTGAACCCTTCGGGCACGGAACTCTAAAAATGAAATTTAATTTACTTTAGGATATTAATAATAAAAAGTATTTTTTTGGTTACAATTGGGCATCATGAGTCTTAACAGTAACAAAGCAGATTTGTGGCAATTTGGTCTTACTTATTAATAAATAAAGGTATCAACCTTATTTAGCATACCAACGTAGATACGAAAAAAAAACCGGTGTTTATTTTTAAGATCACAATTTCTGAAGGTACTCGCTTGATTATAAAACCAAAGTCTTATTTTAAGGCTTTATCATTTGATACAATAGCATGAAAATTTTGAAACATTGTAAATATTAAAGCTGCAAAGCACCCATACGCCTCCAGAATTGCCACAAGCTGGCAATGTAACTAAACTACATACATTGTAGTTATAATAAAACTTGCAAACCTAATACGTTTCCTACTAAATCCTGGTTCAGAGAACTAAAATAAACTTCTTAATTCTTGGGCCAGCGGCCACATTGTAAATCACTTTAATCGCCTGGGTGACACAGGAGACACGGCCGCAGCGGGCACACCGCCCGACGCGACGCCCGGGATTACATGCCCATGGACACAAAATAAGTAGGCACAGAAAGCTTAAGAGCGAAAACGCACGCACACATAGACAAACTGCACGTACAGCGAGTGCAAGCGCACTCGCGACTGTCATTTGTTTGAAATCTCCGCCGTATGTACGCGTCTATGTGTGCGTACAAAGGTTTTCGCTCGCAGTACGGAGTTGGTCTTCTGAAACTATGTTTTATGTACGCATGCTGAAGGAAACCGTAAAATCCAGCCTTATGTCACGACAAAATGTGAAATCTGACAGTTTTTCTCAAATAAACAGCGGTGAAGCGCTTTTAATGGCGCAAAATAGAGCTTCTAACGTTATGTTTTGTAACTGTTTGTTGTTTCGTTTTTAAGTTAGTTTATGAATTTTCAAGTGCGTGTTCAGGAGAGTTTTCATAATAAAATAAAAATCGTATTTTGTTAATGTTCAATTTTAAAATAGATTATTTATTTTCAATCTTAACGTAGAAAGTCAAAGAATATTTTGACTAATTTACTCAAAATGTGCTTAAATAAAATTAAGTCTCGTTTTTTCGTAGTTTCGTTAGGAGTCGTTCGAGTCTCTCTACTACACGAAATTACAAGGGGACTGACACAAAATGCCTCCGGGAATTGAAACTTTATTAAGGATAGCAATTTTTTTTTTCCCGACCAACCGTAACATAACTCCGAAATTGCTGAAACAATTGAAGTGAAATTGCCCGTCGTTTCTTATGAAATGAGGACATTGTTAAATTTTCGATCATGAAACATAGTGCTTAATTTTTTGTCCCTATGATTTTTCCTCGACTTTTCAAAAAATAGGTTGGGTTCGGTTTCCAGTCGAACTGGGTGCAGCTCAATACCATTATCTACATTGATGACTTCAATCTGAGCTCCATAGCTATAATAAGGTAATACGATATTCCTTGGCAGTACTTGTGTCCATTTTTAAGGTAACGTACCCCAAAAGGTGACAAAAAGAACCCGTATAAGATTACTTTCTTGTCCGTCTGTCAGTGTGTCACCACAGATTTTCTCAGGAACGGGTGAACCTAGCACGTTTGAAATTTATACCAGATACTGAGTTCTATAGTCCCTATTAGGTGTATACAAATCAAGGTCCTGAGTCAACACGATAAAAATATATGGGCAAATTTAGATTTTCGAGACATCTTGAAGTACCAAAATTTACCTTAATTTTCGACAATTAACAAATTTTTCGAAATTTTCCCTTTACTTGTGCTGTAAGATCTTGCTTTTAACCAAAATTTTCAATTCTAGGTCAACCGGAAGTACCCCGGTTTTGGGTCGAAAACCTATATGGTAGTTGCCGTTGACCTAGTTACCTAATTATGTTGGTGAGTGTTGCTGTTTATACGGAACCCTCAGTGCGCGAGTCCGACTCGCACTAGACTGGTTTTTTTCTGACTGTCAAAGACCTACAACTCTCCTATGAGGATAACCAAAGAAAGATAATGATTTCTCACATAGTTTAACAAATGTATAACCAATTCATCATTTTACTGCAATGCATTTCGATTTATCATTTCCATTTAAAATAATGATTTTGGACACATACAGCGAAGTTATTGAGAAAAATAAATAAATGTGTTACAATTTTTGGGTTACTTTAGTCGTTCTAGTAACTTTTAAAATTGCATTTTCTCTAAACGGTAGAAGTCCGAGTTTTGACATAAAAAGCCTTATTATAAAAAATCAAAGCAACTTCCTTTGACATTATAGTTTATTATATATTAGCGTTATAAACTTAAAAGAAAACCGGCCAAGTGCGAGTCGGACTCGCACACGAAGGATTCCGTACCCAGGGACCACCATGGGACACCAGTCAACAATGTATGTAGTCGGACATCCTTTAATTTTCAACTTTTTTTTATTTTTTTTATTTGCGCTGTAGGTAAGACCTTACTTTTTGCTAAATTTCGTGATTCTAGGTCAACGGGAACTACCATATAGGTTTTCGACCCAAAACCTATAGGGTACTTCCGGTTGACATAGAATTGTCAATTTTGGTTAAAACCAAGGTCTTACAACACAAGTAAAGGGAAAATAAAAAAGTTGAAATTAAGATGAGTGCGGATTGAGGATGAATGAGATGCCTGTCAAATGCCTTCTATATGCAGATGATCAAGTTCTACTTGCATCGTCAGCAGAACAGTTGCAAGACGTGGTGACTGTTATGAATGAAGCTTTTAAGTTAAAAGGGATTGCTACCTTCCCTACGATTACCTATGATTTTTTTTCTAGAGTCATTCTGCCGCGGAGAATCATAACACCGCCATTCAGAAAAAGTCACAACGCCTTCTATCGAATATGGAGATCAACTGTCCGAGTATCTGATTAGCGCGTGTTGTGATATTTTACGTCTTAAGACGGTACCCTGAACAAAAAATCGGCATGAGATATGAGCGACCCTATTGGTCTAGCGGCACTGGTGGCGCATGAATTACAGTAGTGAATACGCCCAGATTTTAGAATAAAATCATTATAAAATCGAATTTTGGTCTTTTGAAAAAAATAATTCTACAAAAATGTTCGTTATTAAATTGTCTATCCATTAGTGTTAGTACAAAAAATAATCAATGAACACTTTACGAGGAGATGCATAATATCAATAATTATTTCTTATTTTCATGTTTTTTGGAAGTAGATTAGTGAAATATATACAACATTTAAAAAAAAACTAAATCTACCATTTTAGAATCAATATTATGTAGCAATTTAATGTATTTTTATTAAAAAACGGCTTGCGCGGCGTTTTGCTCGGGGTGCCGCCTTAAACACTTTAAATTCATCTAACTTTTGATTAGAGTGAACCGATTGCGATGAAACAAAAACTAAGTAATATTTCAAGTTACGCAAATTTTTATGTATAAAAGGTATTTACATTAGTTTCGTACACTTAACGTGATGCGTGCACAACTCAAAAGACAAACAGACAAAATTCCTCCTACAGATTCATTATTAAGAATTGATGTGAAATTTTGTATATTTGTGTTTTAATCTTGCATAAACGGCCAATCTATTAAGATTAAATTATACAACCCATAATATATATACACATTATATCCGGCTAATATCAGTATAATGATCACTTGGGATAATCAAACACTTTTCACGGCCGCCATTTTGAATAGTTAGCATAACTAACGCAAAACTTAGTAATTACGTCACGGCTTCATAACAAACTTATCTTACTATTATAACTAAATGAAAAGTTAGCAAAATACAAATTGCCTGCTTAACGTGACTCCTACTCGAGTAATATTGTATTTCCACAAGTATTTCATTATGCAAACTTGAGAGTAAAGACGAGTGTCTTCAGCAATTTTCCCGCGAGATTTTATGTCATCATTTTGCCTTCCAACTCATTATTATTTAATCTTTGCCTTAAGTAGAGTGATGACATTCGCCTTAGTTAGAATAATTCAATTGACGCACTTTGAATGTTCACTTTTGTTTTGTTTGTTCAAGTGTTTTTGTTAGACTAGGAAGATTAGATGTAATGACAATCTGTTTGAGGGCTCGGGCATTTACTGCAGGGTTTTTAATTATTGGGTAAATAATTATTTTGATCAACAATAAATAATAAACTTCTGACGACTCCACCATGTAAGAGTAGCTAATGCAGCTGGTGGGTTTAAAAAAGTAAGGAAGGAGAGGAAACCAACTATTCATATTAAGATTCGTCACATTCTACCGACCGACACGTTTCCTTTAAAGCGATCGTATTATATGGCGTGCTGCAGTTTCTGCCTACCTTCATGATAAAAATGGCGTCAGCTTTTTTGTCTTTGAAAATAGTAAATTTAAACACATGGAAATAGAGGGGAGAGGGCTATGCTCGGAGTTTCCTTGCGCGATCGAATCAGGATATCCAAGGTTACCGACATAGCCCGAAGAATTGCCTTACTTAAGTGGCAGTGGGCAGGGCACATTGCTCGCAGAACGGACGGCCGATGGAGCAGAAACGTTCTGGAGTAGCGACCGCGAACTGGAAGACATTACCTTGGAAGGACTCCCATTAGTTGGCCGATGATTTGGTAATTGTTGCGGGGATCCGATGGATGCGAGACGCACGGGGCCGGTTAATATGGCGACACTTGGGGGAGGCCTATGTACAGCAGTGGACGTCTTTCAGCTGAAATGGTGATAAAATGATGACATGAAAATAAACAGCACCTTCAAACGTAACAACGGCACACCTGTTCAGATTATAACTTCGTCGAGAAGTATCGCACAGAGTTTTCAATAGTCGTTAAAAATATGCATCATTAAGGTTTTAAGAGACCACGAACACAGGTTTTTATTTCTAGATAGACATTTCAATAATGTTGCTAAAAGAGATTTTCTAGGAGAAAGGGTCTTTTAGTAACAAAATAAAATGAAATGAGCCTCGGAAATCACATACAAAACACGCAGGGTAAAGGTCTGGACATTTTATCTCCGGAAGATAAAATCCAGAGGTCTAAACCTAACGTGAGACTTTTTAGAGAAATAAAGTGAGGTCTTTTAGTATAAAAATATGTTGTAAGTCTTGAGACCTTGTAATAGAATAACGGTTTTGCGGTGATTCTTATTTCTTTTTACCTCTGATATCGTCTCTCAATATACATTTTTCTTCACCTTTTTTGCAGATGTGAACGGGGCCCATTTTCTATGAAAACTGTTAACAAATTATATATCTATATCAGCGATAATTATTGACTAAAAGCCCAAAATATATGATGGTCAACCCCAAACAATTTGTACATAATGCAATCAAAAAGCTCAATGCAATTTTTAAAGTCGTTCTAGTGACTTTTATAATTGCATTTTCTCTAAACTGTAGAAGTCAGAGTTTTGACATAAAAAGACTTATTATAAAAAATCAAATCAACTTCCTTTGACATTATAGTTTATTATATATTAGCGTTATAAACTTAAAAAAAAACCGGTCAAGTGCGAGTCGGACTCGCACACGAAGGATTCTGTACCCAGGGTGTTGTCAACGATGTATGTATGGGGACATCCTTTAATTTTCAACTTTATTTAATATTTTTGAATTTTTCCTTGTTTTGTGCTGTAGGTAAGACCTTACTTTTTGCTAAATTTCGTGATTCTAGGTCAACGGGAACTACCATATAGGTTTTCGACCCAAAACCTATAGAGTACTTCCGGTTGAACAGAAATGTCAATTTTGGTTAAAATCAAGGTCTTACAGCACAAATAAAGGGAAAAAAAGGTGAAATTAAGATGAGTGCGGATTGAGGATGAATGAGTTGCCTGTCAAATGCCTTCTATATGCAGATGATCAAGTTCTACTTGCATCGTCAGCAAAACAGTTGCAAGACGTGGTGACTGTGATGAATGAAGCTTTTAAGTTAAAAGGGATGAGTATAAATGTAAACAAAACTTAAGTATTCTGTTGTGAACAGCCAGTCGATGTATTACAAGCCTAAACTCGCTGTTCCAACAGCGTGCTGGTGCCTACACTTATCTATGGAAGTGAAGGTTGGGTATGGCAAAAAAGGCATCAAAGTTGGATTAATGCAGTATAAATGCAATTCTTGCGAAGTATGTTTGGTGTATGTGTAGTGACTAAAATTGAAAAGAGTTTGCTAAGATAGTTTGGTAATAATGAGAGGATCGATGAAAGGCGACTAACGAAAGGCAGACGTGAATGGAAACGTCGGGAGGGGACGCCATAGAAAAACATACATAAATCTTATTGGTGACGTTCTTCAGAAAGGCTAGATGCGTAGTACTCATAACCGGCGTGTGTGTATGACTAGATGTATGAACTTGAGTGAAGCAAAAGAAGTATGTAAGGATCGTAGCAGGTGGCATTCTGTAGTTTCTGCCTAACCCCATTGGAAAAGGCGAGAAATTATTTATGTATGTATGGATGTTCCGTGCAGCTTCTGACATTAAGAAAACGGATCAATAAAATATTAAAAATTATAACATATAAAAATTTTCATTGATTAGTTAAAGTTCTTAATTTTGCAACAGCGTAAATTGTTAACAAAAAACTAAAATATTTTTTTTCACTGTGTTTTGGGAATAATTCCAAGGAAGAAAATAAATCTGAAATATATAGTTTAACAATTATTACACTTGTAATATTCATGTTCAAGCAGAAAAATCTAGTTAATTAACTAATGCATAAAAATAGAAAAATCGCTTGCCTTAGAGGCAACCTTACAGTAATACCAACATAACAAAAAAATACACTATGGGTACCTCCTGTTAGTATTTTTTTTTTTCAAACGTCGTTTATCTCTGAACAGCGTCACTTCTAATATTATGGTGTCTCCCGACGTATAAAATGGCACATATAAAAAGAGAGGGCCTTAAAAAAACAAGGGTCACGTCTCGAATGCCTAAGGCAGTTTTTGGTCATGGCAACCCCGTTAAATGCCGGTGTTGTCATGCTCGTTTAATCCTTACCTAAGAAGAGGATAATAACCCTTTAAATACCCGGAGGTGATGGAGGTAACCGCCACCAGTTTCAGCTTTGTGCAAAAAGTATTCTTCGAGTGTGTTTTTGATCTAAAATTTTGTCTACAATCTTGTTATTGTTTCAAATTATCGAGCTGGTATGCAAATATCATAATACTCTCTTCTCATTTCTTGAAAAACTGAAAAATACAATGTATTTTTTTGTTATCGGATTATTGCAAACACTGTTAGATTTTAATAAATCACGTGAGTAAACTTTGGATGAAATTCATTGTATTTTGAATTATATGAACACAATATATCATGAATGTATAATGTCGCAAGATTAATTACAATATTACGATCTGCAATAATCAATATCAAATGTGACATATTCAATATCACGATATCGGCTGAACGAAGTAAATAGATACATGATATTATATTTCATATTGCAAGTTACCTATGTAGTGTCAGACGTCTAAAACAAGCAAATAAGGAAATGAATGTGCTTCGTGTAGAACATTTTTGATCTGCATTACATATTTTTTCTGTAACAACAAAAAGAGAAAACTTTTCCTGCAAAGTTGAGGCAAAACTAACACAATATTCTACTGTGGGTGTCAAAGTTAATATTTTATATAATTTGTATAAAGTTTGTAACGTAACGTTTGCTATTTATATAACAATGAGTAGTTTTACAAATCTATTTTCAATAGTGAAATTTATTATTTAAAAAATATAAAGCTGCATTTTTAACTGAAATGAAAAACATATTAGAAATAAAAATAATAGAGGAAATAAAATACTGTTTTTCGAGTGAAAAGATTCTATATCCACATTCACATAAACCAATGAATCCTAACTTATGGTGAGAAAATACGGCTGTCTTTTAGCGCCAGGATTATTAATCAAAAGTATTTGATACGAGAAAAATATGAATTTCCGTCGGTTGCCCGGCTGCTTAAGTGATACCTACCCGCTGATATCAAAGAAATAAATTATTTTTCACCGCTAACAGCATTTCCTACAAACATTTATTGGTTTTTACTAACTTAAGAGAGTTATTAAAATATCTGCTTTTGACAAGTTTGAAAAAAAAGGATTTAAGATTTTCTTGTTGGTAATTGGGTGATGGTAGACATTACAAAAATAATTCGAAACATAAATCTTGTTCGAGTTCGCGTCTTGTCCTTTAATATTGAAGACGAAGCTAAAACTGTGATAAATCCGTACAATGTAGTTTTTTCAGGCCATTTGTAACACGTTCTATGAATCTGGGAAAAATCCTTTCACCATTTTGTTTTTTTTTGCCTTGATAAAATACTGACAGTAAATTATTCACTCTTCTTCTTCTGTATCGTAGTTACTTAAGAAGAGCTCTTCGGATTTCAGCTCGTAAAGATATTGTAGAGCTATAAAATAAAAGTTAGCAATTCAATTATTGGTTTGAAGAAAACAATTTCTCGTTTCTCAAGCTTAATAATTTCTTCCTCTGTTAGTAAACCCCTTTTCCCATTTCTTGATGACTTCTGAACATAATAAATAAACTAAATAATCAGTTTGGCAGATCAAACACCAAAGTAAAAGCCTCTTTTGGCAGAATAACAAAAATTCCCATTCCCAAACAGAATCTTTACGGCACAATATTTTGCCAAAACATTATCAGACAATTAACTTGCAAAATATTCCCCATATATTTTGGAAATAAATAATAATATTTGTAATGAGTTTGCAAGCACGTAGCAAGCGGTCCCTTCCGAATCCTTCTGTTTGTGCCACAATTGTACCTACTCAATTTAATTATACTTAATGAAACATAGCTATGGGAAAATAAATGGGTTCTGAAATAAATCATACCAACTCTAGAAAAGTTCTGAAATCTGATTGATAAAGTTTATTCATAAACAAAGCTGGGTACAGGTGTTTTGTGATTGATAAGGGGATCCTTTAACTTAGTTCAAGTTTAAAATGGTCGAATCTAATATTTCCTTAACTTGGACTGCGTGTACGGAATAGATAAGGAAATCTTTAAAAGCTCCTGGAAAGACATGATGCGAGAATAAGACAACGATTTTTCGAAGAAATTGTTATATGAAAATTACTCGTTAAGATTAAATACTTGAGATTGTGATAAAGCATTTCAATCTCATACATTTTTGTCTATTTGAAAGCTATTATCACTGCAGAATACCACTTAGTCGATTGCTCAGTGCTCTATAGATTTTGATGCAACGAGGCGTGGTCGCTGACAATGGGCCTCATTGGAAGGCTAAAAGTCACCCAAAGGACAATGGAGAGGGCTATACTCGGAGTTTCCTTGCGTGATCGGATCAGAAATGAAGACATCCACAAGAGAACCAAGGTTACCAACATAGCCCGAAGAATGGTCAAACGTAAGGGGCAGGCAAGGCAGTGGGCAGGGCACATTGCTCGCAGAACGGATGACCGTGAGTGCAGAAAAGTTCAAGAGTGGTGACCGCGTACCGGAAGATGCAGCGTTGGAAGGCCTCCCTCTAAGTTCAAGGCTGCGGGCTTCTGGTGACTGCGAAACGCACAGGACCGATCAGTGTTGCGAAGCTTGGGGGAGGCCTATGTTCAGCAGTGGACGTCTTTGAGCTGAAATGATAATGACTGTTGCGCTACATGATGTCCTAATATTATTTTGTATAAAAGAAAAATAACTATTGGACACGAATCAGAAAAATCTAAACGAAAATGAAACTGTATACCAAGCTATTGATCAACACAAAATATCTTGCAAATCTTCAAACAAAAAACAATCCGTGACTAAACTCGTAATCGGAAAGTGCACAGCTAAGCTCGGGATGACGCGTTTTCTTCCCTTCCCTTCGTTTGCACACCCTGAGCCCTCAGCCCTTGTTGACCCCTTATAAGATAACTGTGTTTGCTTTTTATGGCGGAGACGTTGTGTGTACTTTTATTTTTAGACCTATGTGGATTTAATACGATGTAGTATGGAGAAGTATAGGTGCATAATTTCAAAAGCGCGGAATAATGACACATATTATCAATTAATTATATTATTTATTCTTTGACGTTTCGTGCTTTAGTAATTCTGCAGTTTTGACAGTTTGCGACCGTTTGTAATTTTGCGCTTTTGAATAGGTTAGGTTATTAGAATTAATATTTGTATCGGGATATTTGTTTTAGGTAAGTTCAAGTTTGAATATAAGAAAAAAAAATGTTTTCAAATTCAAAATGTTTTAGTTCACATAAACTTACAAGGGTTCTTATTAAACATCGGAAGTTAGTACACGATTCAAATTGATCATTTCCTAGGGCACTCGTCCCATCGCCGACGAGTAAACTATTAGCTATCGAATATTTTCTCGCTGAAGAAACGTACAAAAGGTGCCAATAAAAGTGACACAAATAGTAATAGTAGATCGCTGGCTTTTCACACTCTCGGCAAGTACTCTCTCACCACAAGTTTGTTGCAGTGACAACAGCTATCAAACTTATACTCGCTCAACGTAGCTGGTTTGCTCGCTTGGCGGTCTGAACTTACGCCGAGAGACCAACTAGGGGTCAATTCAACCTACAGTGCAGCCGCCCCGAGCGAATGGTGCGAGTAAACGCCCGTCAAACAAGAACACTCGCTTATAGCCGAGCGACAAAACTATCGGAACTGCACACTCTATTCTCGCTGCTCGCCAACTCGTTTTTAGTATCTAGCTTTACTCGCTACTCGCTGATCGTCAGTTGTGGGACAAGTGCCTAAGGAGAAGAATCGGCTCGAAATGTTGAGCCTAACAAACTAATATAAACCTTAAATACAATACAATAGAAACATACTTATAATACCAACCATAGAACTTGGATTTTCAATTTTCCGTCCCATGACGACACAATTTAATTGCGTGAAAACTCAAAATAGTACATAAAAAAGTAATACAGTCTTCATAACATTAGAATCTTTATATACAATGTCTTCTAATCACACCTCTTAAACTTTGACAGCTCGTTTCTCCCACTTAAGCCTAAGGCTTGCAAAGCCTATCAAATCCCTTAGTCAGGTACATACTAAGATTTACTGAATTTCTAGACCCTTTCTGAGTCTCTGGCCATTATTTCGGCGCGAAAGCTGTTTAATAATCCTATACTTAAGTTAGTCGGCTCTTACATGTATATTCATGTAAAGTTTTCTAACTAAAAATTCAAGCTGAAAGCACAAAATGTTGATGAGTCTTCCAAAAAATATTCAATTAATTTGTTGCCTTTATTCATGGGCCATTTAAGAAAATTATTTACGACTCAATAAGTGCCTCGTTTCACTTCCAATTACAAACGCCTAGAAATTATTACAATTTCAATCAAACTTAATTAACTAATAATAACGAAGGTCACTTCATTGTAACTAAAAGTTTCTTCCAAATTTTAACTTCCTACCCCCTATAATTTACACCTACCCCTTTAGATCTGGCTTACGTTTCTCATTAAGGTAAAGTTCCAAATGAACTTCGCGATAATCTTAAAAAATATGGAATGAAAACTCTCAGATTCAATGAGCAAAAAACGTGGAAAGATCTGTTTAACTTGGAAATGGATTTTTGCGGTAAGAACGCAAAGTTTTTTATCTTATTTTCGCGTTGATACTCGTGTATTAATCTGATGAGGATAATAAAGTTGTCCCAGACGAGGCTGGAGTTTGTAGGTAAGTCGTAACGGATGATAAGCATTAGTAACCGGCACACGTGTAAATACTCCACAGCCGTGTGATTACACGACGCGACGTCACAAGTTCAAACATGCAAAATTGGAGCACTCACGGCAATACTATGGTAATTTACTTTCTGATAAATTGAATAAAAGATCTCATTTCGTCTAATAAAACATACAGGTAAATAACACGCAAAATAATTGAAAACGAACGAAATTGTTAGTAACAAATTGCTCTTTGTATTGATGACGTATCAAGCTCACTCAGTTTATATCAAACAAAGCTTGTAAACAATAAAAACGTAGAACATTGTTCTCTAAGCGGTTCTATCTATCTCTATTCTATCTTCTGTTGGCTAAGCGTAGCTTGAATATTTTTATCATTTTCATTAAACTCGACCCAAATGAAACATAACAGATGAGTAGAAATAAGTTGGTGAACATTGCGGGCTTTTCAGTCCAAGTTTCAGCGGAACGGGCCCGAGGGAGCATTTGTCATCGCGTCCTTCGCCGGTATGAAACACCACTTGTTAAATTCTTTTGATTTTTTCTTATTATTAGTACGCCGGAGAGATCCAGTCTCTTCTTACTGAACCTCGTTATAAGGATCTTGTTTCATGAAACACGGCGTTTGTATTTAAGCTTAATTTTATGGCTAGCGTATTTAATTCTATTTTGAAGTTCCGAAGTGGAAAGTCGGTTGTTTAAGTACGGCTTAATGAAGATCATTAAATGATAGTATTACAATCTTTTTAATAACTGGTTTCAGTTTTTTTTTCACTCCAAATGAGGGTTGTTTAAAGCTTTTCCTTTGTTCTCGTCTTTTGTGGCATTGTTGATCCCAAATGGATTGGATTTTAAGTGACTCATTTACTACTAAACAAGTCTCAATCTATCAAGGGAAAGAAAATACCTAGAAAACATGATTTTATTTCAGAATTTACAAGATCTTGCGTGTTCTATTTGAGAATCTAAGAACTCATTAGTCAGGCTACATAACAAGCATATATATGTTTTGAAACATAATTATATACCTCCTCATATTCCGCATCGTCAAACACAGATATACCCGATTGATTCAAGTAAGTACGGCCATTAAGGTAAATCTTTGATACACGATATCTCTTAATTGAACCACTGATGTATACGACTATACGGCCATGGAAACACTACACCAATTAAATAATTGAAGACATACTGGTTTAATGGCTTCTTGTTAGACATTTGCGTGGGTTTTCAGGAGAATTGAGAAATTATTGATGCTTATTTGGAACAGAACGACGTGAGATCACGCCTGTATAAACTGAAAGGTTAGGTACCGGTGCCTCATGCCTTATCATCATCATCTCAGCTGAAAGATGTCCACTGCTGGACATAGGCCTAGCCCAAATGTCGCCAAATTGACCGGTCTCAGGCGTCTCGCATCCAGCGGATCCCCGGAACCTTTGCAACGTCTTTCGGTTCATGATCGCCACTCCAGAATTTTTCGGCCCCATCGACAATCCGTTCTGCGAGCAATGTTTCCTAAACAACCAGCTATTGCTGTCAACCGGGTACATATCCAAACCCCAGGCTTTTTCGACGAAGTTCTTTATGGAAAAGCCAATAGCACTTTGCACGTCCTAGGAAAGATCCCAGGAACTCATAGCGAATACATAATAGTATTTAGTGAGTATAATACAAAAAAACTTCTAAGTGCGAGTAGGACTTCGCACATTTAGGGTTCCGTACCAAATGTAGAATAGATTGGTCATCATCATCATATCAGCCGAAAGACGTCCACTGCTGGACATGAGCCTCTCTCAAGCGTCACCACATTGACCGGTCCCGTGCGTCCCCCATCCAGCGTATCCCCGCAACTTAAATGAGGTGATGGTAGATTGGTGTTTGTTAGTAAAACATTATCACAAAATTTCAAGTTCGTAGGTCAAAGGAAAGTTAAAAAATTCTTCGGAACAAAATTTAGTGACAGATGAAGGACAGACAGACAAACATATGGACACGTGAGTGACAGCAATAGGGCTCCGTTTTGACCCTTCGGGTACGGAACCCTAAAAATGAAATTAGTTTAACTTTAGGAATTATTAATAATTAAAAGTCTTTCTTTGGTTATAATTGGGCAGCATGAACCTTGACAGTAACAATGCAGATTTGTGTCAATTTGGTCTTCATCATCATCATCATATCAGCTGCAAGTCGTCTACTGCTGGACATAGGCCTCCCCCGAGTGTCGTCAGATTGATCGGTCCCGTGCGTCTCGCATCCAGCGGATCCCCGCAACCTTCAGCAGGTCATCGGTTCACCTGGTGGGAGGCCTTACAACGCAACGTCTTCCGGTCTTACATAATAATAAATAACAGTATCAACCAGATCAAGCATACATAGATACGCTAAAACAAAATTCCGGTTTTTATTTTTAAGATCAGTCCGGTATCAATTTCTGAAGGTATTCGCTTGATTGTAAAACCAAAGTCTTATTTTAAGGCTTTATCATTTGATACAATAGCATGAAAATTTTTAAACATTGTAAATATTAAAGCTGAAAAGCACCCATACGCCTCCAGAATTGCCACAAGCTTGCAATGTAACTAAACTACATACATTGTAGTTATAATAAAACTTGCAAACCTAATACGTTTCCTACTAAATCCTGGTTCAGAGAACTAAAATAAACTTCTTAATTCTTGGGCCAGCGGCCACATTGTAAATCACTTTAATCGCCTGGGTGACACAGAAGACACGGCCGCAGCGGGCACACCGCCCGACGCGACGCCCGGGATTACATGCCCATGGACACAAAATAAGTAGGCACAGAAAGCTTATGAGCGAAAACGCACGCACACATAGACAAACTTCACGTACAGCGAGTGCAAGCGCACTCGCGACTGTCATTTGTTTGAAATCTCCGCCGTACGTACGCGTCTATGTGTGCGTACAAAGGTTTTCGCTCGCAGTACGGAGTTGGTCTTCAGAAACTATGTTTTATGTACCCATGCTGAAGGAAACCGTAAAGTCCAGCCTTATGTCACGACAAAATATGAAATCTGACAGTTTTTCTCAAATAAACAGCGGTGAAGCGCTTTTAATGGCGCAAAATAGAGCTTCTAACGTTATGTTTTGTAACTGTTTGTTGTTTCGTTTTTAAGTTAGTTTATGAATTTTCAAGTACGTTTTCAGGAGAGTCTTCATAATAAAATAAAAATCGTATTTTGTTAATGTTAAATTTTAAAATAGAATATTTATTTTCAAACTTAACGTAGAAAGTCAAAGAATATTTTGACTAATTTACTCAAAATGTGCTTAAATAAAATTAAGTCTCGTTTTTTTATACAAATTCAATAAACTCAGTCTAATGGTAGTTTCGTTAGAAGTCACTCGAGTCTTTAGTACACGAAATTACAAGGGGGCTGACACAAAATGCCTCCGAGAATTGAAACTTTATTAAGGATAGCAATTTTATTCGCCCGACCAACCGTAACATAACTCCGAAATTGCTGAAACAATTGAAGTGAAATTTGCCGTCGTCACTCATAAAATGAGGACATTGTTATCGGAATATTCTATCATGAAACATAGTGCTTTATTTTTTTTCCCTATGATTTTTCCTTGACTTTTCAAAAAATAGGTTGGGTTCGGTTTCCAGTCGAACTGGGTGTAGCTCAATACCATTATCTACATTGATGAATTCAATCTGAGCTCCATAGTTATAACAAGTTAATACGATATTCCTTGGCAGTACTTGTGTTCATTTTTAAGGTAACGTACCCCAAACGGTGGCAAAAAGAACCCGTATAAGATCACTTTCTTGTCCGTCTGTCAGTGTGTCACCACAGATTTTCCTAGGAACGGGTGAACCTAGCACGTTTGAAATTTATACCAGATACTGAGGTCTATAGTCCCTATTAGGTATATACAAATCAAAGTCCTGAGTCAACGCGAATAAAAGATATATGCAAATTTAGATTTTCGAGACATCTTGAAGTACCAAAATTTACCTTAATTTTCGACAATTAACTAAATTTTCGAAATTTTCCCTTTAGGGTTACTTTAAATCCCGCGCCAATTTAAATCACTGTATTTCGTACTCTGAATGATTAAATGAAGTCTGTGCAAACCCACAATTCAAATAAATAATTGACAGGAGGTATAATATCCGAAATCATTTCAAGAAACCGCCGGTAAAATTTATATTAAAGCTTTATTCACGTTTTATTTCTGATGCTGTCGAGCTGATGTTAAATAAAAAATACTGCAAAATTTATTTGTGCAAATTTTCTTTGAATTCTACATACGAGTAGCTTTATAAACTAGCTGTGCCCGCAGCTTTGCTCTCATCAATTGCCTACCCTTCCTACTTACCTACCGCACTTACCTTAAAGTATATATCAATTATTGACTTAAAGCCCAAAATATATGATGGTCAACCCCAAACAATTTGAACATAATGCAATCAAAAAGCTCAATGCAATTTAAAAAGTCGTTCTAGTAACTTTTAAAATTGCATTTTCTCTAAACTGTAGAAGTCAGAGTTTTGACATAAAAAGACTTATTATAAAAAATCAAATGAACTTCCTTTGACATTATAGTTTATTATATATTAGCGTTATAAACTTAAAAGAAAACCGGCCAAGTGCGAGTCGGACTCGCTCACGAAGGAATCCGTACCCAGGGTGGTGTCAACAATGTATGTAGTCGGACATCCTTTAATTTTCAACTTTTTTTTTTTTTTTAAATTTTATTTATTTGTGCTGTAGGTAAGACCTTACTTTTTGCTAAATTTCGTGATTCTAGGTCAACGGGAACTACCATATAGGTTTTCGACCCAAAACCTATAGGGTACTTCCGGTTGACATAGAATTGTCAATTTTGGTTAAAACCAAGGTCTTACAACACAAGTAAAGGGAAAATAAAAAAGTTGAAATTAAGATGAGTGCGGATTGAGGATGAATGAGATGCCTGTCAAATGCCTTCTATATGCAGATGTTCAAGTTCTACTTGCATCGTCAGCAGAACAGTTGCAAGACGTGGTGACTGTGATGAATGAAGCTTTTAAGTTAAAAGGGATTGCTACCTTCCCTACGATTACCTATGATTTTTCTTTCTAGAGTCATTATGCCGCGGAGAATCATAACACCGCCATTCAGAAAAAGTCACAACGCCTTCTATCGAATATGGAGATCAACTGTCCGAGTATCTGATTAGCGCGTGTTGTGATATTTTACGTCTTAAACACTTTAAATTAATCTAACTTTTGATTAGAGTGAACCGATTGCGAGTTACACAATTTTTTTGTATAAAAGTTATTTACATTAGTTTCGTACACTTTAAGTGATGCGTGCACAACTCAAAAGACAAAAATGCCAAAAATGGAATCTGTTGATTATCCTTCAACACTGTGCCAATATTTTTTTTAATTAAATTCTATGTACAAAAACGACTTTTCTACAGATTGATTATAAGAATTGATGTGAAATTTTGCATGTTTGTGTTTTAATCTTGCATAAACGGCCAATCTATTAAGATGAAATTATACAACCCATAATATATATACACATTAATATATCCGGATAATATCAGTATAATGATCACTTGGGATAATCAAACACTTTTCACGGCCGCCATTTTGAATAGTTAGCATAACTAACGCAAAACTTAGTATCTAATTACGTCACGGCTTCATAACAAACTTATCTTTCTATTATAACTAAATGAAAAGTTAGCAAAATACAAATTGCCTGCTTAACGTGACTCCTACTCGAGTAATATTGTATTTCCACAAGTATTTCATTATGCAAACTTGAGAGTAAAGACGAGTGTCTCCAGCAATTTTCCCGCGAGATTTTATATCATCATTTTGCCTTCTAACTCATTATTATTTAATCTTTGCCTTAAGTAGAGTGATGACATTCGCCTAAGAATAATTCAATTGACGCACTTTGAATGTTCACTTTTGTTTTGATTGTTCAAGTGTTTTTGTTAGACAAGAAAGATTAGATGTAATGACAATCTGTTTGAGAGCTCGGGCATTTACTGCAGGGTTTTTAATTATTGGGTAAATAATTATTTTGATCAACAATAAATAATAAACTTCTGACGACTCCACTATGTTAGAGTAGCTAATGCAGCTGGTGGGTTTAAAAAAGTAAGGAAGGAGAGGAAACCAACTATTCATATTAAGATTCGTCACAGTCTACCGACCGACACGTTTCCTTTAAAGCGATCGTATTATATGGCGTGCTGCAGTTTCTGCCTACCTTCATGATAAAAATGGCGTCAGCTTTTTTGTCTTTGAAAATAGTAAATTTAAACACATGGAAACAGAGAGGAGAGGGCTATGCTCGGAGTTTCCTTTCGCGATCGAATCAGGATAACCAAGGTTACCGACATAGCCCGAAGAATTGCCTTACTTAAGTGGCAGTGGGCAGGGCACATTGCTCGCAAAACGGACGGCCGATGGGGCAGAAACGTTCTGAAGTAGCGACCGCGAACTGGAAGACGTTGCCTTGGAAGGACTCCCATTAGTTGGCCGATGATTTGGTAATTGTTGCGGGGATCCGATGGATGCGAGACGCACGGGGCCGGTTAATATAGCGACACTTGGGGGAGGCCTACGTACAGCAGTGGACGTCTTTCAGCTGAAATAGTGATAAAATGATGACATGAAAATAAACAGCACCTTCAAACGTAACAACGGCACAACTGTTCAGATTATAACTTCGTCGAGAAGTATCGCACAGAGTTTTTAATAGTCGTTAAAAATATGCATCATTAAGGTTTTAAGAGACCACGAACACAGGTTTTTATTTCTAGATAGACATTTCAATAATGTTTCTAAAAGAGATTTTCTAGGAGAAAGGGTCTTTTAGTAACAAAATAAAATGAAATGAGCCTCGAAAATCACATACAAAATACGCAGGGTAAAGGTCTGGACATTTTATCTCCGGAAGATAAAATCCAGAGGTCTAAACCTAACCTGAGACTTTTTAGAGAAATAAAGTGAGGTCTTTTAGTATAAAAATATGTTGTAGGTCTTGAGACCTTGTAATAGAATAACGGTTTTGCGGTGATTCTTATTTCTTTTTACCTCTGATATCGTCTCTCAATATACATTTTTCTTCACCTTTTTTGCAGATGTTAACGGGACCCATTTTCTATGAAAACTGTTAACAAATTATATATCTATATCAGCGATAATTATTGACTAAAAGCCCAAAATATATGATGGTCAACCCCAAACAATTTGAACATAATGCAATCAAAAAGCTCAATGCAATTTTTAAAGTCGTTCTAGTGACTTTTAAAATTGCATTTTCTCTAAACTGTAGAAGTCAGAGTTTTGACATAAAAAGACTTATTATAAAAAATCAAATCAACTTCCTTTGACATTATAGATTATTATATATTAGCGTTATAAACTTAAAAAAAAACCGGCTAAGTGCGAGTCGGACTCGCACACGAAGGATTCTGTACCCAGGGTGGTGTCAACGATGTACGTATGGGGACATCCTTTAATTTTCAACTTTATTTAATATTTTTGAATTTTTCCTTTTTTTGTGCTGTAGGTAAGACCTTCAAGAAATTCCTAGGCTCTACGTTCAAAGCCCGGGAATGCATTTGGAATATGAGCAGGGGGCAAATCCGTTACCTGCTTGGGGCCTTTACTGGGCACTTTGGAACCAACGACATGCTCATGAAGATGGGTCTAACCGCGACACCCATGTGCAGGTTGTGTGGGGAACATACGGAACGCATGGAGAACCTTCTGTGCACATGCGATGCACTGGCTGGTAAGCGAATGAGTCTCCTAGGGGTTGGATATCTAAAACCAGAAGACTATAGGCTCATATCTCCTAGTCTCGTTGTAAAACTCATGAAAAGTGTTTTCAACGAGATCGGCGAGGAGTAAGTTATCTAGGGGAACACAATAGATCCCATGGGTCGAAGTGTCCGAGTTATTTCTCGGCCCCTCCACAAGATAAGATAAGATAAGACCTTACTTTTTGCTAAATTTCGTGATTCTAGATCAATGGGAACTACCATATAGGTTTTCGACCCAAAACCTATAGGGTACTTCCGGTTGAACAGAAATGTCAACTTTGGTTAAAATCAAGGTCTTACAGCACAAATAAAGGGAAAAAAAAGGTGAAATTAAGATGAGTGCGGATGGAGGATGAATGAGTTGCCTGTCAAATGCCTTCTTTATGCAGATGATCAAGTTCTACTTGCATCGTCAGCAAAACAGTTGCAAGACGGGGTGACTGTGGTGAATGAAGCTTTTAAGTTAAAAGGGATGAGTATAAATGTAAACAAAACTTAGGTAAAGCTGTTTGAAAGAGTAGACGATGTATCGGAGTGTGAATCGAAAATAAGAGCATGGAGCAAGTCAACAAGTTTGTATATTTCGGAAGTATGTTTACAAGGGATGGAAAGATTGAAGAGGATGTGGAAAGGAGAGTAAATGCAGAAAATAAAGTGAATATTGCTATACATGCTGTTGTGAACAGCCAGTCGATGTATTACAAGCCTCAACTCGCTGTTCCAACAGCGTGCTGGTGCCCACACTCATCTATGGAAGTAAAGGTTGGGTATGGCAAAAAAAGGCATCAAAGTTGGATTAATGCAGTATTAATGCAATTCTTGCGGAGTATGTGTGGTGTATGTGTAGTGACTAAAATTGAAAAGAGTATGCTAAGATAGTTTGGCAATAATGAGAGGATGAATGAAAGGCGACTAACGAAAGGCAGACGTGAATGGAACCGTCGGGAGGAGATGCCCTAGAAAAACATACATAAATCTTATTGGTGACGTTCTTCAGAAAGGCTAGATGCGTAGTACTCATAACCGGCGTGTGTGTATGACTAGATGTATGAACTTGAGTGAAGCAAAAGAAGTATGTAAGGATCGTAGCAGGTGGCGTTCTGTAGTTTCTGCCTAACCCCATGGGAAAAGGCGAGAGTTTATTTATGTATGTATGGATGTTCCGTGCAGCTTCTGACATTAAAAAAATGGATCAATAAAATATAAAAAATTATAACATATAAAAATTTTCATTGATTAGTTAAAGTTCTTAATTTCGCAACTGCGTAAATTGTTAACAAAAAACTAAAATTTTTTTTTTCATTGTGTTTTGGGAATAATTCCAAGGAAGAAAATAAATCTCAAGTATATAGTTTAACAATTATCACACTTGTAATATTCATGATCATGCAGAAAAATCTAGTTAATTAACTAATGCATAAAAATACAAAAATCGCTTGCCTTAGGGGCAACCTTTACAGTAATACCAACTTAACAAAAAAATACACTATAGTTATCTCCTGTTAAAGTATTTTTTTCCAGCGTCGTTTATTTCTGAACAGCGTCACTCCTAATATTAAGGTGTCTCCCGACGTATAAAATGTCACATATAAAAAGAGAGAGCCTTAAAAAAACAAGGGTCACGTCTCGAATACCTAAGGCTGTTTTTGGTCATGGCAACCCGTTAAATGCCGGTGTTGTCATGCTCGTTTAATCCTTACCTAAGAAGAGGCTAATAACCCTTTAAATACCCGCAGGTGATGGAGGAAACCGCCACCAGTTTAAGCTTTGTGGCAAAAATATTCTTCGAGTGTGTTTTTGATCCAACATTTTATCTACAGTCTTGTTATTGTTTCAAATTATTGAGCTAGTGTACAAATACTAACTTCAATACTATCTTCTCATTTCTTGAAAAACTGAATAATACAATGTATTTTTTTGTTATCGGATAATTGCAAACACCGTTAGATTTTATTAAATCGAGTGAGTAAAGTTTGGATGGAATTCATTGTATTTTAAATGATATGTTCACAATGTATCATGAATGTATAATGTCGCAAGATTAATTACAATATTACGATCTGCAATAATTAATATCAAGTGTGACATATTCAATATCACGATATCAGCTGAACGAAGTAAATAGATACATGATATTATATTTCATATTACAAGTTACCTATGTAGTGTCAGACGTCTAAAACAAGCAAATAAGGAAATGAATGTGCTTCGTGTAGAACATTTTTGATCAGCATTACATATTTTTTCTGTAACAACAAAAAGAGAAAACTTTTCCTGCAAAGTTGAGGCAAAACTAACACAATATTTCACTGTGGGTGTCAAAGTTAATATTCTATATAATTTGTATAAAGTTACGTAATGTTTGCTATTTATATAACAATGAGTAGTTTTACAAATCTATTTTGAATAGTGAAATTAATTATTTAAAAAATATAAAGCTGCATTTTTAACTGAAATGAAAAACATAGTAGAAATAAAAAATGATAGAGGAAATAAAATACTGTTTTTCGAGTGAAAACATTCTATATCCACATTCACATAAACGAATGAATCCTAACTTATGGTGTGAAAATACGGCTGTCTTTTTGCGCCAGGATTATTAATCAAACGTATTTGATACGAGAAAAATATAAATTTCCGTCGGTTGCCCGGCTGCTTAAGTGATACCTACCCGCTGATATCAAAGAAATAATTTATTTTTCACCGCTAACAGCATTTCCTACAAACATTAATTGGTTTTTACTAACTTAAGAGAGTTATTAAAATATCTGCTTTTGACAAGTTTGAAAAAAAAAGGATTTAAGTTTTTCTTGTTGGTAATTGGGTAATGGTAGACAGTACAAAAAGAATTCGAAACATAAATCTTGGTCGAGTTCGCGTCTTGTCCTTCAATATTGAAGACGAAGCTAAAATTGTGATAAATCAGTACAATGTAGTTTTTTCAGGCCATTTGTAACACGTTCTATGAATCTGGGAAAAATCCTTTCACCATTTTGTTTTTTTTTTGCCTTGATAAAATACTGACAGTAAATTATTTACTCTTCTTCTTCTGTATCGTAGTTACGTAAGAATAGCTCTTCGGATTTCAGCTCGTAAAGTTATTGTCGAGCTATAAAATAAAAGTAAGCAATTCATTTATTGGTTTTAAGAAAACAATTTCTCGTTTCTCAAGCTTAATAATTTCTTCCTCTGTTTGTAAACCTCTTTTCCCGTTTCTCGATGACTTCTGAACATAATAAATGAACTAAATAATCAGTTTGGCCGATCAAACACCAAAGTAAAAGCCTCTTTTGGCAGAATAACAACAATTTCTTGATAACCCTATTGATATATACATCACAATTAACACCTTTAGTTTTTATAGAGCCATAATGAATGTTATCACAAAAAATATTGTATAAATTCATAAAAATAGAAAGATTGTTTGTTAGGTACAATATACCAACTTTTTGCTGTTTCGTCAATGTATTTTAATATTTTTAAATATTGAACTCAACATAGCCTAGGATAGCGAGACATAGCTACCATCATTCAACATATATTCATACTCATATTTATGCTATTTCATTGTTTCATTTTAGCATAGTAACAGCGCTCATTGCCGTTTCCGTAATATATCATCGTAGAAACCTGCACAACATGAGGGTATAACACTTCAGTGATATGTTAGATATACACCTCGAACAATAGTTGGAAGCAATTACAGGTATTCAGACAGGATCTACTCTTACAACCCATGATAACTGACACCCAAGGTGAATATGAAGTGTTCCATTCCCAAACAGAATCCTTACGCACAATATTTTGCCAAAACATTATCAGACAATTAACTTGCAAAATATTCCCCATATATTTTGGCAATAAATTATAATATTTGTAATTAGTTTGCAAGCACGTAGAAAGCAGTCACTCCCAAATCCTTCTGTTTGTGCCACAATTGTACCTACTCAATTTTAATTATACTTAATGAAACAGCTATGGGAAAATAAATGGGTTCTGAAATAAATCATACTAACTCTAGAAAAGTTCTGAAATCTGATTGATAAAGTTTATTCATAAACAAAGCTGGGCATAGGTGTTTTGTGATTGATTAGGGGATCCTTTAACTTAGTTCGAGTTTAAGATGGTCGAATCTAATATTTCCTTAACTTGGACAGCGTGTACAGAATTGATAAGGAAACCTTTAAAGGCTCCTGGAGAGACATGACGCGCCAATGAGACAACAATTTTTCGTAGAAATTGATATATGGAAATAACTTCGTTGCGATTGTGATAAAGCATTCTAATCTCATACATTTTAGACTATTTAAAAGCTATTGTCGCTGGCAGAATATCACTAAGTCGACTGCGCAGTGCTCTTTAGATTTCTGTGTGTCCAGTTTTTTTTTAATTATTATTCATGACCATAGATACAAGTCTTTCAGTCGGATACTGATATGGATTTTAATGAATTTTGGTTTATTTGGCAGCAATTGTTTTCAGTCAGCCTTCCCAGTAAGCTTTGCCACTCCACTATCCTGAGATCGCTTCTGTCAATAATTACACATATTGTTCAGTTGCGTAGACAGTAGCGACATAAAACTACACGAATTTTATATCACAATATCCACTATCAATTTGCAAATAATAATATTAACAGCCGCTGAACTTCACTCGAATAAATGCCGCCGGAAACTCCTGTGTTTCCAGTAACCAGTGTGTGTTGCCAGTGATTACTTACGGGACAGAGACGTGGTCACTAACAATGGGCCTCATCAGTAGGCTAAAAGTCACCCAAAGGTCAATGGAGAGGGCTATGCTCGGCGATTCCTTGCGTGGTCGAATCAGAAATGAAGACATCCGCAAGAGAACCAAGGTTACCGACATAGCCCGAATAATAGCCAAACTTAAGTGGCAGTTGGCAGGGCACATTGCTCGCAGAACGGATGGCTGTTGGGACCGAATAGTTTTAGAGTGGAAACCGCATACCGGAAGACGTAGTGTTGGAAAGCCTCCCTTTAGGTTCAGCGACGACCTGGCTGTGGGCGTCCGGTGGATGCGAAACGCACAGGACCGATCAGTGTGGTGACACTTGGGCAAGTCCTATGTCCAGCAGTGGACGCCTTTCGGCTGAAATGATGATGATAATGATGACTGTTGCGCTACGTAATGTCTTAAGATTATTTTCTATGAACGAAAAATAACTATTGGACACGAAACAGAAAAATCTAAACGAAAACGTAACTGTATACCAAGCTATCGATCAACACATAATATCTTGCAAATCTTCAAACAAAAAACAATCCGTGACTTAACTCGTAATCGGCAAGTGTACAGCTAAGCTCGGGATGACGCGTTGTCTTCGCTTCCCTTCGTTTGCACACCCTGAGCCCCCAGCCCTTGTTGACCCCTTATAAGATAACCGTGTTTGCTTTTTATGGCGGAGACTTTGTGTGTACTTTTGTTTTTAGACCTATGTGGATGTAATACGATGTTTAGACCTATGTTGATGTATTACGACCAATATTATCAACTACCTTCTGCCAGCGACATCTTCCGCGTGAATATCGAAAATTATCCCAAGGGACCATATTCCCGGGATAAAGTATCCTATGTGTTATGCCAGACTATAATCTATCTACATGCCAAGTTCCATCCAGATCCGTCCAGTAGTTATTGCATGAAAGAGTAACAAACATACAAACACACCCACACTAAAGATTGTTCTATGGCATTTCAAATTCTAAATATTTTTGTTCACTTACAAAGACACTTATGCAATGTCGGCAGTTAGTGCACAGTTCAATTTGGTAGTTTCCTAAGGAGAAGAACCGAATCTAGCTCAAAAACTAATATAAACCTTAAATACAATACACTAAAACATACCTATAATACCAACCATTAAAGAACTTGGATTTTCAATTTTCCGTCCCATGATGACACATTTTTTTTGCATGAAACCTCAAAATAGTACACAAAATAGTAATACATTCTTCGTAACATTAGAATCTTTATTTACAATGTCTTCTAATTTCACCTCTTAAACATTGACAACTCGTTTCTCCCACTTAAGCCCAAGGCTTGCAAAGCCTATCAAATCCCTTAGTCAGGTACCTACTAAGATTTACTAAATTTCTAGACCCTTTCTGAGTCTCTGGCCATTATTTCGGTGCGAAAGCTGTTTAATAATCCTTTACTTAAGTTAGTCGGCTCTTACATGCATATTCATGTAAAGTTTTCTAACTAAAAATTCAAGCTGATAGCCCAAAATGTTAATGAGTCTTCCAAAAAATATTCAATGAATTTGTTGCCTTTATTCATGAGCTATTTAAGACAATTACTTATGCCTTAATAAGTGCCTCGTTTCACTTCCAATTACAAACGCCTAGAAATTATTCCAATTTCAATCAAAATTAATTAACTAATAATAACGAAGGTCACTTCAGTGTAATGAAAAGTTCCGTCCAAAATTTCACTTCCTACTACCTATAATTTACACCTACCCCTTTAGATCGGCCTTACGTTTCTCATTAAGGTAAAGTTCCAAATGAAATCCGCGAAAATCTTAAAAAATATGGAACGAAAACTCTCAGATTCAATGAGCAAAAAACGTGGAAAGATCTGTTTAACTTGGAAATGGATTTTTGCGGTAAGAACGCAAAGTTTTTTTATCTTATTTTCGCGTTGATACTCGTGCATTAATCTGATGAGAATAATAAAGTTGTTCCAGACGAGGCTGGAGATTGTAGGTAAGTCGTAACGGATGATAAGCATTAGTAACCGGCACACGTGTAAATACTCCACTGCCGTGTGATTACACGACGCGACGTCACAAGTTCAAACATGCAAAATTGGAGCACTCACGGCAATACGATGGTAATTTACTTTCTGTTAAATTGAATAAAAGATTTCATTTCGTCTAATAAAACATACAGGTAAATAACACGCAAAATAATTGAAAACGAACAAAATTGTTAGTCTAATAAAGTATGAAACAATTGCTCTTTGTATTGATGACGTATCGAGCTCACTCAGTTTATATCAAACAAAGCTTGTGAACAATAAAAACGTAGAACAATAGGCTAAGCGTAGCTTGAATATTTTTATCATTTTCATTAAACTCGACCCAAATGAAACATAACAGATGAGTAGAAATAAGTTGGTGAACATTGCGGGCTTTTGAGTCCAAGTTTCAGTGGAACGGGCCCGAGGGAGCATTTGTCATCGCGTCCTTCGCCGCTACGAAACACCACTTGTTAAATTCTTTTGTTTTTTTTCTTATTATTAGTACGCCGGAGAGAACCAGTCTCTTCTTACTGAACCTCGTTATAAGGATCTTGTTTCATGAAACACGGCGTTTGTATTTAAGCTAAATTATATAGCTATTTAATCCTATTTTGAAGTTCCGAAGTGGAAAGTCGGTTGTTTAAGTACGGCTTAGTGAAGATCATTAAATGAAAGTATTAAAATCTTTTTAAGAACTGGTTTCAGTTTTTTTTTTCACTCCAAATGAGGGTTGTTTAATGCTTTTCCTTTGTTCTCGTTTTTTGTGGCATTGTTGATCCCAAATGGATTAGATTTCAAGTGACTCATTTACTAAACAAGTCTCAATGTATCAAGGGAAAGAAAATACCTAGAAAACCTGATTTTATTTCAGAATTTACAAGATCTTGTGTAATCTATTTGAGAATCTAAGAACTCATTAGTCAGACTACATAACAAGCATATATAGGTATTGAAGCATACCTCCTCATATTCCACATCGTCAAACACAGATATACCCGAGTGATTCAAGTAAGTACGGCCATTAAGGTAAATCTTTGATACACGATATCTCTTAATTGAACCACTGACGTATACGACTATACGGCCATGGAAACACTACACCAATTAAATAATTGAAGACATACTGATTTAATGGTTTCTTGTTAGACATTTGCGTGGGTTTTCAGGAGAATTTTTGGGGGCCGAGTCACCCACGTCCGTAGGAGTGTACCCTTTGATTCCCTACACGTGGTCCCCGGGTGGTGCAAATCAGGTGACACTTACTGGTGGTAGGCTTCGGCCGAAGGCTTGTGACCACCCACCGGGCAAAGACGTACCGCCAAGCGGCCTAGCCGTGTTCCGGTACGATGCTCGGTGTAGCCACTAGAGGAGTTGGGTCGAGATAGCTGTTCCACTGCAGGCTGACTAGTTCTGACGCGCACTGTTTGGGACGTATCGGGAGACTGGTCGCGGAGGGTAGCGGGATCCGAGGCACGGTGCACCGCTGGCCGACCGCAGGTAGTTGGGGGCCCAAGTAGTGTGCCAGCCACACATGAAAGGCTGCCCCGCCAACTGTCGAAAAATCCCGGAATGCACCATCGTGCTGGTTGGCGACCAGATGGGGAGGGCCCGATGGACATTCCGGGGGGGCTCGGGCGTCCCCGCAGTCTCCAGACTAGTGCCCCAATGATGGCGTCCTTTCAGTGCGTGTCTGTAGGTTAGCAGCGTGGAACCTCGTCTCACTTCCATCTCCTCTCCTCCCTTCACTCACACACAATCATGACAAGGAAACGAAATACTGGAGTTCAACAGCGGCTGCACCCCCTCCCCCACAAAGTGCACCTCACCAACATTAGAGGTCTGCACTCAAATCTCTCTGCAGTCCACTACCACCTGGAGGCTGAGAAACCAGCGCTGTTTTTCCTTACGGAGACGCAGATAGCGAGTCCGCCAGACGTGTCGTACTTGTCTTACCCAGGGTTTACCCTGGAGCACAATTTTAAACCACGCGCGGGTGTGTGTATGTACGCCCGCGACGACACTTGCTGTCGGCGTCTCCGTAACCTTGAGGACTCCAGATTCTCAACGCTTTGGGCTCTGGTGGACACAGGTCTGGATAAAATTATCTACGCCTGTGTCTACCGGTCGCACAGCGGAGATCAGGAGACAACCAGGCTCACAGAGTACCTCAGTGAGGCGGCTGATGCGGCACAGCAGCGGTACCCTTCCGCCCAGTTAGTGTTACTGGGGGACTTTAATGCACACCACCAGGAGTGGCTCTTCCCATACCAGTGCACTGACCATGCTGGACGGGAGATGCGTAAGCTTTCGCTTGCACTAAACCTTACCCAGCTGGTCCAGGGGGCAACAAGGGTGCCGGATGTTGATTCGCACACGGCCAATTGCTTGGACCTTCTGCTGACAACAGATCCAGACCGATACTCTGTGTCGATAACTTCACCGTTGGGTAGTTCCGACCACTGTCTGGTGAAGTCTGTGTCCGTCTACTCCCCGCCCGATCCTAGCCCAAGAGGCACCCGGCGGGTTTGGCGGTACAGGTCAGCAGATTGGGATGGCATGCGATCTTTCTTTGCATGCTATCCTTGGCAGCCTACTTGCTTTTCTTCGGCTGATCCTTCGTCGTGCGCGGACGCCGTGACGGAAGTGTTGCGTCAGGGAATGGAGTACTACATTCCGTTCTCTGATGTGACAATGTCCAGCGTTGACCGGCCATGGTTTGGCGCCGAATGTTATCGCGCCGACGCGCTTAAGCATGAGGCGTACCTGGCATGGGTCGACGCTCGATCGCGCAAAGCGGGTGACGTGGGTCAGAAGAAGAAGGCCTTCAACAGGGCTGCCAAGTCCTGCAAGTTGGTGTTGCGAAGGGCTCGTTTCGACCACATTGGCCGAATAGGGACCAAACTTGCTTCTTACCCAGCAGGTAGTAAAGCGTTCTGGTCCCTGGCTAAGTCGGTCGAGTCGAACTTCTGCCGTCCCTCACTACCACCACTGCTGAAACCCGACGGGTCGTTGGCCCACTCCGCTGAAGAGAAGGCAAATTTATTTGCATCTCTTTTTGCGGAATCTTCGCGTCTGAATCCTGGTGATTCGCGGCCCCCTCCTTCTCCTGTTGGATGCGAGACGAGTATGTCGGACATTCGCATCCATCAAAAGGACGTTCGTAGGGTGCTGCGCAACCTCGACGTGAACAAGGCTAGCGGCCCTGACGGAATACCAGCAATAGTTCTTAGAACCTGTGCGCCTGAACTGTCTCCGATCTTGACTCGTCTATTCCGCCTTTCATATGAGACTGGAAAAGTGCCGAATGCTTGGAAGCAAGCCAACGTTCAGCCTGTGCCCAAGAAGGGCAGTCGAGCTGACCCGGCCAACTACAGACCCATCTCTGTAACGTCCATACTCTGTAAGAGTATGGAGCGTGTACTTAACAAAAAGCTCCTGGCATACCTAGAATCTAATGATATCCTTAGTGACCGTCAATACGGCTTCCGCCGAAATCGGTCTACTGGGGATCTTCTAGCGTATGCCATTCACATATGGAGTGAGGCCATCGAGAGACACGGGGAAGCGCTTGCCGTCTCCCTCGACATCTCGAAGGCTTTCGATAGGGTCTGGCACGAAAGCCTCATTGGTAAGCTTCCTTCATTCGGTTTGCCCGGTGGTCTGTGTGATTGGATTGCAGACTTCCTGAGAGATCGGTCCATTCGAGTGGTTATCGATGGCTGCTCTTCGGACCAATTGGATATTAATGCCGGGGTCCCTCAGGGGTCAGTACTCTCAGCAACATTGTTCTTGTTGCACATTAATGATCTGCTAAAACCCGGCACCTTTGGGTATGCTGACGACAGCACTGTTGCTGAGAGATACTTGTCCAACGCACGGGCTACCGGGCCGCAGATCCGGTCTCTCCGTGAGGCCATGGTGGAGCGTTTGAACCTGTCCTTGCAGGCAGTCTCCGAATGGGGCGATGCCAATCTGGTCAGGTTTAATGCTGCTAAAACCCAGGCGTGTCTTTTTTCCGCTAAAAGGAGCCAATTCCACCCGGCTCCTTCTTTCCGTGGTGTGACCGTGCCGATAACGGACCATCTTGAACTTCTTGGTGTTTCGTTGACATCGACTCTCAATTTTGGCCCATATATTGAGGGAAAGGCTCAGCTGGCTGCCAAAAAGTTGGGGATCCTTGCAAAGGTGAGACGGTATTTCACGCCGGAACAGCTGCTCAACCTGTATCAAGCGCAAGTTCGTTCATGCATGGAGTACTGTTCTCATCTCTGGGACGGATCTGCCAGATACCAGCTTAATGCACTTGAATCGATCGAAAAGCGGGCCAGGAGACTCATCGGCAATGAGGCACTGGTCAAGTCAAAGCTCCAAAGCCTTGAACATCGTCGCCGAGTTGCCAGCTTGTCGGTTTTTTATCGGTTGCATTTCGGGGAGTGTGCGATGGAATTGCATGATCTGATTCCGCCCAGCCCGTTCCATCATCGGACTACCAGACGTACGGCGATGCGTCATCGGTACATGGTGGATATCCCACCCATACGCACAAAACGTTTTGGGGACACCTTCATTATGCGTACAGCTAAGGAGTGGAATTCCCTGCCGGAGTCTGTGTTTCCCGATAGCTACAATCTTGGGGTCTTTAAGTCAAGAGTGAATAGGTTTTTTCTAGGCAAGCGTGCTTCACCGTCGACCACATCATCGCTTACCATCAGGTGAGATAGTGGTCAAGCGCAAGCCTATTGACGATAAAAAAAAAAAAAAAAAAAAAAAGAATTGAGAAATTATTTGATGCTTATTTGGAACAGAACGACGTAAGATCACGCGTATACAGACGCTGAAAAGTTAGGTACCGGTGCCTCACGCCTCATCATCATCATCTTAGCCGAAAAACGTCCACTGCTGGCCATAGGCCTCTCTCAAGTGTTAAAGTAAAAAAAATCTTCTCAACACATTTTGTAACAGATGACGGACAGACAGACAGACATATGGACACGTGAGTGACAGCAATAGGGCTACGTTTGGACCCTCGGGTACGGAACCCTAAAAACCAAATTTGTTTAACTTATCCTAAAGTTAAATGTCTTTCTTTAATAATTAAAAGTCTTTCTTTGATTACAATTGGGCAGCACGAGTCTTAACAGTAACAAAGAAGATTTGTGACAATTTGGTCTTACATAATAATAAATAACAGTATTAACTTATCATGCTTATGTGACTACACGTCACTTATCTCTATATTTTAATATTTAAAAACTACGCATGGCCGGCCAGATGTGTTGAACACATTGAGACGCGGACCTTTGGGTTTGACAGGCTATGTCATAAACTATGGAACACGAACCTTCACCAAGATAAAACAAAACCCAACCTTTTAAAGATGCTCATAAAATGCCTTTTGAAGTAAGGGCTGTCAAGACAAAAGTAATATTCTAAAGAGTCTTGGAATATCTGATTTCTAACACGAACCAGCCCCAAAGCAATTAAGCGTTGCACAAAAAACCGAATTGAAGGGAAAGCAGATGGTTTGCGGATGAAAGAAGGTTGGAGACGGGCTTGTAGAGGCGACAGGAAGACACTTGATTTGAGCCGGGCGGAGAGTACGGACTGTTTTTGAGAGATCGAAAGAAGTCCGTACTGGTCGAATACTAGGTTTGGAACGAATAGGAAAAGTCGCGTCGTTGTAACGTATCGTGTTAACGAGTTTAATTATTAAGTTAATTATAATTTAGTCTATTCGCGTTAATATGGTGTGAGTGAGTGCCAGTATGAATGGGGTAAGTTTTAATCTTTGTATTACATAGGTAGGGATAATTGACTAATGTACTATTTATTCTAGCGTGGCGAACCCTTGTATTTACTTCCTAATTCCACCCTTTGGCAGATATTTGTGGGTAATATTTGGGTTAGGAACGCGGGGAAGTCTTCTTTCACACTTTCATACCCTAATTCACCATTTATACACTAAACAATTACACATTTGATTAAGGACCTTTATTGAGAGTTAACTGACATGACATACATGGAAGGCGGAACCGCTAATACTCATTTCTGTATAAAATAGGCTAAATATGGCCGCTCTTGATTGAGCACGTAGGAGAACCAAATGTTAGTTGTTAAATTAAACTGTTTCCTAAGAAGGTCTGGCTCAGAACACTTCGCGAAATACTTGCTGTCACTCATATTCCAGGGAGGGGGGTAGGTGTCAGCCGGTAGGCTCCACAAAGAACCCCAAATTACATCGTCTAATGACGCTTAGGGAACGTGTCTCGTTAAAATCACACCATGCCGTTGTTGGCCAGACTAAATGTTCACTATTTAGCGAGACACGATATTGGATGGCTGCCGTCCCTGACGGCCCCAAAATCCACGCAATGGGCAGTTTAAGGAGATGAGAAGCGACGAATAAATCCGCTCCGACGTACGGCAAGTATCTTTCGCATTGATTTCTGCGTTAGACTAGTCTACGGTACGCTTGCGTTAATTTTGTATTGTCTTAGTAAAGGGTGAATAGGCCGAGAGAGTGCTACTTATTATAGCCCGCGTCCAGTGTATCTGGTAGCATGTCTCGCTCAAATGGCAGAGGCAAATAGGCACAAAACTGACCACTGTCTTAGGACTGGGCAAGGCATGCTAGAGCTTAGGGAGCCTGTACTCTTGGAGCCGCAGCAGATTCTGACTAGAAAATGCAGTCTAGGCCGAGTAGTACAGGTTACGACGGACCTGCTGCTGAAAAGCGGTCTCACATCACTTAGGTGGGCATTTAGACTATTGCCAATTAACCAATTAACGTAATTCAATTAAACGTATTTATGAATGCAAGCGTAGCGATCCTACCAACTTCCTTTCGTTAGGTAAATAATGAACTTTGCAATCCCTTTGTCTAATTAACTTCATACTTCACTAATGTTTTACTTATTTAGCCCTTGAGGCTATCAGACAGAAATGTGTGCTGGAAGTTTGTTTTCATCATTTCTTCTTACCAGCTATTACACTACAAAATGATGGCGGGATGGGCGCTTTTGGGGCTGTTTGTAGGGATATTGATCTAATCAATTCCAATTACTTCTGGAGTTAAAACTCTCTGCCGTATTAATTACTTTTATTTGTAGTAATTCATGAAAGTAAATTCATTATCCGCGACCATTATTCGGTCTTTGATAAATACTCTATACATTAGTGTAAAGAGTTTCCCACAAAAGCTTTAGTTAATTGTAACAATTTAGTTTATATCCCCTTAGTTATATTTTATCCTTCTAAACCACTTCCAAGTTATAATTTTATAACTGTGAATTCCAAAACAAAATAAAAACATAATTTGGAATTCACTTGTCGGAAGAGAATTGACCAAGCCAGGTGACGAAATACATTGTGCAGCGCAGAATGGCGGGGCGCTGCACCTCTGTTAACAACAGAGCCGACTTTAACACCAAATCTAGGATATTTTAGGAAAAACGAAATTTTTATCAGCCTAGGGTCATTTAGGTACAGTCACACTTACATAGATACGATCAAACAAAATTCCGGTTTTATTTTTAAGATCACAATTTCTGAAGGAATTCGCTTGATTGTAAAACCAAAGTCTTATTTTAAGGCTTTCTCATTTGAGACCATAGCATACAATTTTAAAACATTGTAAATATTAAAGCTGCAGAGCACCCATACGCCTCAAGAGTTGCCACAAGACTTACATTGTAGTTATAATAAAACTTGAAAACCTAATACGTTTCCTAATAAATCCTAGTTCAGAGAACTAAAATAAACTTCTTAATTCTTGGGCCAGCGGCCACATTGTAAATCACGTTAATCGCCTGGGTGACACAGGAGACACGGCCTCAGCGGGCACACCGCCCGACGCGACGCCCGGGATTACATGCCCATGGACGCAAAAGAAGTAGACACAGAAGGCCAATAATCGAAAACGGACGCACACATTGACACGCTGCACGTACAGCGAGTGCAAGCGCACTCGCGACTGTCATTTGTTTGAAATCGCCGCAGTACGTACGCGTCTATGTGCGCGTACAACTTTTTTCGCTCGCCGTACGGAGTTGGTCTTCTGAAAATATGTTTTATGTACGCATGCAGAAGGAAACCGTAAAATCCAGCCTTGTGTCACGACAAAATGTGAAATCTGACAGTTTTTCTCAAATAAACAGCGGTAAAGCGCTTTTAATGGCGCAAAATAGAGCTTCTAACGTTATGTTTTGTAACTGTCTGTTGTTTCATTTTAAAGTTTTGTTTGTGAATTTCCAAGTTCTTTTTTATTTATTAATGTTGAATTTTATAAAAGAATATCTATTTTCAAACTTAACGTAGAAAGTCAAAGAATATTTTGACTAATGCACTGACTCAAAATGTGTCTAAATAAAATTAATTCCCAGCATATTTTTAAACAAATTCAATAAACTCAGTCTCATGGTAGTTTCCTTAGAAGTCGCTCGAGTCTTTAGCACACGAAATTACGAGGGGCCTGACACAAAATGCCTCCGAGAATTGAAACTTTATTAAGGACAGCAATTTTATTCGCCCGACCAACCGTAACATAACTCCGAAATTGCTGAAACAATTGAAGTGAAATTTGCCGTCGTCTCTTATAAAATGAGGACATTGTTATCAGAATTTTCCATCATGAAATATAGTGGTTTATTTTTAGTCCCTATGATTTTTCCTAGACTTTTCAGAAAATAGATTGGGTTCGGTTTCCAGTCGAAATGGGTGCAGCTCAATACCATTATCTACATGGACGACTTCAATCTGAGCTCTATAGCTATAACAAGGTAATAAAATATCCCTTGGCAGTACTTGTGTCCTTTTTTCAGGCTTGTAACGACTGTCAAAGACCTTCAACTCTCCTATGAGGATATCCAAATATCGATAATATTTGTCACATAATTTAACAAATGTTTAACCAATCAATCTGCCTAGCCTATTCCCAACTATGTTGGGGTTGGCTTTCAGTCTTACCGGATTCAGTCGAGTACCAGTGTTTTACATGGAGCGACTGCCTATCTGACCTCCACAACCCAGTAACTGAGTAACACGGTACCCCTTGGCAAGACTGGTGTCAGACCTCAAGCTTCTGACTACCCGTAACGACTGTCAAGGATATTTAAATTACAGCCGGGACCAACGGCTTAACGTGCTTTCCGAGGCACGGATGAAACTCGCTATGACGAAATGGTTAGGTCTCAAAAGGTAAAAAAGGAACCCGCATAAGATCACATTATTGTCCGTCTGTCTGTCTGTCCGTCTGTCAGTGTGTCACCATAGTTTTTCTCAGGAACGGATGGACACAGCAAGTTTCAAAGTTATACCAGGTACTGAGGTCTATAGTCCCTATTAGGTATTTACAAATCAATGTCCTGAGTCAACACGTTGAAAATATAAGGGCAATTTTAGATTTTTGCGACAACTTGTAAGTACAAAAATTATTCTCAACTTTTTCCTTATTTTTCGGCATTATCCCTTTACTTGTGCTGTAAGACCTTGCTTTTGACCAAAACGGTCAATTCTAGGTCAACCGGAAGTACCCTATAGGTTGTGGATCGAAAACCTATGTGGTAGTTCCCGTTGACCTAGTTACCTAATTACGTTGGTGAGAGTGGCTGTACGGAACCCTCGGTGCGCGAGTCCGACTCGCACTTGACTGGTTTTTTTCTGACTGACAAAGACCTACAACTCTCATATGAGGATAAAAGAAAGATAATGATTTCTCACATAGTTTAACAAATGTATAACCAATTCATAATTTTATTGCAATGCATGTGGATATATCATTTCCATTGTAAATAATGATTTTGGAAACATACAGCGAAGTTATTGAGAAAAATAAATAAATGAGTTACAACTTTTGGGTTACTTTAAATCTCGCGCCAATTTAAATCACTATATTTCGTACTTTGAATGATTAAATGAAGTCTGTGCAAACCCACAATTCAAAAAAATAATTTACAGGAGATATAAAAGCTGAAATCATTTCAAGGAACCGCCGGTAAAATTTATAACGTCAATAACGTTTTATTTCTGACGCTGACGAGCTGATGTTATATAAAAAATACTGCAACATTTATTTGTGCAAATTTTCTTTGAATTCTACATACGAGTAGCTTTATTAACTAGCTGTGCCCGCGGCTTTGCTCTCGTCAATTGCCTACCCTACCTACCTACCCTACTTACCTTGCTAGCTACCCTAACTACCTACGATTTTTTTTCTAGGGTAATTCTGCCGCGGAGAATCATAACACCGCCATTGAGAAAATGCCTCAACGCCATCTATCGAATATGGAGTTCAACTGTCCGAGTATCTGATTTTGCGCGATATTTTACGTCTTGAACACTTTAAATTCATCTAACATTTGATTAGAGTGAACCGATTGCGATGAAACAAAAACTAAGTAATACTTCAAGTTACGCACAATGTTTTGTATAAAAGTTATTCACATTAGTTTCGTACTCTTTACGTGATGCGTGCACAACTCAAAAGACAAACAGATAAAAATTAAAAAAATGCTGGAAATGGGTTCTGTTGATTATCCTTTAATACTCTGGCAATTTTATTTTTAATTTCTGAGTACAAAAACGACTTTTCTACAGATTTATTATAAGTATTAATGTAAAATTTTGCATGTTTGTGTTTTAATCTTGCATAAACGGCCAATCTATTATGATGAAATTATACAATCCTTATTATATATACACATTAATATATCCGGATAATATCAGTATAATGATCACTTGGGATAAACAAACACTTTTCACGGCCGCCATTTTGAATAGTTAGCATAACTAACGCAAAACTTAATAATTACGTCACGGCTTCATAACAAACTTATCTTACTATTATAACTAAATGAAAAGTTAGCAAATACAAATTGCCTGCTTAACTTGACTCCTACTCGAGTAATATTGTATTGCCACAAGTATTTAATTATGCAAACTTGAGAGTAAAGACGAGTGTCTTCAGCAATTTTCCCGCGAGATTTTATGTCATCACTTTGCCTTCCAACTCATTATTATTTAATCTTTGCCTTAAGTAGAGTGATGACATTCGCCTTAGTTAGAATAATTCAATTGACGCACTTTGAATGTTCACTTTTGCTTTGATTGTTCAAGTGTTTTTGTTAGATAAGGAAGATTAGATGTAATGACAATCTGTTTGAGGACTCGGGCATTTACTGCAAGGTTTTTAATTATTGGGTAACTAATTATTTTGATCAACTTTAAATAATAAACTTCTGACGAATCCACTAAGTAAGAGCAGCTAATGCAGCTGGTGGGTTAGAAAAGTAAGGGAGGAGAGGAAACCAATTATTCATATTAAGATTCGTTGCATTCTTCCGACCAACACGTTTTCTTTAAAGCGATCGTATTAAGTGGCATGCTGCGGTTTCCGCCTACCTTCATGATTATCTTTGAAAATATTAATTTAAACATCTGAATATAGAGAGGAGAGGGAGTTTCCTTGCGCGATTGAATCAAGATTACCAAGGTTACCGACATAGCCTGAAGAATTGCCAAACTTAAGTGGCAGTGGGCAGGGCACATTGCTCGCAGACCGGATGGCCGATGGGGCATAAAAGTTCTGGAGTAGCGACGAAAGTTGCGTTGGAAGGCCTCCCACTAGGTGGCCGATGATTTGGTGAAGGTTGCAGGGTTCCGCAGGATGCGAGACGCACGGGACCGATCAATGTGGCGACACTTGGGGGAGGCCTATGTCCAGCAGTGGACGTCTTTCAGCTGAAATGGTGATGAACTAATCACATGAAAATAAACAGCACCTTCAAACGTAACAACCACACAGCTCTTCAGATTAAAACTCCATCGAGAAGTACGCAAATATTTTTCAAGAGTCGTTAAAAAATGCATCATTAAAATTTTAAGAGACCACGAACACAGGTTTTTATTCTAGAAAAACATTTCAATAATGTTGCCAAAAGATATGTTCTGGGAAAAAATCTTTTAGTAACAAAATAAAATGAAATGAGCCTCGGAAATCACATACAAAAACACGCAGGGTAAAGGTCTGGATATTGTATCTCCGGACGATAAAATCCAGGGGTCTAAACCTAGCCTGAGACTTTTTAGAGAAATGTAGTGAGGTCTTTTAGTATAAAATATGTTGTAGGTCTTGAGACCTTGTAATAGAATAACGGTTTTGCGGTGATTCTTATTTCTTTTTACCTCTGATATCGTCTCTCAATATACATATTTCCTTACCTTTGTTGCAGATGTTAACGGGGCCAATTTTATATGAATACTTTAAACAAAGTATATATCTATATTAGCGATATTTATTGCCATAAAGTCCAAAACATATAATTGTCAACCCTAAACAATTTAATCATTATGCAATCAAGAAGCTCCAGATGAGTGTCATTCTAGTGACTTTTAAAATTGCAATATCTCTAAACTATAGAAGTCAGTGTTTTGACATAAAAAATGTTTTATAGAATATTTCAACAAATTCCTTTTAAATTATAATATAATATACAATAGCGTTTTTAATTAAAATAATGACAGAAACCAAAAAAATACCATTGTTAACTTACTGGCAAAAACTTGAACAACACTCTCTCTCTCATCTACATAAGTAGATATGTTGTACGCCATTACATTTTAATAACTAGTATTGCCTCCTCGGGCTCTGATTACAGCTTCGAGCCAGTTTGGCACACTGAAGACGAAGTTTCTAGAGCGATGTTGGGAAATGTCTTTTTAAGATAAAAACGTTACTAATGTATAATAAAATATAATTTCAAGAGAAGTTGATGCAATTCTACTAAAATTATAAATGCGAAGGTTTGGATGGATGTGAGTCTGTTTGTTACTCAATCACGCTAAAAAAGCTGAACGGATCTGGATAAAATTTGGCACAAATATAGATTAAGTCTGGAATAGCACATTAGTTACTTTTTATCTCGGTATAATATTCCCTTCGGATAAGGAAAAACTTTACACGCGTGCGAAAATGCTGGCAGAAGATAGTTTTCTATGAAACATTTTTTATTTCAAAACTCTGACTTATATAGATTATGAAAAAATGCAATTTTAAAAGTGTGGTCCTAAGTTTTGTAGGCCAGTGTACGTATATTCTATTAATGGGTAATATTTTCAAAAGTTCTAAATGTTTTTGATGAATCTCGTCGCATTTCAGTTGTACATGTTAATGCCTTTCATTTTGACAATCGTTAATTGGAGTCTAATTTAAGTCTTCTGCTTATTAGCTTTTTAATACCAGAAAAAATGGTGGTGCCAAGAAAACACAGATCAATACTACATTATAATAAATATGTGGAAAAGTCGCTTTTGTACATCGAAATTATTTCCAAAAAAAATTGCCACGGTGTTAAAGGACCAACAGAACCCTCTGCCAGCATTTTTGGAAATTTTGTCTGTTGGTCCGTTTATCTATTTAGTTGTGCATACATTAAGTAAAATGTACGAAACCAATGTAGATAACTTTTATACATTAAAATTATGAGTAACTTCAAATATTACAAAATTTTTGTTTCTCCACAATCTGATCATTCTATCTAAAGATGAATGAATTTTAAAGTGTTCAAGAAGTAAAATATCACAACACACGCAATTCAGGTACTCGAACAGTTGAAATCCGTATTCGATAGACGGCGTTGTGCATGAATGAATGACCGTAGAAAAAAAGGTAGGGTATGTAGGACGGTAAGTAGGGTAGGGTAAGCAGTTGACGGGGGCGAAGCCGCGGGTACTGCAAGTATGAAATAAGAAGTTGTAAGGGTATGTCGCTTCATGAATTTATTCCACGACCGTGTAAACCTAGTTTGTACCCAGCCAGCAATACGTTCATGAAGCTTTTATATTAATAATTCAACGTCTGGTACAGCGCCTGGCATCATATTGAATTCAGTTAACATAACGTTGTCGCACGTTGCTCGTAGAACGGATGGCCGATGAGCCTGAAAACCAGGAGACGATGCGTTGGAAGGCCACCCACTAGGTGGACTGGACTGGTAAGGGTTGCGGGGATCCGCTGGATGCGAGACGCACTGGATTTGTCAATGTGGCAAGGTCTGGGGGAGGCCTATGTTCAGCAGAGGACGTCTTTCGGCTGAAATGATGATGGTGATGAACGTTGTCGTAGACACTGAAAAAATGGGTTTAAAAAAAATGGTGTTATGAAAATATAGGTTGGTTTGATTTTGGTTTCTATCCACCTGCTCAGACTTTTCCGGGCAACTTTGGCTTTCAACATAATAAGATAAAAAGAAAGTGATTTTCGGTTTTCCATTAGGGATTTCTTAGTACCAGCACGGAAAAAAAGAACTACTGGCACAAAGGCCTCTCTGTGAGAGGGAAGGGGCTGAAATTCACCACGCGGGCCTAACTTCCAGCAAAATTCAATCAAGCAAATCAAACTGTCTGTCTTCCACAAACTAGTTACTGAATAAGTGGACTGAATGACGGTTTGTAATTTTTTGGATATCTGACTTTCAGTAACTATCAAGGATCTATCTAGTTCTAATTATAATCGATGATCAATAATTGAAGATTATAATCAAATGTAGGTTTGATTGCTATTCCGAGCAAGTTGATAAACTCGGACGCAAAAGCAACAGAATCTAATCGCGAGTTATCTCGTCGTACCTTACTGCAGAAGCCGGGTTCCTTGTTCTTTAGAAAGTTCAATAACCTTTCTTTGATCCAATATTCAGGAATCACCCGCAAGACAAACACTACGAGAGGACTGGCTTAAAAAAATAAATACTTAAACTACATCAACCTCTTAACACAAAAGGCGTTTGAGATCATTTCTATTCCCAGTTAATTAATTATTTATATCCACATACAAAATGTTTTACTCATACAAAACTACTTCTTCAAAAACAAAAACTAATTCTCTAACAAAGTTATAGTTCATAACCGCAATTAAGTTGTACGCGTTTTATTGGCCCGTAAGTGGTGAAGTATCGTCCTTGGTTCGCGGTAATGTGTTGGGGCCTTTAGTTTTACGTCCAACGTTGAAATGGGTCAATTTGTGGGGTTTATGTGTGACTGTGATACAGACGAATAACGCTGCACGTTTTTATTCTGTGCTTCCCTCTTTATACGGTACTTTAGAAATCGCGGGACACATTTTAATGGTCTATTTGGTGTGTCGCCACAAAGACTATCCAAAGGCGACATTTGTTTTAGTCTAGCTGTTGCCCACGGCTTCGTCCGCGGCAAAATTGAATCGCAGGTTTTAATTTTTACGCGCGATACCCTAATATTTTTAATCCTCAACGGCAAAACAGGGGTGATATTAGTTTGACGTGTGTATTTGCGTATTTGTGTCTGTCTGTGGCATCATAACTCCGTTTATCTTGGACATCGCAGGCAACGGTAAAGGAAAACATCGTCAGTTAAATTTGGACTTATATACTGTTAATGTAAGTCTAAAATATTCAGAGACCAGGTGGCTTAATTAAATCTGACACCAGAGGTGGCCACATCCTTACACAAAAAGAAAAAGCTCATACCTCCTAAACGGATGAACAGGTCTTGTTTTTTATTGTTGTTCTAAAATTAATATAGCCTTAGTTACTCTTTCTAACATTAATTATCTGCCAGTAAAAAACCCCATCAAATCAGTTCAGCTGTTTCAAAGATTAGAAAAACAACTGGAACAAACAGAAAGTCAAGCAATAACTTATAGTTTATTGTTATATTTAAGTACTTATAAACTCCCATATAAACTTTCATATTATTATGTATTTGTTAAAAATCTGTTATTTTAATATTACAAACAGACACTTCAATTTAATTTATTTGTAAAGATATAGGTATAGAAGATTACCAGCGAAAGTGGCTTTTGTTTCGGGATTTTAATTGCATATTTTGGTCTAGATTTCGATTTAGATTGGGGTTATTTGTCTGTAGTTATTTTTTACTGTTTCCGTTGTGGTCTCTCGAAGAAACCGCATTCAATTTAAATTATAAATAGAGAGAAACCCAACTGCCTCTAAAACAATACTAGGAAAAGATTATATTTTCCTGGCTTTCTCGTTAAGACTGGACACTCTTCATCTCGGTCATGAGGACCTTTCACATTAGGCACAAGGCCTTGCCAGACGACGACGAGCCGTATTCGACACCACAAGGGCGGTTTCCATGTACCATATTTCAATGGGCGAACCACTCGAAACGAAGTCGGTAATGCAGACTCGACTACAAACATTATCCACGATAGCTATTTCATCCGAGCTTATTGCTTCAACACCAGGGATAGGATTAGAACAACCCTTCCCCTGACAATTGTCTTACTGTATAGAAAGGGAAGATAAGACAAATTGTTTGATAAAAGAAAATTAAATTGACACATTTAATGATGATATTTATTTTGTAAGTCGGTTCAAAATTACAAGTAAATTTTAGCTAGATAAAACCGGTGATTTCTAACGCTTCTTTTTCTTTTTCCACCCCGCCACTGCCCGTTACTCGGTATCGGCTTTCCTGGTCATGAGACAACATTTATTCCACTGATAAGCATCGTCACTAGATAAAACGCACATGTCCTTCTGGGCACTCGTCCTCCAAGATGTCAGTGATCTACCTCTCCGTCTCTTTTATGTCGTCTTGGAAAGGCACTTCTTCACCATGTGATCATCAGGTCTCTGCACTACATGACCGTACCATCGAAGTCATGATTCGGTTAGTTTTACAGCGTTGGGTGCAATTTTAAACTACTTTGAGAATAAACACTAAAATAAACCCAGAGTGATTTATATCTCCTCATCATTGACATAAAACCAATTAAAAAAACTTCAAAAAAATACTCAAAAACACCAGTTAAGTTAAAAATTCAACAAAATATATAGTAATAATAATATATAGTAATATATAGTAATAATAATATATAGATAAATAGCAAAATATGTTGTATGATAACATTATTATAAGTTAATGCGGTTGAGTGTTCGCGACGCCGCGAGCAAGAAATAAATTAGCTATCAGAACCAAATTCTATCTTGCATTTTACCAGATTGTTGCTTTTAGCTTCGGGACACAATTATGACTGAAAATGTGCGTAAATATGAACGTGGCTTCCTTAAACATCGTTAGTTTAATAAGCACCTGTAATATTTCATGTGAACTCTGAAGATTTTTGATTAATATGAAAGTTTCTGGTGTAGACAATTCTTAGTCTGAATTATTTTATCATCGTTATTGTTATACCTAAGAAGTTAAGTTTCAACTTGTTTTAAGTTTCTTATGTTCCTGTATTTTCTGGTGTACAATAAAGAATATATAAATAAATAAGTATAAAAGGCGATGGCCGAAAATATATTATCATAATTCCCATAAATAATTGCAATAAACTTTAGAGAAAATCGTCACGAAACGTCATCAAAAGACAACTTCCAAACGATTTATTCTTCGCTTGGACACATAGTAAATCTACAGAAATGAAGACATTACTGAAATAAAAATATAACCAAACTTTTGTTTTATTTTTAAACACTTATTCGTTACGAGTAACAAACATGTGCGCAAAATTTCTGCTCAATTGAATACTGGGAAATGGGTCTATAACTTTTAAGCTTTGTAACACACAGACAATGGGACATGTGATAATAAATAAAAGCTTGTAATAAGTAGAACGCAGGATTAAACATTCATAAAATGTTTCAGTTTGCCAAAATCTCGAAAGAAAGCATACTATTTCAATGTCATCATCATCATCATCATATCAGCCGAAAGACGTCCACAGCTGGAAATAGACCTCAATCATCTTTCATAGACATCACCTCAATGACCGGTCCAACACTAAGTCTTTCGGTTCGCGGTCACCACTCTAGAACTTTCCTGCCCCATCAGCCATCCGTTCTGCGAGCAATGTCCCCTGCCAACTGCCGCTTAAGTTTGGCAATTCTTCGGGCTATGTCGGTAACCCTGGTTCTCTTGCGGATCTTTAAATTTCTGATTCGATCACGCAAGGATACTCCGAGAAAAGCCCTCTCCATTGCCCTTTGGGTGACTGTAAGCTTTTTGATGAGGACCATTGTGAGCAACCACTTCTCAGAGTCATAGGTCATAACTGGCAATACACACTGGACATATACTTTCATGTTGAGACCAATTTCAACGTTAAAGGAATAAACTTTAGACACAATTTATCCCTCAAAACCCTATCAATTTGCTCCAAAATTACGTCATGTATCATCCTTCACGTTATTTTATAGATTAAATAAAAACACAAATTGGACGGCAGCTGGTAAATCTCCCGTGAGCCTCTCAGCTCAGGTAATTCAGTTAATACGGGTTACGACGGCAAGAGCAATCAATACATCAATATTCATTGCACTTATGCAGTTTTTAAACCGTTTCTGCTTACAGTTTCAAGTGTTTTATTTTGATAGGTGGATTGGAAACTGTGATATAGTAAAAACAAATAAAAAAGGGATATGTATAATTTAAAATGTCATACAGTTTGTGTTTTTCATAAACGAAACTGAAAATACTATTAAAATTTGTAAAGAAAGACCAAAAAAAAACCAGCCAAGTGCGTGTCGAACTTCGCACATTTAGGGTTCCGTACCAATTTATAAATATATTGTTATTTGTTAGAAAAATTTACTTAATAATAAAAATTATCACCAAATTTCAAGTTCATAGGTCAATGGGAAGTTATATAATTCTTCGGAACAAAATGTGTGACAGACGACAGACAGACACTTGAGTGACAGCAATAGGGCTCCGATTAGACCCTTCGGGTACGGAACCCTAAAAACGATGGATTGATTGTGTGATGGATGTTATGGCTAGAAAGGAATTTAAGTTACCATTACTTTTTGAGGTGACGGCTAATTTAAGTTGATGTATGGAATAAGAAGACATGATACAGATACGTGGATAAATTGCGATAAGACCAGGAGGATGAAGATCCTATTTAATTAAGTCTTTTATTATCAATATCATCATTTCAGCCGAAAGAACCACTGCTACACATAGGCCTCCCCCAAGGTCATCACATTGACCGGTCCCATGCGTCTCGCATCCAGCAGATCCCCGTAACCTTCACTAGATCATCGGTCCACCTAGTGGAAGGCCTTTCAACGCAACGTCTTCCGGTTTGCGGTCGCCAATCTACAACTATTCGGCCCCATAGACCACTTATTGTGCGATCAATGTGGCCTGCCCACTGCCACTTAAGTTTGGCAGTTCTTCGAGCTCTGTTGGTAACCTTGCTTCTCTTGCGGATGTCTTCATTTCTGATTCGATCACGCAAGGAAACTCCGAGCATAACTCCATTGCCCTTTGGGTGACTTTAAGCCTTCTGATGAGGCCCATTGTGAACGACCACGTAATGGCTTTTATGACTAGTTCCATTCAGGCCAAGGCTGAAGTGTGCATCCTTTTGTTTTGCATTTGTTGTACCTTGTCAGTATACTATTGGTACCTGAATTTACTTAGTAACAACACATCATATTTTTTTTCTCTCAGAAAATAACTACCAAACTAGCAAAATCTCAAAACACCAAACTATATAATTTCGTTCATAAAAACGTCAGAACTAAAAAAGACACTCGGAATTGCGAAATTTGGAATCTCCACCGTACAGTAGTTGGGCTTTATAATCCGGAATGTCATATCCTCGCCTAACACGACCAGTGACACAGACCTAATCAAGGAAGTGCTTTGAAACTGCAGACATTAATTTAAGCTTTCCAACTTTGTTTTAGTTAGGTTTAGAAATGTAATAAAAGGGACATTTGCTGGAGATTGAGGTTAGTTAGCGACTATTGAAACCATAGGTACGGTTTCAATGGGTTAAATTTACACATATTTATGAAGTTCGAAAAATAGACTGTAATATCTTCCCTATAAGGTGATTCGCACACCGCACCGCATTACGCAATCCAGCGCGGGAGTGCGTGTTCCTATGTTGCTTGAAAGTGTCTCCCTTTGCATTGAAAACACGCGTAGTGCAACACACAGAAAACTCATTCATGCGCAGTGTCGTGACTTCGTCGCCACGCACCCTGCAGCGTATAGCGGGGCAGTGTGTGAATCGCCTAATAGGCAAGTTCTAGATATGGCAGTTACAAAATTACGTCAAAAGCGTAGTTATATGTTATGTTTTCAAATTATTCTATTCATTACTAAAACAAAAAAAAAACAGGTCAGATATATCTGACCTCGTACTCCACATTCACATTCATACTATCGCGTAACTATGCCAACTCATTCGTTAACACGTGTCCAGGCCGACAAGCACAACTTTTAATTGAGATCTTAATTACAAAAGTAATTTATAAACTGAGAATTAAGTAATAAATTACCTTTAATCTAATTTCAGCTGAAACTTACTCCCTACAAGTTTGTAATTAAAGTACGGTGGAATAATTGGTTGGGGAATACACAGCCGCAAGGCAGACGCAAAAACGCACTCGATCCCGACTCTTACTAGTTCCATGCACTGCCGGTGTCAGGAATTGTTCCGCGCGCGGAATTAAGTTAGGAAGTCCGCAACGTCCGGCCGATGTTTTAGATTTAATTACTATTCGTAATTACACAACTTGTTTTGCTGTACCCGAGGGGTAATTGACATTGATTAAGGATTAAGTAAGCGTAAATAGTTGCTTTTAGATTAGGGACTATTTCAGTACTTTGAAATGTGTTTTATTTAGTGTTTACCATTTGAAATTACCAATTATAAAATGTCGTTAACTATGCTCTCTTCTTTTGTTGTAAACTGATCAGATTTTGTCAATAAAAAAAATTCACTCAAAAGAGATACGCAACCATTAATGAAATCCGTCCATTTGTTTCAAAAATAGGAATCCCACTCAAACATCGGCAATTCTCCTCGTCTTCCTCCATTAAAAAAACCTTTCAAACGGAGCCGAAAGACCAATAAAAACAGCGCATAGGTAAACAAATTTTAGTAAGGAGAACGAGTTCTAAACCCATTTATGTATCTTTGAGCCTTTAACGAAAAAAGTTTCATAATATTTCCCGTTCTAAGTAAAAAAGTAAACAAATGGAGTAAAGCAGGCAATCAAAAGTTAGGTAAACAACTTTTCGACGGTTAGTCAGGAGGGTGGCGTCTTGCTGAAATATCGTATGATATTATGCTAAATCTTATAGGGTTGGAGGTGAGCGCCTAAATGCGTTACGACATTTGGAAGGATGTAATGCCAGGAGAGAAATATCTTTTATTTAAGAAGGATATTCCCTTATCTTTAAGTGAACGTTGCGTATCAGGATTGGGGAATGTTGAGCTTATTGGTGGAGGTACTTGTTGTGATTTCGTTATTTTAAAACTGTGGCAAAAAATTATGGAATTCCTATATAAAACAAATAATTCAGATTACCGTGTCGATGGCAAATACAATTTTTAAATGATAACATTTGTTTTGGCCAATATTCAGCTACGGCATTTACATTCGCCGAAGCAGCCATGTTAGATTTATTTTTATTCATTTATTTATTACTACAATTACTATCTGCACAGTGTCACCCAATGCTTACAGAGAGTCAAAATTTATATTAATTAGACAACAACGTCACTCATAAAAATAAAAACAAACAATGACTTATGTAAAATATTAAAATTAATAAATAGTTTTAAATAAAATAGCCATTCAATAATCAATTAATAATACCTTATAATTCTATCATCAACTTAGGATGGATGAAATGGTGAAAGGTCACTGGAAAAACACGAACGCGTCGTCGACAGAGGACATCTTTCGATTTCACCACAAAAAAAATAAAGAGACTATAGACGCGTTGTATTAGGACAGCGCCTAATGCTGCTTATCACTGAACCCTTTACTCAACCATTACTACTTACAAGAAGTCCTCATTTTTAATCTGTACTACAAACTTTATCTCAAGGTAAATTAAATAAAAACCACGGTATAACAAAGTTGTTTCTCACTACTCATCTCGCAAAAGCGGTACCTACAAGCAGGCTACCCCTTAATTACGACGGGAGGTATTTTCAATTTCGTTATTTTCCTTTGAAGAGGACGTAAAATAAAGTGTTTTTGATTGAAAGTAGCGAAAAGCTTAGTATTCAGCAAATTAATTTAATTTTATACCTCGTTCATTTGAAATGCTTGCTTTTACATCAAACATGGCGCTCTGTTTTGATCTGTTTGCGTGACTAATTAATACATTTTCTTTTATAACCGTTTTCTTGTATTTTTCCGATTAATTCGGTTTTATAGCGGATCTGCTTCGGATATTTCTATATCCGTAGCAGATCAGTGGATCAGATTTGAAGGTTACACCTTCAAATGATTTCAAATCCGAGTAATATTTGATTTGAATTGAAAACATTCTGTGTGAATATTACAGATTTTTTTTGTTGGTAATAAAGGTATTAAATGTTCATGGTTTAGAATGGATATAAAATAATATCACGCCTAAATTTTAAAGTGGTATATTAATAATGAAAAATGTACCTAATGGTAGCATTATACAACTAAAACAATTTAATTTCAAAATCAATGTCAATAAAAATGGGATATTATAAAATGCAAATAAATAATCGCCTATCAATACATACTCATCATTTATATTCTTATTTACATCTAATAACTTACTTCACTACAAATAAACTAAATGTTTAACAAAACTCAAACTGCAGATAAAACGAAATTATACATCAATATAACATTACTTTTTTCCTCATAATGCAATACTGTTAAATTTATTTTTGTACAAAAATACTACATTAGCACAGCAAATTTTCCATATTTCATAGTCTATTTTAGTTGATCTACGAATAAATTATGGTCAAAGAATCAGTCCAAGATCGAGCGAAGCGAGCTCGGGAACTTAAGGCACCCCGACACGGACAGGTTAGGTTCGAACGAGATGACGGGAGCTGAAGTGAGCGACCAAAGCGAGCGAACTCAGCTCCCGTCATCTCGTTCGTGTTAGGTTACTTTTGACCCTGCAGACAGAAATAGGAGCCCCGCGCAGCGGGGCTTCGTCGACTTATTCGAAAAATCGCTGTACGCTGCGAAAATAAATTGTAGTGTGTTTAGTGATATCTTGAGTTGAATATTTTGCTGTGCAATCAGTAATTTTGATGGGAATTCGGAATCTTATTGCGTAGAAAAAGGATATTTATTGATTTGCGTTTAAATACTACCCAATAAAAATTATTTACAGAGTACATCTATTACTAAATTCCACGCGAAAACCTGAGTCGTGTGTTTTGAGACTGAGTGAGTCGTGTAGACTCCTTTATTTTGGCACTGATTTAAAGAGTGCCTCTTTAAATCGGTTGAAAATAGCGGTTTTGGTAAGTTAAAAATTATAAATGGCACGTTTAATAACTAGTTTAGCAGTTAAAACTAATCAGTAAAGAAAACAAAAATTTGTAATAAAAGATAATTAAATGGATCAGTGAATATATAATTGAGCAGGCAAATAATTAAATGGGCAGTAAAAATTATTTATTTTATTAACAAAGTCGACGAAGCCCCGCTGCGGCTCCTATTTCTGTCTCCAGGGTCTAAGGTAACCTAACCCGAACGAGATGACGGGAGCTGAGGTCGCTCTCTTTGCTCCCTCACTTCAGCTCCCGTCATCTCTTTTCAATGAATTTGAGTTCGGGTGTCACCGCTGGCTATGATCTGCCGAACTTTTTATCGAACCGCTCATTCCATCATTTTTACCGCTCATTCAGTTATTGGACTGCTCAATTATTTTTAGAATTGACATTGTATGATAAAATAACCGATAAATAGATTTTTTATTACTGTCCATGTTTTACTGTCGCAATAATTAATCAACCGCCATTAAATTAAATAACTGCTCAATATGTTTTTCAACTGATAATAATAACAATAACCAATATTTAAATAACAGCTCAAAAAAATAGTTGCCTTTTTTTAACTACATCACAACCACATCCAGTATCTACTCTACTCTCTATTTTGCCGTACATTAAAGTATATTCTATCTACGTCCCTGAATGACAAATACGTTCAGATAAATATATGACATATTTGAGATACGACCAAGCAAATCCTCCATCACTGAAACAAATTATTATGGAAAGCGATGCCATATTTACTGGCCTAAGTACCCGCGCCACGTGTTTATGATTGCGTCATCAATCGCCACGCCTGGCGATTATACCATTCCTATATAAGACACCGTATCTTAATAGTTCTGCATAGGAAACGATGATATATAGCTTATGAAATTTCCACATTGACCCTTCTTTCAAATAAATCATAGATGGATAGGATTACCTCGACTGTATTTTATGTCGTATCCACAGAAGGGCCCGATGTGAAATATGGTGTACTTAGTCTAAGTGAGGCTGGAATGATAAATAATTCATCATTTCCATCTGCAAAATGACAAAGAAAATTTTAGTCGAAGACATTCTGGTAGAGTTATGGCAGTAATAGTGTTTATGATAACACTAACCGTTCAAGACATTATCGTAAAACAGCGGATTTTGGGTGCTCGTTTTGTACCTGAAATACGATTATACATCACTATTAGGTAGAACATTCTGTAAAGGCATGTACTGACCGCGTATATTATGTAAGAACCTTCAAGGTTTTATGCGACCTCTATAAACCCTAGAACAAACAGTTAAGGGTCAAAATCCTGAAAACTTTCTGAAGAAACCTATACATATACAAGACCTAAGTATACGAAGCGAGAGTTTAATTCCAAGAACTTACTACCAAAGCCAAAAAGTACTCACTATAATATGTTCATAAAATATACCGTCGAAATAAATTACATAATATAAATTAACAAAGCAAGAGTTTTCTTTGTTGGCGATACTTTAAGCTTGTGGTTTGCCAAGTTAAATCCGAAATTCAACAAAATGTGGAGGTATAATATTTGAGTTTAATAACTCAAGTTTACGCGGCCACGTTAATTCTCGCGGCGCCGTAAAAAGAGTCACAGTTTATGTGCTGGTACCGCGTTATGTTAGTTAATAATGCACTGTGCAAGAAAATGGCAGAAAACTCAATTCATCTGCCTAGCCTTTTCTTTTTTTAGAAGCGAAAACCCTGTGTAAGACAATGGGTGCATGTTTCAGAAACCTTTAGAATGTACTGAGCAAGTTATTCGTGAAATCACAAACAGTCTTCACGTGTTCAGAACATGTGAGGTACGATTTCTAGCAAACCAATACAAGACTTTGAACAAGCGACATAATCGACAGCTTTCAACTTCAAAACCTCATGTTATGTTGTCTAACGTTATGTGGCGTTTCTTGTGTGGGTTTCAGACGACTGGACGCTTATAGCCTTGAGCCTGTGCAATATATCAATTATACACAAAACGTTCGTACCTGAAAATAGCCTTGCAAGTGTTGGTCAAAGCATCTAAACTAATATTATGAGGAGGTAAACATTTTTGTTTGCTTGAAGGAGGTATTTTCTAGAAGAACAAAATCGATTTTTAAAACAGTTAGTGAAATCACTGATAGTAAGCTACAATATCGCTGAGCTGGCTGGCTCTAGACAAGTGGCATTAGATGTCAGCGAAGGCGATAGTCGAAATGTAAGGGATAAATACAATTTAGCCCTTTTGGCAATCGCTATCACCGCGCTTTGATGACGCTAGGCGACCACTGAAAATCAGCACCGTGCTGTGGGTCCCCCACGGCTGAGTGGAAGCCTTCTTGCCACAACCACGACATACATTTGTTTTTCTTTATACTCGCATTTATAATGTTTTGTCTTTTTTAACCCCCGCCGGAAAAAGAGGGGAGTTATAAGTTTGACGTGTGTTGCTGTTGAGTATCAAGCTCCAGGTGTGCTGCTGGTGGTCTTGACTTAGTAATAAAACGACTTCGATTATAAGTATGACTATATTTCTGAGGTACTAATTTGATACAACCGATATGTGCGCACGCGCAGGGTGTCGGCGAGCGAGTGGTGGTGGCGGGGGGGCAGCCCGCGGTCGCTGTGTGGTATGTGTCCCGATGTGACGTCAGGAACATATTCCCCGCGTTGAAGAGAAGTCTTCAAGATGATGTTGAAGAGACAGGAAGTGGGCATATGTTGTTGTATGCCCGTGTTATGATGCCCTTCTTCGTCAGGATGTCGGCGACTCGACAATGCCCGTCAGAGCCAGTCTTGACTGCGACCACTCTGCCCAGCAACCACAGAAGAGGAGGAAGATTAGTGCTTCTCACTAAGACCATGGTGCCAGTTTTCAGCTCTTGTCCAGCTGTCTTCCATTTGGTTTTCTGCTGCAGGAGAGACACATACTCATTAGAGAAGCGATGCCAAAAATGTTGCCGTAATTTCTCGATACGGTCGAAGCGCAGTAGCCGCTGGATATTGACGTCAGTGATCTGAGGACGAGGGACTGACGTGAGTGATCGTCCGATGAGGAAGTGTGAAGGAGAAAGATAAGAAAGATCTGATGGATCAGTGGATAGGGGTGTTAAGGGTCTGGAATTTAAAATAGCCTCTATCTGAATCAGACACGTTGAGAGCTCTTCATATGTCAAATGAGTTAGGCTCATGACTCTACGCAATAAATGTTTTGTGGACTTTACTGCGCTTTCCCATAGCCCACCAAAATGTGGGCTGTAGGCAGGTATAAATTTAAATTCTATGTCTTTGGTTGCAAGATCTGACTCTATATTACTAGATGAAACCTTTAAGAAGCGTGAAAGCTCATTGAAAGCTCCCACAAATGTAGTGCCGTTGTCGGAGTACACGCGTTGAGGCTTGCCCCGACGACTAATAAATCGGCTGAAGGCCGCAAGAAAAGCTTCCTTGGTGAGGTCGGAAACCAGCTCCAGATGAACGGCTCTGACTGCAAAGCACACAAAAACACAAATGTATGACTTTAGTAGCTTACATCCTCTGCCTTTACGGTCGGCTATCAGCACTGGCCCGGCATAATCCAGCCCTGTATTTAAAAAGGGGTACTCTAGATGTGTCCTATCGCTCGGTAGGTTGCCCATGATGACCTGAATAGGCTGAGCTTTGAAACGAGTGCAGCGAACGCAGTTGGCCACTACATTCTTAGCTAGATTTCTGCCTGCTAAAGGCCAGTAGGTGAGTCTAATGTGTGCTAACAGTAATTGTGGCCCTGCGTGAAAAAGTGTTTTGTGCTCTCTTTCGAAGATAATTTTCGTTAAGTGATATTTGCTACATAAAAGGATAGGATGCTTAACATTGTAACTATAATTGGAATTGTTAAGACGTCCACCTACGCGTATTAAGTTGTCTGAATAAATGAAAGGAGAAAGACTTATTAACCGATTCTTTTTATGTAACGCCTGATTAGATTTAAGACATGAATATTCCTCAGGAAACATTTCCTGTTGAGAAATCTGTAAAATGAGATTCTGTGATGATCGTAATTCTGAAACTGATAAATAAGATGATTTTTTATTATTCTGGTTTTGACAATTATGGATAAATCTTTGTATATACGCTACGATTCTTATGAGTGATGTAAATGATGACTTATTATAAATTAAATTTGAAAATATATTGTTATAGGTTTGTTTGTGTGTGTCAGTAGTTGTATGTAAAGATGTTTCTGGTAAAGACTGAATTTGTGTATTAGGTGATGTAGGAAAATTGATTTCTCTATGATTAAGAAAATCAGGACCCGACCACCAAAGAGTGGACGAGCTGATGCAATCAGCCTTCACCCCCCGAGATGTGAGATCAGCGGGGTTGCTTTTAGAAGGCACATAGCTCCACGTCTGTCCGGTCGTAGCTTCTTGGATTTCACTCACTCTATTGCGGACGAATTGATCAAGCCGACTTGGCAATGTAGACAGCCATCCGAGCACGATCATCGAGTCACACCAGAAGAAACAGTGATTAAACTCTAGAGTAAGTGATTTACGTACTTTCAGAAAAAGTCTTGTGCCCAGTAAAGCACCACACAACTCCAACCTTGGTATGGTTGTGGGCTTTATAGGGGCGACCTTGTTTTTGGAGGCTAAAAGGCGAACGCAAACTGTTCCGTCGACTGCTACCGTTCTGACATAAATACACGCACCATAGGCGCGTTCAGAAGCGTCTGTAAAAGTGTGTAGCTCCACCAAAAAAGCATTGCTACAAGACACCCAACGAGGAATGTGAACAGAGTTAAGAGCTGGTAGTGACTTTATGAACTCAAGGAATTGAGATTTTATTTCTGTTGGTACTTCATCATCCCAGTTACATTTAAGTATCCACAGCTGCTGTAACATAAGTTTAGCCTGTACTATGCAAGGCCCTACGAGGCCAATAGGATCAAACACCTGACTTATAAATGATAAAATATTACGCTTTGTAATTTTTGAAGTAGGTTTTAAATCTATAGAAAAGAATAATCTGTCTGTTTTGCAGTCCCAGTAAAGCCCAAGTGTTTTGCTAGCTGTGTCATTTAGGTTCAATTTTTTATCTAGGTTTTCTGGTTTTATATTAGTGACTGCCTCTAATATCTTCGGACTATTTGATTGCCACTTTCTAAGGTGAAACTTGGCGGACTCGAGAGTATTCACTACCCCGTGACATAAATTTATGACTGACTCAATCGAATCGCTACCACTCAAATAGTCGTCGACGTAGAAATCACGTCTGATGGACTGACCAACCTCTGGGTCTGAGCATTGTTCTGCAAGCGAAACTAGGCATTTTGTGGCCAAATACGGGGCTGAAGCTGTACCATATGTAACTGTATTCAGTGCATAGGTCTTTAAAGGGTCTGAGGAGTTGAATCTGAAAAGAATTTGTTGTAACGGGCGCTGAGATGGCTCAACTAAAATAGCTCTATACATTTTTTCAATGTCACCCGTTACAACAAACTTGTGTTGCCTGTATCTCAAGAGGATGCAGATCCTCCTGTACGGTTGGACCTACCATCTGAATGTCATTGAAGGACTTGCCCGAGGTGCTGGAGGCCGAAGCATCGAAAACTACGCGAAGTTTTGTGGTAGAACTTGACTCACGCACAACACCATGATGAGGCATAAAATAATTAATTTCTGAATGATTTGTTTTTGTATGTTCTGTCATGTGATGAAGGTCAATATATTCTTGCATGAATTGCAAATATCTGTTTTTAAATGTGGATTCCCGCTCAAATCTACGCTCTAGGGAGAGGAAACGACGCTTAGCCATCGCGTAAGAGTCACCTAAGCACTCGAGTGAGTCCTTCAATGGTATGGTGACAACGAATTGACCATGCGTATCCCGACGTGTAGTCTCTTGAAATAGCTTTTCACAAGCCTGTTCTTCTGAAGAGAAACAGTTTGCAGACGACACCGTTTCAAGTTCCCAGAAGCGAGTCAGCTGATCTGACTCCTCATGTGAGAGAAAGTGACAAACAGAAGGTTGTGTACGAAGACGAGACCGACTGACGCGGCCCGAAATAAGCCAACCTAGCTTAGATGACTGTAATCTAGGCTGATTGTTGCCTAAATTAATAGTATCGGAACCTAAGACATCCCAAAATACCTCTGCACCTACTAAAATATCGATAGCAGTAGGCACATTAAATAATGGATCTGCTAGTTGAATACCTGGCGGTATGGTTATAAACCTTTTATCTATGTAAGAGCCAGGCAGCGATTGTGTGATCTTTGGTAAAACACAGCTTACTTTCGCCTGATAGCCACCATCATAAGACCGCAAACGAAGACTGCAGTTTTCTGAGGTAGTGGAAACTTGACCGTTTATACCTGAGACGGTGGAGCTAGTGCTGCGCTTTACCAGGCCGAGCTTCTCACAGAGCTCTTGCGTGATGAAGTTGGAGGTGCTGCCATTGTCCAACAGTATTCTGGCAGTATGAAGCTCTCCATTGACGTCTGTCACCTTTGCCAAGGCTGTGGATAGCAAAATGTTAACCTGATTAGTTTCTGAACAGGGTAATACTACGTTTGTTGACAAAACAATGTTTTCCCCTGTCTGTTTTTCTGCTGATTCCCTATGTAAGAGGGTATTGTGTCTGATGTTGCAATATTTGCAATGCGAGAGACTGCAACGCTTTTCGGTATGACCAGGGCGAAGGCAGTTCATGCAAACATTACTTTCTGTGGCTTTTTTAATGCGTGATTCTATGTCAAGTTTTCTGAAAGGCTGACAACTGAATAAAAAGTGATTCTCAGAACACATAGGACATTTAACATTGTTTGAATTGTTGTTATTTTTTGTTTTTGTTGTTGTTGTAAGGAAGTTTTTAGTTTTGTTGTGTTCGTTAGTGTTTTTTATTGTTGTTGTGTTTTTATTATAATTTAAGGATTCAAGTAAATCTGCTCTGTTTGTTAAAATTTTTATATAATCTTTTAAATTTGGAAAGGCATTTAAATTATTTTTATATTTTTTCCACTCCCTTCGTGTGACCTTGTCAAGTTTTTCTGACATCATGTATATTATAAGGGTTTCCCCTAGACCCCCTTGCTCAGAAGGCTGCCCTAAAGTGGACAAGGCACGAAGATTTTTATTTGTAACGTCAATCATGTTCCGTAACGATTTACAAAATTCATGTTGAATTTGTTCAAGATTAAATAAGGCCTGCACGTGATTATTAATAAGTAGTCTTTCATTGTCGTACCTTTCGGATAATAACTGCCAAGCTGTACCATAGTTATCTGCTTTGAAATCTATGCTTTTTATCACTAATGACGCGCTGCTGGTTAAAGCAGCACGTAAGTAGTGAAATTTGTTGATATCTTGTATACTGTCATTGTTATGAATAAGGGAAAGATACGTATCTCGGAATTCAAGCCAGTGCTGATAGTCCCCGTCGAAGTGAGGCAAGTCTATCTTAGGCAGCCGAACGAAGACATGCCTGCAGCCAGAGCCGTGCCGCGGGAGATCATCGATGGAGGTGGCAGACACGAGCGCGGGCGAGGCAGCGCGCGCGGAAGCGAGGCTAGCCTCCGCGCGGGCCACCAGCGCGTGGTACTGCGACTCGAACTGCTCCCTCTCGTTATACATTTCGTCCGCATCCTCCGACAACAGCTCCAACTCTGTCTGCAACACGTCAAATTCCTTATATAGTGATTCCATTAAACTAAGACGGTTTTTTAATTCTGCTGCTTGGAAGCTATCTAAAGCATTTCCCGTGCTAGGTAATAATCTAAAAAAGTTGCTAAAATGCGTAAGCTTTGCTTTGTAGCCACCACGCCTCTTTATAAGTTCCCTTTGTTTTGCTTCAGACATAATGACAATGTAGGTAGATCGTTAAGGCAAAGCAAATAGCCCGAAGTGCAAGCAAAGACAAGGAAACTAATATAATGTAATTTAAGTTATAATATTATGCGTAAACAACTGGCCAAGCCTACGGTAAAATCAGCTGATATTGTTATGAGCCCGGTGAGTCAACCGGTGCAATAAGTACAATATTACAAAAAAAAAACACTAATGATGTTGTTTACTCGTTTAGCAAACACGTGCGGTTAGCGAACAAAGGAATGGTCTGTTTTAACAAATAATGTATAGTTATGCAAAATGATGATGTTATGATTTTAGGAAACTTCCACGGAATAGGTAAGCTATATATGAAGAGATCAATGTACGCCTGATCCGTATAGCACTATTCTAAAATTCCTGGATAGAAAAGGTAAAAAGACAGGAAGTTAGATAAGGATAATGGAACGGACTCACTCTGAATAATGTCCCTCTGGGTAGACTGTCCTTTAAATGTCCTCTGGCATAGGTAAGCGCGGTACGGACGGCCGCCGGTCTAAAGTCCACAGGAGGCGCGTGCGTAGCACAAAAACGGCGATTTTCTTTAACTTGAAGGACCATATGTTGAGTATCAAGCTCCAGGTGTGCTGCTGGTGGTCTTGACTTAGTAATAAAACGACTTCGATTATAAGTATGACTATATTTCTGAGGTACTAATTTGATACAACCGATATGTGCGCACGCGCAGGGTGTCGGCGAGCGAGTGGTGGTGGCGGGGGGGCAGCCCGCGGTCGCTGTGTGGTATGTGTCCCGATGTGACGTCAGGAACAGTTGCTGTGTATCTGTGTGTCTGTCTGTGGCACCATAGCTCCTACACGGATGAACCGATTTTGATAGAAAGGTGATTTTGTCGAGAGTGTTCTTAGCTATGTTTGAATAAAATCGGTTCGGCCGTTCAAAAGTTATGGGCGTTTTACTGTTTGATTCGGGGTGTTTTAGCAAGATAAATGTGTCGGGGGTTTTTTTAATTTTGAAATTTTACTTGTTTTACTTTTATAATATAATTTAAGAACTATTAAACCCTTAAGGTGTAGTTTGCAAAATCTACTACCACTGTTCTTGTAATGTTAGTATGTCTTTTTGTGGCAATTGAATACCTTCTTTTTCTTTCTTTTCTCCTAACTTTCTTGTCTAAGGCGTGAGGCTTTAGATTGTGATTTAGATGTCATTGATCACTTGTCATTTCGATCGAGCTTGACAATCCAATACATCTTTCTCATTTTCAGGGTCCCGTTTTTAAACTTTCTTTACGGAACCGTGACCCTGGGTTCCGTAAACAAAGTGTAAATACGAGACTCTATTACTAAGACTCCACTGTCCGTCTGTATGTCTGTCTTTCACCAGGCTGTACTAAAAACAGAATAAAATAAATAGTAAAGCGCCGTTTTTTACGATAATGGTACGGAACCCTCCGTGCGCGAGTCCAATTCGCTCTTGGCCAGTTTTCAAATCGCTATCGCGAAGCTTTAGTTAATAGAATGACACTTGTAATTCTAAAAAATCTTAGTTATCCAGAACACATATTGTGATATCAATCAACCCGTACTGGTCCCGTGAGGTGGAATACTGCCGTCTCATGAAAATATGGCCTTTGTCTCAGCAGTGACAACATTACAAGCTGATTACGGTATACTTAAGCATCGCCAAGTTCTTGTCCAAGTACAAACAGCTGTTTCAATACAAAGTGAACTTACTGTTCCTTGTTTGTGTACACGATATAAAGCTAATAAAACCAGTTTAGTACTCATTGCCGTGCACCGAATCTTGGGAGGAGTTCAACAACTTACGCTAGTAACTTGCCATGTCGGAACTAATAAGTAAATGCTGTGCGTCCAACTTAACATAACTATGGCTGAGATGCGGACATTTGAAACAACGTTCGCTTACAAAGTGTATTGATTTTCTGTCTAAAACTGTAATGGTAAATCATTAGTTAGGTTAGTACTTGGTGTAGTTTAACCCTTCTAAATATTCGTAACATATTATTATAAATGAACCTAAGATTACAAAATTTTGCGGTAGAACAGAAATTATGTTTGGAGGATTGTAATTTGTAAGCCTCATGCCATTTAGATGGATGGTTACGAAGTTAAAGTACTTCGAAGTTTTTTTTAATCTGAATGCGCGACGCAAAGGAGGGTAGTGTGTTTATCAGTCTATTTGTGTATGTTTGTTCCTATGTGGCATTGTAGAGACCAAACGCGTTGGCCGATTTTGATGATTCTTAAGACGATCGATTTATCGTTACCATGCGAGTGTCACTGGGTACATTAAAATTGAAAATAGAGAAATGGCGGTTTTTGGGCGCCATATTGTGGGGGTACCAATATTTTCTTTTGACCATTCTCATCTTGTGGGTTATCAAAATAAAGGGTTAAGTCATTTGAAGATCTTTGACAGTCGTTACGAGTAGTCAGAAGCTTGAGATCGGACACTAGTCTTGCCAAGGGGTATGGTGTTATCCAGTTACTGTGTTTTGGATGTCAGATTGGCAGTCGCTCCATGTTAAAGACTGTTTCTCATCTAAATCCGGTAAGACTAGAAGCCGGCCCCAACAACAATTGGGAAAAGGCTAAGCAGATGAGTTATAACAGTTCATCATCATCATCAGTCTTTTAATGTTCCCACTGCTAGGATACATGCCTCCTCTCTGTGAGAAAGGGAATATGCCTAAAGCCACCACGCGGGCCCAGTGCGGGTTGGTGAATGTCACATGTCTTCGAATTTTTCGTTCTAGGACATGCCGGTTTTCTCACGACGTTTTCATACCTGCTGTAAATAACTTTTGTAATAGTTACTCTTTCATATTTCAGAACACATAATTAAATTTAAAAAAATATCAAATGCTTTATTAAAGCATTAATTACAAGTTTAAATAAAACTGCTATATAGTGACGAATTCCAGACAAATTTCAAAAAACACAACTTGGGTTTTCTTGAAACTCGTGGGTTTCCGCCTAGGCTTCTTTAGAAGTTTAAATGTTGCAAATGGGTCACACTATCATGATCTGCAGGGAATATGTCGAGTTTCATAGCAGTAACACTGTAAGGACTGAAACCATTTCAAGTAGTAATTACGTGACCTCAGCTATGAAACACGTTTTGGGTTCCGTAGTCAACAATAACAATTCCCTTATAGTTTCGCCATGTCTATCTGTCCATCCATCCGTCCACCCACAACTTAGCACAGAGATTTAGTAGTAGAAAGCTATAATTTGGCATAGATATACATATTAATCACGCCGACAAAGTAGTAAAATAAAATCAAGTAAAATAAATTTATGGTTACCTCGTGCACACATAAAGCAGTGATATTTTTTTTTCTCGTCTATCCCATGGTATCGATACCCCCGTATCGTTGGATATGCCTTTCAAAAATATTACGTGTCTGTAAAAACCATTTTTTGATTCAGTGATCCGTTTCTTACAGTCAATTATTAGCCCTGCCAGGTAAATGGTTGCTTTTGGATAAGTGAGCAAATCACGGCAGTCGTACATATAACGAACTTAAAAGGAAAACTATCACAGCTAAGAAGGCTTTACGAGTAATAGTCGAAAAACTTATAAAATGTACAAGGAAAAGTGAAAATGTTGTCTATTGATGTATAGGCAATTGTTTTTGAAAGACAAAGTTAATTTTGTCCCTTCGTTAGAGACATGTTCAGTGCTTTCATTGTTTATGAACGTTAATAATGTGACCTATTTTTTTTGGTGAATGTGCTTTGCTGTTTATACGGAACCCTCTGTGCGCAAGACAGAGTGCGTGGTTGGCCATTTTTTATTAATTTATTATATTATACTTTATTGTACACCACATAATACTAAAACCTTAACATAAGCAAGTCAAATGGAAAGTCTTGCCGCAAAAAGCAATCTCTAAAAATATTAATCTAGAAACTACAAATATGAACCCAAAAAAAACAGCGGTTCTCGCCAAACGGTCGTGTGTCTCATATACTAAAACTCCTCGGGTGTTCAAAGCTTTTCTATGCCAAATATTCGCCTCGCTTTTCAATATTGGCAGTGTGGAACGTAGTTTGGCTAAAATCGCGAAAATAGAACGGAAATGGGGAGTGGTGTCACCAGCGCAATATAAGCTGCAGCGCAGAGCTGTAAACAGTTCAGTACCAGAACTTAGAGTGCATCTTGTGGCGTTTTTTCATCGCTTTAAAGCGCTGCGGGTTCGCGTTATCATTTTTCAATGCCTTCAGCATTTGCGTCTAGGTTTAGGATTGTATAGATCCGACTAGAAGGGTTTTCTAGATTCCGGCAGAGTAATTGTCTAAACCAAAAATAGTGGCTTGAATGTGGAATGAATTTTGTTCAATTGTCAAAATGATATATCCATTTTTTTACATTTTGATAATTCAGCAACATTCATGATTGCTTTCTTTACGTTATCGAGCAGAAAAATACTTCAAATATATAGCAATGGATCTAGAAATTCCTTCAAAATCCTTCAGTTCCTTCACTTGTGATACGCAATAGGGTTGACGACAGTAAAAACTATATAGTCAGTCAGTTAGATTACCTAAAGCTATTGGACAAGTATTTTTCTTTTGTCACGTAAACAAAACAATTACGACGCTTAGGGGAGGCCTATGTGCAGCAGTGGACGTCTTTCGGCTGATATGATGACAATGATGATGATGAGTATAAAGTAAAATAGAGTGTGACGTCACGCCGTGCTAAACTTATACTGACAAAGTGACGTCACAAGCCCCCATTTCCGAACTTTGATGCGCTTTATCTTTTTCAATTTTTATAAATTTTATGAAGCAAAAAATACGTGTCCAATATTATTTGATAATCTCAATGACTAAATAGAATAATCATTTTTCTACCCAGGAAACATCCCTATTGGGGCAAGGTTTTTAAACACAAAAAATTATTATTCTTGTTCTTCTCTTGAGTCGATTTGATTTGAGACTTATACACAGTTTATAGCGGCATAAATGGCGTGCAGATGTATGGGCACTTGAAGCACAAGTGGGGCATGATCTGGATAGGAGCACCACACTTACATTTGGTTTAAAACCAGCTTGCCGAAAAATTATTTACCTGTACCGAACCAAAAAAGAAATACTCCAAAACAAAAGCGATCTTCACTACTCACCACTCACCGAACGATTGACAAAATGAAGTCATTCACATTCAACCGCACATCTAATGAGAGCCTCCATACAGATGACGTCATTACCAACCGCTGCACAACCGCTCTGAAACCGCACGGTTAACGCGCGTTACCGTTCAAATAAATGCGCATAGCCCTTTATCCCAGCGCGGCGCGTAGATTGGTCAATTCATTTTCTAGTAAATAGTGCAGTAATTTAGTGGTTTTTTGATGCTGAAAAAGTTGAAATGAAAAGATTTGATGAAAGGTTTCATCGTTTTGCGTTTCTTATTACGTGGGTGGGTCTGATGTGAATGAAGTATGGTTAAGAGGTTTTATTGAAAGTTGATATTTTTTTACTTGTGTGGGTTTGAATGATTGTTCTTTGTCGTTTTTCTACTATGATTTTTTTATGGTGCAAAATCAGAAGCGATTAGATGAAAAAAAATATTACAAAAAATACTACCGACTTCCGAATAAAAAGCCGGTGTCTTTGGTAGATACCATTTTTTTTTGGTAATAGACACCGACTTTTAAAAAGAATGTTTTTTTTTACTTTGTAGTGTTTTTATTTGGAAGTCGGTAGTATTTTTGTGTAATAAAGTTGTTTTATTTTTCCTTTTTTAGTTGTACCTAATAGGCAAGTTCTTTAGTAAGTTACCTATAATGCCAGAATAGAATACCCGAATATCATGAAACTTGAACATAACCTGTTAAATGAGATTGTACGAAGGTGAACTGTACACATCTGCGTACTTCTTTAGAAAGTACTGGCGTGTTGTTATGTTATGAAATGGAATAAACAATAAATAGACATGGAATTGCAGTAATCCCAAGAGATTTGCCGTCATTTATTGAAGAGCTTTGTTGTATATCTTCTCGAAGTTCATCATCAGATCTTCACTAAATTAAAATGAGACCAATTTGGGCACACATTCTCTCCAACAAAAAAAAAACAAAGTCGGTTCACAACTGACGGAGAAATCGTTGAAAATAGACAAAATATAACGTATATTCGAACATAGAATTCATGTACATAAAAGTCCAATTAAGGTTTGATCAACTAGAACAAGACCGTGTTGTGTGGTGACGCTAAGGTGAGGTCTATACCCAGCAGTCTTTCGATTGAAATTAAAATGATTATGAAACTAATTAAAATCTAATTAAAATGAGTAGGTTGGTTTTAAATGCTTTTTGCATTTAAAACCAACCTACTCAAAAGTATCTGAAAATAATACTAAAACAGACTACCATAATTGGCCAAAACATACGCGTTTTCAGCAACAAAAGAAAATCTATTTATTTCGTACTTTACCATAATTACGGAGGGCTTTTAACGCATTAATATGCTAACGTTACGAGGACACTGGCTCACACTCGGGTAGCCATAAAATCTTCACATTTTCGGACACAAAGGACCCACAACAAAAGCCTGGTCACTCAATAAGAGAAAATCCCTGGGTTTTTTTTCGGGCCCCTATCTTTTATATTAAAATATTTATATATGAAAGAGTTGTTGAACACAAAAGTGTGAAAAATATTTTGGTTTTTAACTATGAATGGAAACATAAATTTGTAGGATGATAAATACATTAAATCCGAGGGCTTGCTTTTACCTTGGTCAGACGATAAGCATTGCCATAGAACGTGGCAATGCCTCCAGTATTTTGGGTACAATACCAGTGGACAGCGATGTAGGGGAATTTTTCAACGCCATATTTTAGATTTTTTAATTTTTAGGCTTAGTTGGTTTGTAGTTTTTGATTTAAAATTATATATTTTTGTATTACGATTTCATGACACTATACAAACCATCTTCACATCTCTTGATATCGTATCAATTTGTGTAACTCATTTTTATATATTCTCTGTATTATTACATCTGGAAAGCATATTTAGTTATCTCTGATGTTTTAAATATCTAAAACTTAAATTATATTTTTCTACTGTGACATTTTCATCTGACATGACATCTGTCTGTCTATTTTATTTTCTTAAAGCCATAGACATACCATAGGTACCATGGACTACCTAGACCTTTCCTTATGCTAGTTGTACATTACTGTAAGGTCAGCGCACACTGACCCGCCTTTGTAAAGCCGTTTTTATTCGTTCTGGTCTCATTGAGATTTGAATTTGAAATTTAGAAGGGATGGAGAACGAGTGAAAAACGGGCTTCAGCTTTTTAGTCTAGAGTCTGGTCTGAACGCCGATAGTGGGTGATACTGTGTACTAGAATACGAAGTGTATTTTTCTATTCTGAAACTCTTAAAACGGTGAATTATCAGCTAATGTAAAACTATTAATATTTGAAGTGCTCCAATTAAATATATATTTTGTGTGGTTCCCGAGAGCATTATTTCCTGGATACTTACCCTCAACGGCCATCTCGTGGCATCAAAGGCCTCGCTGTTTGGCGTATTGAGCTATAGCTGGCCTCCATACCACTCGGAGCCTACGTATACTTACCCGTTTGCCTGTCTATCCGTCCTGCTATCTTTTCTTCTGCCTACCTGCCTGATTGCCTGCCTTGACCACCTACCCGTGCTGCCTGATCACCTGCCTACCTCGCACATTCCACGACTTCCTGTCCGAGCTGCTGCCTGGATAGTTACTATACTCTATATCCTTTTTTAATTTTCATTAAAATCAAATTAAATTAATTTCATTAGCAGCTTGAATTTAATTTAAACCTTTTTATCTTAATTTTATTAACGTGGCTTACGTATAGCTCTCCGGCGCTATACGTAACGCTACAATATGTATGTAACTATAGCTAATTAAGTATTTAATACACTGCGTATAATTTTAATTATGTAAACAAATACCAGGCCTGTGTCCATGTGGATTTCCCCAAGACGATTGGTCTGGATGAAATCAACCGTCACTTCACAACCACTTACCATTTGGATCCCCAAATCTTGTCTCAGACGGTTGATTCCATTACTAGCCTACCCAGTCCTATCATAGAACCATTTCGCTTTTCTCCAGCCGTCGAGGATGACATTAAAAAGATCATCCTGTCCATAAAATCTAAGGCTGTGGACCATGATGACATTAGTCGTTACATGGTCACCTTGATCCTCGACCTTCGTCTCCCACCTATTACCCATATTATCAATTTCTCTCTCGATTCCGGTCAATTCCCATCCCTGTGGCGTATGGCCTACGTACGTCCACTTCCTAAAATTTCAAATCTCTCCCTACCTAGTCATTTTCGAGCAATCTCCATTTTACCCGAAGTTCTCTCCTATCCGAAGTTCTCGAAGCTTGCGTTCAGCAGTTTTCGGCATTTATTCATCAAAACAATCTTATAAGTTCATTCCAGTCTGGATACAGACCTGGCCACAGTACTACCGCCGCACTCCTTAAAGTGAAGAAGAGAAGCAATGAAATAGCCCGCTTCTAATGTTAATGTTTATGCCATATAGTTTATAGTTATGTGCCTGATCTCTGGTTTTGTTTTCTTCTTCGGTACTACATCTTCTTTTTCATCATCTTCTTTCTTTTCTTCTTTCATTTTTGATGCCTGCGGGAGGCCTATGACCAGCAGTGGATGTCTTTCGGCTGAAATGATGATGATGATGACTACATATTCTCGACTCTTGTTACTATTTGTTTTCATAGCTTGCTTTTTCCTCCTTCTTGATTTGATTTTCTTATTATCAACTGAACTGTCTGAAAATTCTTCTATTTCTGACCAAAGGGAGGCTTGTTGAAAAAATTTTTTTTTCGTCAAATTTAAAAACCATGCATAATTTTGTAAATTTTGATATCTCACGACGTTGACATGCGACATCAAAATTCTAAATCATCTAGATCTTCATTTCCTAAAATATCATCTTCCTGAATCAAATGAAAAAAAGATGCGTTTGGTTCAAAAGTATTCATGTTGGCTGATAAATTAAGGATAGCATTCGTTCAGAAGCAGTGGCTTCTGAAGTCATTCTATGATCTATTTCATTCAAATTGCATTGAAATGATACTGCAAAGTTTTGTTTATTGTGTGGTAGTGTAATTGGAATATGATTCTCAAGCGATATCAGTGTTAACGCTATATCAGGAGCCGCGTCTTTATCCTGTTGATGTACATTGCTTGGAATTATTGGATTTGAAAAAGTATCGACAGTGATGTCAGGTTCCTTTTCAATAATCAATTTACTTATCATGCAACACAGGTACTAGTAGGGTATAATAGGTAGGTACATAGGCGAACTTAATGTCTGAGGCATTCTCTACCAGTCAACCAAGGGTAGTGTATAAATAACATGGCAGGTGCATACAAAGTTGAAATAATAATTGAAGTAAAATTAAATATATATTCATACATATTTCTATTAATTTATATATAAACATACATATATAAATTAATAGAAAGGTGATTGAGATAACAAATTTAAATTGTGTATAAAATAATGCTGCAAATTCTGCTTAAATACATATTGACTGGTGGCCGTTAGATGAACGCAGATTCCTAGCATGTGAAGTACACAGATATTGAAAGTGAGGGATGAGATAAGAAGGAACGGTGAAAGATAATGGTATTAACATCTGCTTTAACGTGTTGATTGATGTACATTGCTTGGAATGATTGGATATGAAAAAGTACCGGCAGTGGTGTTGGTTACTAATATTATGTTATTGTTAAAAGGATCCTTTTCAATTATGGTATTAACATCTGATTTGTATGAATAGGGCATTCCAGTGACACAAGGAAATTATTTGATACATAGCTTTTTCCATCAGAAAAGAAAGATCCAAAACTGTTACGATTTTCTTTGAAAAATGAATGTGATCGAGATAGAGAAAGAGTTGACGTATTTATAATTTCATATCCCATATCATTTTCTATACTCATCTCATTACTACTATTCGGAATAGCGTTTGCTTTCGTTTGTTAAGTCTCCGTTTCTGTTGCATGTTTTTCATGGTTTGCAGAAGAATTACACCTGTTAAAAAATAATTAGATGATTAAATACCATCGTCTAAAAACGTAATTTTAGACGTAAAGGACACACAAAATCCGTATTGCTATCTACCTCAGACAAGTGTGCACCGATTTGCGTGTGTGATAGAGACACATAATAATATTCATTTAGATAAGTTTTGAGGGATTGTATGGATCACGCAGTTCAGTGTGATGTAAAGGACATGTCAATTTATTTTCTATGCTGACAAATTAATGCAAGGGCCAATATGGTTATGATAATTTGATTCAGAGTTTAATGTAAGGTACATGGTATTTGTACCTCAGGGAACACTTAATGTATAAGACAATAATAAAACATCTCAAATTATGGAATAACTTATGTGACCTGTTGTAAAAAGTACCCGATTTTGTTTAAATATAAATACCAATAACAGTGAGTAAAGAGTCTTACATTAGTTTTTATACAAATATTAAATTGAAATTTCATATACAGCTAGTTTCTAGAAAAAGCGTCTAGGCCTTCGGAAAATATGTGATGGACATATGGACTTTTTTTTCGGGATATCGGGCTTTTAATAATACCAATCGATAGAGCAAGAAATTTAGAATCCAACGATATATATAACTCATTTTCAACAAAATCCTTTACGTTATTTCAAATTTCCAGTCTCTATATTCGAATTTTTTGATTCTGGGACGTGCTGCTTTCCTCACGATATTTTCCTTCACTGTTTTTGAGAGAAGTGGTGGTGAAATAATTTACACAAATTAAAACGCCTGCCTGGGTTCGATCTCACGACCACGACACGTAAGTCGGGGCCGTTACCACTGCGCCACCACTGCTCTTTATTTCTAGTCAGTTATATTTAAGACCCATGCATTAAGAAGCGAGCCTATTGTCATCAACCGAGCACAAGTCCAGTCCAGACTCCAGGCTACTGTAGCTATTGTCATCAACCGGGTACTAGTCCAGTCCAGACTCCAGGCTACTATAACTATTGTTATCAACCGGGCACAAGTCCAGTCCAGACCCCAGGCTACTAAAACTATTGTCTTCAACCGGGCACAAGTCCAGTCCAGACTCCAGGCTACTATAACTATTGTCATCTACCGGGCACAAGTCCAGTCCAGACTCCAGGCTACTATAACTATTGTTATCAACCGGGCACAAGTCCAGTCCAGACTCCAGGCTACTATAACTATTGTCATCAACCGGGCACAAGTCCAGTCCAGACTCCAGGCTACTAAAACTATTGTTATCTACCGGGCACAAGTCCAGTCCAGACTCCAGGCTCAAAAATCAAAATCAAAATCAAAATTTATTTATTCAATTAGGCCATTAAGTGGCACTTTCGAACGTCAAAAAAATAAATTAAAGCTAATATTAATTGATTCTACCGTCCATTCGGAAATGTAGCTTGTTGTGGAGAAGAATGGACAAGAAACTCCACACTTACTCTTTTAAAAAAAAATGTGTTTTACAAGTATTTGGTTACGTTGTTTAGTTAGTTTGGTTAGTTGAGAAAAAAAAATTACATATATGTGAGAACGATGTAAAAAAAAATAAAAAAATTAATGCACTTACAAGCTTCTACAGAACAAACAATTAAAATACAATAAATAGGTGATTCAAAACAGGCGGAGGCAGCTAAGTTATGACCAATCCCAACTGATGGCGCCCGTTCACGAACATGACACATGGATCGGCACCACTCAGCTCAACCATCATGAAGGGAACCGAATGATCCAACACACGTGCCACCATCAGAGAGACATTAGAGAGAGCATGACACACTATCAACTGCCAGGGCACACTGAAGTCAACGAACGACACAAAGGTACAGCAAATGGTAGATTTACAGTTGGTACAAAGTACTCACATATGTGCTGTGCAGTTATATAATACATAAATAAATTGAGTTTATACAACACAAATTGGTACAAAGTACTCACATATGTGCTGTGCAGTTATATAATACAAAAATAAATTGAGATTATACAACACAAATACATTCATACAGTCTTCAGCAGGTCCAACAATACTTCAGAACTTTTCTGCTTATAACTTGTTATTGTGCCCTAGAGACTGTGGAGCTTGACTAGCGTTGAGCCAAGCATTTTTATCAGCGATGTAATCCCCCAACCCATAATATGCCTGCCTACATAGTGTGCGTTTTATAAAAGTTTTGAATTTCGCCTCATTTAGTTCTAGAATGTGAGGCGGTATTTTATTGTAACATTTTATACAGTACTCCATAAAAGATGACGCTACTTTAGCCAGCCTGAAACCTGGTTGAATTAATTGGTCCCTATTTCTAGTAACATAACTATGTCTATCGCTGTTTTTACTAAAAAGATGTAAATTCTTTCTCACGTACATGATGTTTTCGTAAATATATTGATAAGGTACCGTCATGATGTTAATGTCCTTAAACAGTTCCCTTAGAGAATCGCGCTGGCGAAGATTGTATATCGCTCTGATGGCTCGTTTTTGCAGAATAAAAATTAATTGAATGTCTGCAGCCCTTCCCCATAGTAATATACCGTAAGACATTATGCTATGAAAGTAACTAAAATAGACCAGCCTCGCGGTATCTATCAGTAAATTGACGAATGTTTCTAACAGCATAAGCTGCCGAACTTAACCGCCCCGCAAGTGATGTTATATGAGGACACCATAGTAACCTTGAGTCTAGCGTGATCCCCAGGAAAACCGTTTTGTCGACGAATTCTAGCTTCTCGTTGTTTAATATAATGTCACAATCATAACTTTTGACATTCGGCAAGGCAAATTTTACACACCTAGTTTTCTTAGCATTTAAAACTAAATTATTAGCAGTGAACCAATTCAGAACTTGCTGCAATGCATTATTTACGTCGACAACGTTACTCGTACGTCTATTTATCTTAAAAATCAAAGAAGTGTCGTCAGCAAATAACACCATGTTTAGTTTGTTTTTCAATAGATGGGGTAAATCGTTAATGTATACTAAAAATAAGAAAGGACCTAAAATTGAGCCTTGGGGTACCCCCATTTTCACGTTCAACCCCGACGAATTGACACCGTTTATTTGGACTAATTGCTGTCTATGATTCAAATAGGATTTAACTTAATTTAATGCTAAAAGGCCTAGCCCGTAATGCTCAAGTTTTAAAAGCAATGTTTCATGATCAACACAATCAAACGCCTTCGACAGGTCGCAGAAAATACCTATGGCATCTTGCCCCTCCTCCCACGCATCAAAGATATGTTTTAATAAGGTGACACCAGCGTCGGTTGTACAACGTCCTTTGGTGAAACCATACTGTTTCTCGTGTAGGATTTTATTCGTATTAAAATAAATGAGCATTTGATTTAGCATTATCTTTTCAAATACCTTGCTGAAAACCGGCAGCACGGACACTGGTCTATAATTATTTGTTTTTTTACTGTCCCCGGATTTAAAAAGTGGTATAACCTTACTATGTTTCATTAGATCCGGAAAGACTCCTTGATCAACACACAAATTAAAAATCAACGCCAAGTACGGCGCTATAGTCTGAATAATGGAAGTACAAACTTTGATGGACATTCCCCACAGATCTTCGGTCAGTTTTACCTTTATTTGCTTAAAAGACTTTAATATTGTTATTGGTTTTATATGTGAAAAGTGAAACTTAGTCGGGCAGGCTGAAACGTTAGCGTGTAATAAACCAGAAGCGAGTGACGGCGAAGAATTTAAGGGTTCAGTAGTTTTAATTGGGATGCTGGTAAAGAAATTTACAAATTCTTGAGCAACTTCTTTGTTATCTCTTAACAAGTCCATGTGTAGTCTCAAGCGTGTAATCAGTATGATTTCTTTTGTACCTGTTTGTTTCATTGTTTATAATTTTCCAAACTGACTTAATTTTATTTTCTGCGAATTTAACCGTTTTGCTAATGTATATAGCCTTAGCTAGTTTACACTTATTTTAAAAAATTCTTGAGTAAGTAGCAACATACTTATTAAAAGTTTCAGTGTTAATATAAGGCTTAAGGCCATACAGCTCATAAAGTCTTTCCCTACTTTTCCTGATTCCTTTAGTCGCCCAGTCACTGAATAAAAACTTAGGGCATATAGTTTTAGTTCTCTTCTTAAAAGTATTATTGAATTCTGTTTGAACAACTGAGAAAACATTTTTGTACAAAATATTACCATCGTTCACTGTGAGGTCCTGATAACTTAACTTACCAATTAAAGTGCTGTTTAATTTACCGGATGTTATTGGTCTGGATTGAATCTGCACTTGTTGTATTGGTATGCTGGACTCAAATGATACCAGTAGCCCACTATGATCCGAAGGCAGACAATTCATAATGGCTTTGTTTAAGTATTCGCAGCAACAAAAAACATTATCAATACATGTAGCAGTAGTCACAGTTGTTCGGGTTGGTTCCTCAAACACATGCGACAAATTAAATGATTTGAAGAGATAGTACTAGTAGTAGTAGATAGTCTACTGCTATCTGAATTATTTTCTAAAATATTTATATTAAAGTCACCACAGATTATGACTAGTTTATTACCAGTTGCAAGTTTTGCCAGAACATCTTCCATCACTGACTCAAATATACAGTAGTTTTTATAATTGGGAGGTCTGTAAACGCACACTATAACATGCTTATCCAGCTCAACACAGGACAGTTCAACACTATGTTCAACTGATAGATCTACAATATCTTAACGAGGTTTTGATTTAATACCATTTTTGATTAATATAAGTGAACCTCCACGCAACCTAACATTTCTGTTAAAACAGCTGCCCACAGTATAATTTTCATAATTAATAAGCATTGAATATTCCTTCAGCCAATGCTCAGTAAAACAAATAATTTCAAACATTGTATTTTCTAAAAACAGTTCTATTTCCAATTTCTTTGCAGAAAAACTTTGGATATTTTGATGGCATAATCTCAAAGAATTCTGCTTAGCCCCTTTTTTTAAATTAACTATGTGAGAGCAAGAAGGTACCTTCTTATTGGTGGATTTACTCCTAACTATTTCGTTATTGGTACCCTCCGTTGTCCTACAAACTAGTTTAAATTATAAATATTAATAGCAGAGATGCTAACTATAACTATTGTCATCTACAGGGCACAAGTCCAGTCCAGACTCCAGGCTACTATAACTATTGTTATCAACCGGGCACAAGTCCAGTCCAGACTCCAGGCTACTATAACTATTGTCATCAACCGGGTACTAGTCCAGTCCAGACTCCAGGCTACTATAACTATTGGCATAAACCGGGCACTAGTCCAGTCCAGACTCCAGGCTACTATAACTATTGTCATTAACCGGGCACAAGTCCAGGCCAGACTCCAGGCTACTATAACTATTGTTATCAACCGGGCACAAGTCCAGTCCAGACTCCAGGCTACTATAACTATTGTCCTCAACCGGGCACATGTCCAGTCCAGACTCCAGGCTACTATAACTATTGGCATAAACCGGGCACTAGTCCAGTCCAGACTCCAGGCTACTATAACTATTGTCATCAACCGGGCACAAGTCCAGGCCAGACTCCAGGCTACTATAACTATTGTCATCAACCGGGCACTAGTCCAGTCCAGACTCCAGGCTACTACTAAAAAACTCCTGATAAAAAAACCCAATAACAACTTCCCGACCCCGTGATCGAACCCAGGTTCTTGCAGAAAATTACAAAAGTCCAGTCCAGACTCCAGGCTACTATAACTATTGTCATCAACTGGCCACTAGTCCAGTTCAGACTCCAGGCTACTACTAAGAAAATCCTGATGAAAAAACTCAATAACAACTTCCCGACCCCGTGTTCGAACCCAGGTTCTTGCAGAAAATTAAAAAGAAGGATGAGTTTAAATGTTTGCAAACGCACCTACGATACAGGAAGAAATTCTTAGTGCGGGGCAAAGATACAAAAAAAAGAAAAAACTTTTCAATAAAAAAGTTTTTACAAAAAAATACAACCGACTTGTAAATAAGAATACAGCAAAGTGACAAATAACTTTAATTTCGGAAGTCAGTGTTATTGCTTTTGTTTCTTCGTTTTTTGACATTGACTTCCGAAATTGAAGTTATTTTTCACTTTGCAGTATTTTTAAGTAATTTACGTGTTGGTTGTATTTTTTTGTAAACACGTTTTTATTATTCACTTTTTAGTTTTGGTACATATATCTATAATTCCCAAAGTTATGCACGAATAGATTACCAGAATAACATGAAACTTGAACACAGCCGGTGAAATTAGAGTGTACCAGGGTGAACTGTACACAACTGAGTACTCCTTTAGTGCGTACCGTCATGATTTTATGTTACGAAATCGTGTAAACAATCGACAGACAGTCGATTGCAGCAATCCCGAGTGATTTGCCGTCATATATTGAAGAGTTCTGTTAAATATCTCCGAAGTTCTTCATTAGACCTTGATAAAATTTAAATGGGACCACATGTGCGAGATGTGTGAGTGTGTGATGTCACATGAGAAGCAACAGCTTTCAAATAATTAAAAAAAACATTTATGATCGGTTCACCTACTAAAAAGTTTTGAGGTGACACAAATAAATTAAAAAATACAGTTATATTGACAACTTCCTCCTTTCCTTTTTTCCTTTTTGAAGTCGGTTAAAAATACGTCGAATTAAATATTGTTTCAGGAATAAACGCTAAAATCAGTAACAGCAACAAAAACAAGAAGTTACCAACTCTTTTAACCAAACTTAATCCACCGAAAACCTATTTCGCAACCAATGAGGCCTAAACTCTAAAACTTAAAGGAGTCCGAACAAAAAAAGGTTAATAAAACTCAAGCTAAAGTCTCGTTCATACCGCTATAAACAGTTTACTTCAATACCATCGTAAAAATTAAGAACCGAGGTTCAGTAATAAAAGCCTTTGTTAATATTTTTAATACGTAATACGTTCAAGGTCGCCAAAAGACTTATCGCATAAATTCTCTTATTAAATTCTGTGTACTTTATTTTATCACCATATGTAAAGTGGAGGACATAAATAAACTGTTTTGTTGAGGATATTAAAGAATGGGGAATTTTTAACTGCACCTCTATTTAGAAATTTAAGCAAACAAAATATCTTCACTAATAACCTACTGCAAAACAATATTACTCACCGTAAAACAAAAATACTGATTTGCACACAAATTATTCAATTAAATATAAAATAAGTGTGAATTAGTCCAAGAGCGAGCGAAGCGAGCTCGGGAGCTTAGGGCACTTTAGACCCTGCAGACAGAAATAGGAGCCCTGCGCAGCGGGGCTCCGTCGACTTTGTTTCGTTTCCCCCCCTCCCTTAAAACTTAAATATTTTGTTGCACTCGAAGAATTATTAGATTTACTTTTAGTTAACAGATAGTTATTCAGTAAAACAGTTAAGCTTTAAAGATCTAGCAGTATAGTATAATTCATTTATTTGATGAGCAAATTTAGTGTGCAATTCAGTATTTTTGGTAGTAATTTCGAATATTTTGATTGAAAAAAGGGGAATTACAGTTAAAGTATTAAATACCACCCTTAAAGAATACCTAGTTTGTAGTCAAACTGCGGTCAACGACGATAACCATATAAACGAGAGATGCATCGATCATAACAAAGAAAGTTATATCAGACATTTTTACAACAAATTTCTCTAGTACTTACCCTACAGTGCTGCAGTAGTAAAATATGTAATATGTATGTGTATATATGTTAGTAGGTATATACGACGTATACGACAGCCTCCTTTTCTTAGGAAACCAAAACTTTTCGTAGTCATATTTGGCGTAGCACGTTGACGTAGCACTTAGCTACGCCGTAGACGAAGTACTTCGTTTTCGAGAGAAAATGTTAAGAGAAGCCGATATAACGCTGCTTTCATTGCTTTCATCGCTGCTGAATTCATACAAAATAAGCAGGTATAATATAAATATCCTTCTCGCTAAAATAACGACGTACATAAATCAAATTCGTAAAATCCTATTACAACAAAACAGGAAACAAATAACCGAAATAAGTAGAATAAACATAAACACAAAAAGAGAAGAAATATTTCATTCTGATGAACGTAATATTGTCTACGGAGTTCCACAGGGAAGTATACTAGGACCACCGCTTTTTACGATTTACATAAATGACTTTCCAAAGGCAATAACGCATCCGGTGACACTGTTTGCGGATGACAGTACAATAACAATACCGTGTAATCAAAGAAATTTTTATAAACAGGACATAAATACAACATTAAATAAAACTATAGATTGGTTAGATAATAATAATTTAAAAATAAATTTAAGCAAGACGATGATTATGCATTTTAGTCAGCGAGTACTGACCTTTCCTAATTTTGACATAACATATAATAATATTACAATTGACACAGTTAACACAACCAAGTTACTAGGACTGTCAATAGACCGTAGTTTAAATTGGAAGACGCACATAGAAGCCCTAACTAAAAGAATAAGCAGTAGTGCGTACGCCTTGTACACACTATCTCGAACCGTTAATATAGATGCGCTCTTAACCGCTTACTACGGACTAACTGAATCGGTTCTCAGATATGGGGTTATCTTTTGGGGTAACTCAACGAATAAAGAATTTGCGTTTAAAGCACAAAAGAGATGCCTAAGAGCCATGTTTAAGTTAAAAACCACCGACAGTTGTAAGCCCTATTTCGTCCGTTATAAGATATTAACATTGCCATCTATTTATATTCTGGAAACGGTAATGTTTGTTAGAAATAATAGTGGCTTATTTTTACGTATGGCAGATGAATTTCCAAGAAACAGGCGTGATCAAAGTCAGCTCTGTCTGCATAGCAGTAGAACGGCACTTATGCGCAAAAGTGTTTTTTGCATGGCTCCAATTGTTTATAATAAGCTACCCAAAAGTTGGAGGGACCTTAATAATGTGCAACTGAAGAAACAATTAAAGTCGTTTCTAAGTACCAGGGCTTACTATAGTATTAGCGAATTTCTGGCAGAATCTTTCATTTTGACATAGATTGTTATTACCATTTTTGACAATAATTGTTTTTGATTATTTATTTTATTACAGGTTTTGACATACATTGTTTTTAATTTATTTTTTCTAAAATTGATTGATTTTTTACCATAGATTTGACATATTACATTAGACATATATTTTTTGACATTTTTAATTTTTACTGTTGACATTTGAAATTATATTTACATAGATTTGACATTTGCTTATTAACTATTTTTAGTATTGTTATTTTCTATTTCTTTTTACTGTTGACATTTGAAATTATTTTACATAGATTTGACATTTGCTTAATATTTTTGATATTGTTATTATTTATTTTTCTTTTACTGTTGACATTTGGAATTGTTTTTAAATAGATTTGACGTTTGCTTGATATTTTTGACATTTTTACTATATAATTTTTTGTTTTCTTTTTACTGTTGACATTTGGAATTATTTTATTTTTAAATTCGAATTAATTATTACAATTTTTTTTTCTTAATAATATTTGCACGCCATAGTATGGCAAACATGGCTGAATTTTTGTTTCTTTTTGTCATCCTGCATGCAAGTGTAATGATTTTTTGTATGTATACACATGTTTGGGCAAATAAATATATCTTATCTTATCTTATCTTAATCTTAACAAAACCCAAAGGCTCTCAAAACTAACCCTACGCCTTTAATAGGATCTAGTGGAGCAATAAATTAGTGGAACGAACATTAATACCAGTTTGAATTAGTGTTTCCCTACTAACCACACGATGAAAGTTATTAGTTTGCACTTCTGTTTGCGGATTGCACTTCAAACTGTACGTTAGAGAGACTATCAATTAAACATATTTAATTGATTCATGGATTTGTAGATAATGAGAAACGGGGATTCATTAAACTTCGTATTTACTTTTGAAGCATTTAATATTAGAATCTGCAGCGTCTTTGCATCGTAGTTCCGTTTCTAATAGTTACTAGTGCGACTGTCAGTCGTGAGTAGGAGTTTCATGTTTCAATCACGAGAACTGATCTTATATATTTTTGATTGGAAACTCAGTAATTATTACGTAACATCATTCATGTATTTCTTGAAGGGATAGACAGAATTAGGTATATATACGTTATTTTTTTATCCAAAAACAACAAGAAAGTATATAATAATCATAATTAATCAACACAGATTTATTTTATTTGTTGCAATAAATATATTTTTTCCAATTCCACTAATTATGATAAATTATACAAGTTTGTGTTGGGTTATTTATCTTAATTTATAACTTAATTGTTTGGAAGAAGAGTACAAACTTATTTAATTTGGGAAGTTCATTTATCAACGGGAAATGAAATTGAACGTTAATATTCGTCCAACGCCCTTATATCTGTTGATTTGTTTAAATTTATATAATTAGTTGAGTTTTCTTTTGTAAATCTTATCTTTGAAGAGGCACGTTGTTGAATAATAACAGCCACATATAAGTCAATATTCAAGGTTAAGTATGAAAAACACTTTTCACACCACCTTCTCAACAATGTCCAAATATATATCATGCAATTTCAACGTAAAGTAAAGCGTTACCTCTTAAAGGAGGTAAAGTTAGTATAGTGGTCAAACGCAAGACTAAAGTTAATAAATTTAAAAAAAAAATGTCTGAAACTTCCAAGGCAGTAAAGTGTTATGAATTTGGAACGTCAAATTTGTGTGGAAACGAATGTAAAACTCTAAGTAAAAAAGCTCCTATATGGCATTGTAAAGAGGTTTGTTCGAAAATCGAACTGGCCACCATAAACAGTACTCAAAAAAAAGAAGTTTTAACACCTTTGAGTACTGAAATAAACTCCACCACAACTTCCATAAATGTACAAAAATATTATTCTATCTTTCCGTAACTGGCAGAAAGGCAGAAAGGTTGAAGGAAATTGTGGCAGAAAGGTTGTGGAGTGGTGACGAACCGGAAAACGTTGCGTTGGAAGGCCTCCCACCAGATGGACCGATGACTTGGTGAAAGTTGCGGGGATCCGCTGGTTGCGAGAAGCACGGGACCGGTCAATGTGTCGACGCTTGGGGGAGGCCTATGTCCAGCAGTGGACGTCTTTCGGCTGATATGTTGATAATAATGAGACTGGGATGCGACACCACCTATTAAAGGCTATAATGGTGACAATCTAAGAAGACCATTGACGTTTCTCATTTTACATGCTGCGATAGCTTTGTACGTAAGAAATTGAAAAATCGAATTCATGATCCTAATTAATTACTACTTTACCCATACTCTGTAACAACGAGTATCATTCGCAAGCATCAAGTTTAATTATTACTAGCGGACGCCTCTAAAAAGATAAAAAGAAGCCTATGGCACCAGGGGATAGTGTAGCTCCCGAACGGTGAAAGAATTTTAGAAATCGGTCCAGTAGTTTCGGACCCTATTTGGTAAAAACAAACATACACACAAAAAAATCCTTCCTCTTTATAATATTGGTATAGATTAAGTACTTTTATAGCTGTCAAATCCGACTTCTTACATTGTCACGACTATAGGTAGGATGATAAAGACTCCTTTATATATAAAGTGAATATAAAGTCATGTCTTTATGGGATTCCATTTTGTGTGAGAGCTGGATGTGTACCCAGTTGATGAAAATAGGTTCTATTTAATTGCAAATAACCTTACACCACAGTAGTAATAAGTAATTATCTTTATTCACAGAGATTTTTACATTTTACAAGAATAGTGCTTAAAGTTAAAATACAGAAAAGTATAAGCATTTGAGGCTGAACTAGGCACAGCCTGTATTTCACAGGACGTGGGTGTACTATTCACATCATTGCCGAACCCTTCTTGGAACCCTGATTGTATAACCTTAATATTATTGAATAACAAGAATACCTTCTCAGAAACTGCTTCACGGTTGAATTGTTGCAATAATTATTCGCCAACAACATCAACGTAGTGTATCTGTAATTCAGTACGTTAACCATAATGTATGGAGTCAAATACTGTTTACTAACCAACACAAACAACATTGGTAGGTACATAATCACAACGGACCAACATAAGTGCCCCGTACCACGAAACCACCAAACTTTAACGCATACTAAAGTGCCCCCTTACCACGACACTACTCATTCCTCTTTTTAACTTGAACGTCTATGTTTGCCAAATGGCCGGGCCAAATCGTCCATAACACCAACTTTTCCTTTTTCGGGTCCTTTATGGTGAACAGAAAATTCAATTCCCATGGTATGGAAAAAATGTGAGATAACCCCGCTTTTGTATGCCAAAAAGTTTTGGGGTTTCGGTAGTGTCACGCTATTTGACGCCGTAGTTAAGTTTTAGAAACGATGATTTGTTAAGGGAGGGAAAGCCGTTATGAGTCATTTTGCGATCATAAAGTTATTAAATAGGGTCTGACACAAACGCCCATACTAAACTAAGTAATTTCTTGCAGTCATCATCATCTTCCTGCCGAGATTACTTGAGGTAGGCGCAATAGTTACGTTTCTTCTTACAATATCTTCGCTTAGAGCTTCGATTTTCTTACGTTGACAAAATTTGCATGATTTACAGATGACTTTCTTCATACTAAAGTCGTTTATTCAGATTATTATTATGACAAAGTCTAAATCAAATTTCAGTAAGGCCATTAACGGCACCTTTGAATGTCAAATATTTTAATTTACCAGTAATAAAAATTAGTTCTACCGTCCACTCGGAAAAGTAGCTTGTTGTGGAGAAGAACGGACAAGAAACAACACACTTCCTCTTTAAAAATATTACATCCATACATTAATTCACATACTTGAGGACGATGCACCTAGACAACACTTCACATTACGTATAAAGTATTACAAGCACTAATTTGATAAATAGAAACATGGTTCACACATGCTAACAAATATTGCAAACCTAGATAAAACACCTAATTCAACAACAACGGAACAGTGTTGGAGACAATTTCTTAAAAAAATGAAGTACAATAATTATAAATACATAAATTGACCAGTTTGATTATGTCTAGACTAAAGACTGCCCATCTTTCTTCAATGGGTAAGGTTTATGATTACGGTAAGGATCATAGCAGGTAGCTTTCTATAGTTTCTGTCTACCCCTATCGGAGAAATGGCGTGGGTTCATATATGTATGAGGTAATACCCAACATGTAACAAAAACCTACGCTAGTAATGCCTGCAATATTTACACACTAATTTATTAAAATTCTCAAAATATGCCACGAACCTTTTAATCAACACAGTGAAGCTTACAGTATTAATTATTATAATTCAGTACGTGCAAAAATTGCTATTTAATTAGATTTAAAACAATTAACTCAAAATAGCCGTTTATACAAAATTTATAAATTTTCTATTAAACTATGGATTTTGTTGCTATAAAAACTTTGTTATAAGCCGTTCACGTTACATTTTCCAAAAACAAACTCTTTCCATGAAATTTAGGTTTTCTAGAAATGGATTAATAACACACGAAATATTTTATTTTACTAATATAAACAAAACAGTTTCCATTAATGTATCAGCCAGTAACGACTACTATGAAATAATTATTTGATATTCATCAAAATAAGACTTTCTTTTAATCGCGTTTCTAATAATCGCAGACTCAATTTGACAAAAAATATCCTACTTGTGACAAGTTTCTGATATAAACTGATACCGAAATCACAATGTGACGAACGTTTTCTAAAACAAACATTGGCCTTAAATGCCTACCTACCGTTTCACAATTGCAAAATAAAAGCTTTCTAACAAAAAACAAAAAACCGACTTCCAAAACAAAACACTGCAAATTGAAAAATAACTTTCTTTTCCGGAGTCGGTACACAGTCGAACATAGATCTTCCTACTTTTTGGAACGTCGGTTAAAAATCGAAGCTAAATAAACTGTCTCTAAGTTCCACAGAGCTGCCATAAAGATCTTTATGTCAGGATTTATTCGGGTTCCATCTAAATCCTCCTTGGAACACGGAGGAGCAGATCCTTTAAGGTCCGCTTCCTAATTCGCTTTGTCAATAAGACTTAACAGGCTATTGTTTGACATGACACCTGCGTTGATGCTAGTACGGAAAATTCTAGCGTTGTAGAGGTAGAAGAAAACGGTTAATTCAAAAAATAAAAAAAACCTGACTTCTTGTTTAGGTCTTTGTAGTTCGCTTTAAAGCAGTCGGGTTTTTTGATTTTTTTAATTAACTTTTTAGTTAACATATTTTCTTTCGAATTAGGTACATTTAAACATATTTTTGTTATATATTTTTGAATATCCTTTTAAAACCCTTTATTTTGATACGCAACATGAAGGGTTCGGAAGAAAAAAAAATTGCCCCACACAATATGGCATCCAAAATCCGCCATTTTTCTATATTCCAATTTTAAACCAGTGACACTCGCAAGCTTAAGACGAATCGTTTGACGTAGGAATCATCAAAATCGACCAACGCTTTGGGTCTCTAGAATGTCACATAGGAACAAACATACATACATAGACCGATAGACGCATTAAGGGTAATGTGTTTATCAGTCTATGTATTTATGTTTATTATATGTCCTTCGGAAGTCGGGTAAAAAGCACGTAGGTGAAGATTATATCTTTATCTTGAGTCCGTTGGGTCCTCACGTATCTACTTAATACTGTTGTGAAAGCAACTTTTATATTGGCCAATTCATTTTCTAGTAAATAGTGGACTAATTCAGAGATATGTTGATGCTGAAAAAGTTGAAATGAAAAGACTTGATGAAAGGTTTTGCGTTTCGTATTACGTGGGTGGGTCTGAGGTGAATGAATTATGGTTAAGAGGTTTCTTTGAAAGTTAATCTTTTTCTACTTGTGTGGGTTTGAATGATTGTTTTGGTCGTTTTTCTAACATGAAAATTTTGATTCGTTTAAAAAGTCCAATTAAACTAGGACAAGATTGGTTTATGTGATGACGCTTGGGTGTGGTTCATATCCATCGGTCTTTCGATTGAAATTCTAATGATTATGAAACTTATTAAAATCATTTAAAACCTACCTACTCAGAAGGAACTGAAAATAATACCAAAAGAGACTTAAGGAGCATATTCACTGGTAGCATTCGTTCGTGAGCATTTGTAAACAAGCTATCGTAGGCGAGCAACAAATGCTTCCCAGCGAGCCCAGCATTCGGGTTCGAGCAAAACTATGAACGTTCAAGTCGAACATTCCCTTGCGAGCTTGGAGCATTCGAATACGATCTCGTTAAATGTCATTCATATCAAAATGTCGGATAGAGCGGTTAAGGCTGCAGCATTTTTGTTTTTTTTATGAACTCGAAGGTCACAAATACTTAAGATGAAGAAACTGTTGCATGCTTTACAAGTGGCCAGTAATATTTCTAAATTGTGCAGGATCAGGGTTTGTGTGTCCAAAATGAAGCAACTTGAAGATTTTCAATTTGATTTATATTGTTTAAAATATATATTTGTTACAAATTAGCCGTGGCTGTTTGGCGGCTCGCAAAGGAAGAGTGAATATGAAGACATTTTGAATGACGGAGGCGCGAGTGAGCGAGTGACCGAGAGGTTGAGTGGTGAGCGACCGAAGGAAAGACTGCATCCGATATCCTCCTCTTCTTATCAGTGATAGATGGCGTGGACAACATACATACTCATTAATTTCATCATCTGAGTACTCGCTTTCGAGAACGCTCGGCTCAACGTCCACACCACTCGAATATTCGACGTCGAATGCTAATTACCAGTGAATCCTCCTTAAAACAATTGGCTAAAACATACGCGTTTTCAGCAACAAAAGGAAATCTATTTATTTCATACTTTACCATAATTACGGAGGGCTTTTAGCGCATTAATATGCTAACGTTACGAGGACACTGGCTCACACTCGGGTAGCCATAAAATCTTCACATTTTTGGACACAAAGGACCCACAACAAAAGCCTGGTCACTCAATAAGACAAAATCCCTGGCCTTTTTTTTCGGGCGCCCATCTTTTTTATAAAAAATATTGATACATGAAAGTGTGAAAAATAATTTGGTTTTAAACTATGAATAAAAACAAAAATTGTACTAAAACAAATAAATTGAATCCAAGGGCTGACTTTTACCTTGGTCAGAGAATAAGCGTTGCCATCGAAAGTGGCAATGTCTCCAGTCTTTTGGGCACAAGAAATGTTTTTTTTTTTTTTATTATAATTCACATTTCAAAAAGTCTGATTGACATCTACTCGATGTGAATCTTACATGCACATACACTTACACTTACTATTAAATAAATTAAAACAAATCAAATCAAAACTAGATCAAAATTAAATTAAAATTAACCGACTATAAAATTAAATCAAAATAAAATTAAAATAAACCAAAATCAAATCATCATTACAATAAAATTAAAATAAAATAAAGAAAATTGAATTAAAATATAAAAAAACAACCATAACGTTAACTAAAATCAATAATAAATTTAAATCAAGATAAGTCAAATAAAAAAGAAAATATAGGTTTATAAATTAAATCAAACATAGGTACCTAATATTAAATTAAATTAACAATTAAATTAAACTAAATTTAATCAAAATTACATCTACAATCATAACATAAAACAAATTTAAAAGAAATAAAACAAATTTAAATTAAATTAAACAAATTCAAAATAAAAAAATAACTTCGAACAAGTAGTTAAACAATTAAATCTCTGAGTTTGCATCTCACTGAAGCTACTGAACCGGCAAAGATATCTATTTCGCCACGAATGGAGTTGGCAAGAGAAAGCATTCGGCATATGGGTGAAAAATTACCTATGTTAGTTCGACTATGAGGCAGGATGAAAGTTCTACGGTTAATTAGTCGGCTACCACTACGTGGGATACTTATTGTCACTTTCTCCAAGAGCTCGGGAGAATCGATTAGGCCATTAATTAATTTATAAATAAACATGAAATCTAATTATTTCCTACGTGCACTCAAAGATTTGACCTTATAATGACTCAACCTGGTTTTATATGAGTTCAGACTACGACATCTGTTATCTGAGTAACATAGATGATATTGAAACCTTTTTTGCACGCGTTCAATCCGATCCAAATGTACCTGATAGAACGGGTTCCACACCGTACTACAATACTCCAGAATACTGCGAATAATACTGTTGTAAATGGTAATTGTCAGAATTGGTTCTCTAAAAATTTTCATCTCTCTGACGATGAAACCCGATAATTTAGATGCCCGACTAATCATTTGGTCGTAATGATTTCTAAAACTTAATCTGCTATCTACTTAAACTCCAAGGTCCCTAATAGTATCCACCTCTTGGAGAGGGCTGTTATTAATTGAATAATAAGTTATACATGTTTTCCTTTTCCTGCTGAATTTAATGAAATAACATTTATTTTTATTTAGAGACATTTTATTTTGTAAGCACGCAACAGTTGACAGCGATGTAGAGGAGTTCGGAGGAGTCGACGCCATATTTTATATTAGTTTATTTTTAGGCTTAGTTAGTTAGTAGTTTTTAATTTAAGAGTATAATGTATGTAACTATACTTAATTAATTATTTTATATACTGCGTATAGTTTAAATTATGTAAATAAATATCGAAATGTGTAGGTACTTACTAAAATGTGTAAAATGTATTACATCATGTATAAGTTATAATATGAATTTGAAAGTGCTGACTTCATTCCTAGCGTTATAATTTATTATTATTACATACTTCTAATAATATAAATGTATTCAGTATCATGAAACTTCTAAGAAATCTTTTTGTGTAATATGTCGAAGTTACCTAAATAAACTTCTCTTTATAGATTTGATCAAAGTCAGCAGTATCTACGTAGATATTTATTAAAGACTATTTTGACGTAGACGAATTCGTTGCCAAAAATATACATATATAATATCACGCTTGTATGCTTGAGACATTAAGCAGAGGTGCACAAATAGTGCGTCCACATTACGCCAGTTATATTTCATCATCATCATCAGCCTTATAATGTTCCCACTGCCGAAAAACTAGCATCCTCTCTGTGAGAGTGGTAATGGGCATTAATCCACCACACATGCCCAGTGCGGGTTGGTGGATCACATATCTTCCCTCACTGTTTTAAGAGCAGCGGTGATGATTTTTATATTTATTTTTATTCGTTTTAGGCTCGCGTTTGACCACTAACTCGCCTGATGTTAAGTGATGATGTGGTCGAAGGTGAAGCACGCTTGCCTTGAAAAAACCTATTCACTCTTGACTTGAAGACCCCTAATTTGTACAAATCAGGAAACACAGACGCCGGGAATTCCGCTCCTTAGCTGTACGCACAATGAAAGTATTTTCAAAACGCTTTGTGCATATGGCTGGGAATCCACCATGTGCCGATGGCGCATTGCCGTACGTCTTGTAGTCCGATGATGGAAAGGGCTAGGCGGAATCAAATTGTGCAGTTCCATCGCACACTTCCCGACATGTAAAAGATAGAAAACCGACAGGCTGGCAACCCGTCGTCGGTGTTCAAAGCTCTGGAGCTATGAGTCGACTAGCGCATCGTCGCAGATCAGTCTCTTGGCCCGTCATTCAATCAACTTAAGTGCATCAAGTTGGTATTTACACAAAGTAAAGCGCCTGCCTGGGTTCGAACTCACGACTCACGACACGTAAGTCGGGGCCGTTACCACTGGGCTGCCACTGCTTACTAGTTCTAGTCAGTTATATTTAAGACTCATGTAATAGGGGTGAGCCGATTGTCAATAACCAGGCACTAGTCCAGTCCAGACTCCAGGCTACTACAAAGAAATTTCAGATGAAAAATTTAAGTAACAACTTGCCGACCCGTAATCGAACACAGATTCTTGCAGAAAATTGAATAGAAGGATGAGTTTAAATGTTTGTAAACGCAGCCACGATACAAAAATAAATTCCTAGTGAGGGACAAAGTAAAAAAAAAACTAAAAACTTTTTTACAAAAAAATTCAACCAACTGGCAAATCAAAATACTGCAAAGTAAAAAATAACGTTTATTTCGGAATTCGTCACTTTGCAGTATTTTTATTTTCAAGTCGGTAGTTTTTTTTTGTTAAAACGTTTTTATTATTCACTTTTTAGTTGTGGTACAAAATCTATAATGCCCACAGTTATGGCAGAATAGATTACCCGAATAACATGAAACTTGAACACATACGGTGAAATAAGAGTGTACCAGGGTGAACTGTACACATCTGCATACTCTTTTAGAGCGTACCGGCGTGATGTTGTGTTAAGAAATGATGTTAACAATAAATAGACAGTCGATTGCAGCAATCCCTAGAGTTTTGCCGTCATATATTGAAGAGTTCAGTTATATATCTCCGAAGTTAAATGGGACCACTTGAGAAGCATCAGCTTTCCAATATAAAAAAGAATCATTAAAATCGGTTCACCTAGTACAAAAATTTATTTAAAACAAAACGAAAACTTAAAATAAAATACACTCGCATTGAGAACCTCCTCATTATTGAAGTCGGTTAAAAATTCGTCAAACTAAATATTGTTTCAGGAATAAATGCTAAAATCAGAAAAAACAACAAACACAAGAAGTTACCAACTCTTTTTACCAAACTTAATCCACCGAAAACCCATTTCGTAACCAATGAGGCCTAAACTCTAAAACTTAAAGGAGTCCGAACAAAAAAAGGTTAATAAAACTCAAGCTAAAGTCCCGTTCATACCGCTATAAACAGTTTACTTCAATACCATCGTAAAAATGAAGAACTGAGGTTCAGTAATAAAAGCCTTTGTTAATATTTTTAATACGTAATACGTTCAGGGTCGCCAAAAGACTTATCGCATAAATTCTCTTATTAAATTCTGTGTACTTTAGTTTATCACCATATGTAAAGTGGAGAACATAAATAAACTGTTTTGTTGAAGATATTAAAGTATGAAAGATGTTTGTAGTCGAACTGTGGTCAACAACGATAACCATATAAACGAGAGATGCATCAGAACAAAGAAAGTTATATCAGACATTTTTACAACATATTTCTTTAGTACTTACCCCACAGTGCTGCAGTAGTAAAATATGTAATATGTTAGTAGGTATGTAACGAAGTATACGACAGGCTCCGCTTCTTAGGAAACCAAAACTTTTCGTAGTCATATTTGGGTAGCACGGTGACGTAGCACTTAGCTACGCCGTAGCAAAAAGCTACGCCGTAGACGCAGAACTTCGTTATCGAGAGATAATGTTAAGAGAAGCTGATATAACGCTGCTATTCATACAAAATAAGTAGGTATAACATGAATATCCTTCTCGCTAAAATAACGACGTACATAAATCAAATTCATAAAATCCTATTACAACAAAACCCAAAGGCTCTCAAAACTAACCCTACGCCTTTAATAGGATCTAGTGGAGCAATAAATTAGTGGAACGAACATTAATACCAGTTTGAAATAGTGTTTCCCTACTAACCACACGATGAAAGTTATTAGTTAGCACTTCTGTTTGCGGATTGCACTTCAAACTGTACGTTAAAGAGACTATCAATTAAACATATTTAATTGATTCATGGATTTGTAGATAACGAGAAACGGGGATTCATTAAGCGTCGTATTTACTTTTGAAGCTTTTAATATTAGAATCTTCAGCTTCTTTGCATCGTATTTAGTTCCGTTTCTAATAGTTACTAGTGCGACTGTCAGCCGTGAGTAGGAGTTTCCTGTTTCAATCACGAGAACTGATCTTATATATTTCTGTATGGAAAATCAGCAATTTTTACGTTACATCATTCATGTATATCTTGAAGGGAAAGACAGAAGTAGGTATATATTAGTAGATTATTAACCAAGGGGATAAAGCATGTCTGTCTTCTGTCGCGGGGGATGATTTTAATCGCGAGCGTAACGAAGGACTAGAGGTTTACTCCCGAGCGTAGCGAGGTTGTTAAAAACTTAAATCACGAGCGAAGCGAGGGATTTAAGACGAGTCCTGAGTGTAGCGATGGATTTAAGTTCACCCAAGACTAAGAAAGCTTTATCACCGAGGAAAATACTCTACTTTCCGTAACATTTGCGAAAAAATTAACACAATAATAATATGAGATAAGCATTTATAAAAAATAATGACAATTAAAAGTAAAATAAACTTAACGTTTATGTATTTGAAGAAAACAAAAACGCGGCAAATGCCTAGACTAATATTTTTATGTCGGAAAAGCAAAGGCATCAAGCTCATACGGCCTCGTCGGTTTTCGTAATTTTATTTAATAATCATAACTGCATAATAAATGCGTATTCCTTTTTCAAAAAGATGTATAATGCTTAATATACAAACTCAATGGTGTAAACACAGAGGTAGTTCAGTATAAATTTCGGTAAGTATTCCAAATATAAATCACATTCTCCCCCTAGAGGTTGAATGAAATTCAGTACAATTTTCTTTCCCTGTTTTTAACGTTTAAAACAGATTAAAAACTACTATCGTTATGTTCGCTTTTTGTGGCATAGAATGTCACTTTTTTGAGCAAGTGGTACGAAAACGTCATTTTTGTACCCAAAAACAACAAGAAATTAAATAATAATCATAATTAATCAACACAGATTTATTTTATTGTTTCAATATTTTATTTTTTTTCCTATTCCACTAATTATGACAAATGATACAAGTTTGTGTTGGGTTATTTATCTAAATTTATAACTCGATTGTTTGGAAGGAGAGTCCAAACTTATTTAATTTGGGAAGTTCATTTATCAACGGCGAATGAAATTGAACGTTAAGTCCTGTCTGTTGATTTGTTAAAATTTATATAATTTGTTTTGTTTTAAATAACATTTTTATTTTTTTTAACTTCCAAGGGAGTAAAGTGATTTGAATTTGGAACGTCACTTTTTTGTGGGAACCAATATAAAAATCGAAGTAAAAAATGCCCATATAGCATTATTTAGAGGTTCGTTCGAAAATTTAATTGACACCATAAACAGAACTAAAAAAAACCGGCCAAGTGCGAGTCGGACTCGCGCACGAAGGGTTCCGTACTTGGTAAATTGCTGTTAACGATTTATAACGTATTAAAAAAAAACTACTTACTAGATCTCGTTCAAACCAATTTTCGTTGGAAGTTTATATGGTAATGTACATAACATATTTTTTTGAGTTTTATCATTCTCTTATTTTAGAACTTACAGGGGGGGGGGACGCATTTTACCACTTTGGAAGTGTCTCTCGCGCAAACTATTCAGTTTAGAAAAAAATGATATTAGAAACCTCAATATAATTTTCGAAGACCTATTCATAGATAAACACGTATGTATGGGTTTGATAAAAAAAAAAATAGTTTCAGTTTCATGTATTTTAGTTTTTTTTCTTATTTTGAGTGAAAATCTTATTGCGGTTCACAGAATACATCGTGTTCTGGTGTATCTGGCAGGCCCTAAAAAGAGGTTTCAACACCTTTGAGTACTGAAATAAACTCCACCACAACTTCCATAAATGTACAAAAATGTTATTCTATCCTTTCATAATTGGACTCATGTGTCCAACATCAATATAAACTTTTAATGTATATTAATTACAAAATAAATACTTAATTTACGGAGTCCTGGCTTTACATTGTTACGCAGAAGATGTGAAAAGTAGATTATGCACTTTGGGATAAAGCCTGTCTTCGTCTTGGGCAGCTTGAACATCTCGCTTTACTCAGGGCGTTTCGCTCGGGGTTCATTATAACACTCGTGCTTGAATCCCTTGGTGCATAATCTACTATTGTCTTCCATTTGTAGATCACAGTTTGTGGACAGCCGTTATGGTAGTCAGTAGCTCGAAAATCTGGCAACCAGACTTACAAGACAGGGGTATCGGGAGTACTTATATACATAGCATTTTAAATTTAATTTATGATATTGGTTACCTCTGTGTTAATTTTTGACATTGTAAGGGTTTAAAGTTCTGACATTGAATGCGTTTTAATTTTAAATTTATGTCATTTTATACCTTTTCTTAATTTATGAAATTTTTGACCATTTTTTAATTTATGACATTGAATACGTTTTACATTTTTTTATTTATAATAGTGTATTTTAGATTATAAATAAAAAAATGATTTTACAATAATATCTAAAAAAAAATATTTTAGATATTATTGTAATTATAATTTTGCATACCTAAATTGGTGGAACACGGTTGACTGCGCATTCACCTGACATCTTGATGTGTATTTTTATGTACTGTGTTAAGCAATAAATGAATTTGAATTTGAGTTTTAGAGGTCAGATAGGCAGTCACAGCATGTAAAAAACTCGTATTCTGTTGCATTTGGTTAGCCTGGTATGCGACACCAACACAATTAGGATAGGCTATTATCGTGACAATCTAAGAAGTCCGATGACCTTTCTCATTTTACATGCCACGATAACTTTGTAAATGGAAAAATGTACTAAGAAATTGAATAATCGAATTCATAATCCTAATTAATTATTATGTTACCCATACATAATATTGATGCTTAGGAATGATGCTCGTTGTTATAGAACAACGAGCATCATTCCTAAGCATCAAGTTTAATTATTATTAAATATTTTGATAGCTGTCAAATCAGACTTCTTAGATTGTCACGACTATAGGTAGGATGATAATGACTCTTTTATAGGTAAGTGAATTATTATACAGCCATGTCTTTATGAAGTTCCATTCTGTGTGTGGCATGGATACACAGTGTACACAGTGAGTACACAGTTGATAACAATAGGCTCCCCTTAATAAAAATAAACTTACACAACAGTGGGCAAGTAATAAGTAATACTCTTTATTCACAGAAATGTGTACATTTTACAAAAATAGTGTTTGAAGTTAAAAACCCAAAATAAAAGCATTTCAGGCAGAACTAGGCATAACCTGTATTTCACAGAACGTGGGTGTACTGTATATATAATTGCCGAACCCTTCTTGGAACCCTGATATAACATTAATATTATTGAATAACAAGAATACCTTCTCAGAAACTGCTTCACAGTTGAATTGTTACAACAATTATTCGCCAACAATATCAACGTAGTGTATCTGTAATTCAGTAAGTTAACCATGATGTATGGAGTCTAATACTGTTTACAAACCAACACAAACAACATCGGTACGTACATAATCACAACGGACCAACATAAGTGCCCCGTACCACGAAACCACCAAACAATTACGCATACTAAAGTGCCCCCATACCACGACACCATACTCATTCCTTTTTTTAACATGAACGTCAATGTTTGCCAAATGGCCGGGCCAAATCGTCCATAACACCAACTTTTCCTTTACGGGTCCTTTATGGTGAACAGAAAATTCAATTCCCATGGTATGGAAAAAATGTAAGCTAGCCCCGCTTTTGTACGCCAAAAAGTTTTGGGGTTTCGGCAGTGTCACGCTATTTGGCGCCGTAGTTAAGTTTTAGGAACTATGATTTGTTAAGGGAGGGAAAGCCGTTATGAGCCATTTTGCGACCATAAAGTTATTAAATAGGGTCTGACAGAAACGCCCGTACTAAATTAAATCATTTCTTACAGTCATCATCAACTTCCTGCCGAGGTTACTTGAGGTCAGAACAATAGTTACGTTTTTTCTTCCATTTTCTTCGCTCAGAGCTTCGATTTTCTTACGTTGACAAAATTTGCATGACTTACAGATGACTTTCTTAATACTAAAGTCGTTTATTCAGATTATTATTATAACAAAGTCAAAATCTAATTATTTATTTCAGGAAGGCCATTAACGGCAATTTTGAACGTAAAATATTTTAATTTACCAGTAATAAAAATATGTTCTACCGTCCACTCGGAAAAGTAGCTTGTTATGGAGAAGAACGGACTAGAAGTAACACACTTCCTCTTTAAAAATATTACATCCATACATTAATTCACATACTTGAGGACGATGCACCTAGACAACACTTCACATTACGTATAGGTATAAAGTATTACAAGCACTAATTTGATAAATAGAAACATGGTTCACACATGCTTACAAATATTGCAAACCTAGATAAAACACCTAATTCAACAACAACGGAACAGTTTTGGAGACAATTTCTTAAAAAAAAAGAAGTATAATAATTATAAATACATAAATTGACAAGTTTGATTATGTCTAGACTAAAGACTGCCCATCTTTCTTCAAGGTGTAAGGTTTATGATTACGGTAAGGATCATAGCAGGTAGCTTTCTATAGTTTCTGTCTACCCCTATCGGAGAAATGGCGTGGGTTCATATATGTATGAGGTAATACCCAACATGTAACAAAAACCTACGCTAGTAATGCTTGCAATATTTACACACTAATTTATTAAAATTCTCAAAATATGCCACGAACCTTTTAATCAACACAGTTAAGCTTACACTATTAATTATTATAATTCAGTACGTGCAAAAATTGCTATTTAATAACAATTAACTCAAAATAGCCGTTTATACAAAATTTATAAATTTTCTATTAAACTACAGATTTTGTTGCTATAAAAACTTTGTTATAAGCCGTTCACGTTACATTTTCCAAAAACAAACTCTTTCCATGAAATTTAGGTTTTCTAGAAATGGATTAATAACACACGAAATATTTTATTTTACTAATATAAACAAAACAGTTTCCATTAATGTATCAGCCAGTAACGACAACTATGAAATTATTATTTGATATTCATCAAAATAAGACTTTCCCTCTGTTTCTAATAATCGCAGACTCAATTTGACAAAAATATCCTACTTGTGACAAGTTTCTGATATAAACTGATACCGAAATCACAATGTGACGAACGTTTTCTAAAACAAACATTGGCCTTAAATGCCTACCTACCGTTTCACAATTGCAAAATAAAAGCTTTCTAACAAAAAAAAAACCGACTTCCAAAACAAAACACTGCAAATTGAAAAATAACTTTCTTTTCCAGAGTCGGTACACAGTCGACCATAGATCTTCCTACTTTTTGGAACGTCGGTTAAAAATCGAAGCTAAATAAACTGTCTCTAAGTTCCACAGAGCTACCATAAAGATCTTTATGTCAGGATTTATTCGGGTTCCATCTAAATCCTCCTTGGAACACGGAGGAGCAGATCCTTTAAGGTCCGCTTCCTAATTCACTTTGTCAATAAGACTTAGCAGGCTATTGTTTGACATGACACCTGTGTTGATGCTAGTACGGAAAATTCTAGCGTTGTAGAGGTAGAAGAGAAAAGTTAATTCAAAAAATAAAAAAAACCTGACTTCTTGTTTAGGTCTTTGTAGTTCGCTTTAAAGCAGTCGGGTTTTTTGATTTTTTGAATTAACTTTTTAGTTAACATATTTTCTTTCGAATTAGGTACATTTAAACATATTTTTGTTATATATTTTTGAATATCCTTTTAAAACCCTTTATTTTGATACGCAACATGAAGGGTTCGGAAGAAAAAAAAAATTGGCCCACACAATATGGCATCCAAAATCTGCCATTTTTTTATATTCCAATTTTAAGCCAGTGACACTCGCAAGCTTAAGACGAATCGATTGACGTAGGAATCATTAAAATCGACCAACGCTTTGGGTCTCTAGAATGTCACATAGGAACAAACATACATACATAGACTTATAAACGCATTTAGGGTAATGTGTTTATCAGTCTATGTATTTATGTTTATTATATGTCCTTTGGAAGTCGGCAAAAAAGCACGTAGGTGAAGATTACATCTTTTTCTTGAGTCCGTTGGGTCCTCACGTATCTACTTAATACGGTTGTCAAAGCAACTTTTATATTGGCCAATTCATTTTCTAGTAAATAGTGGACTAATTCAGAGATATGTTGATGCTGAAAAAGTTGAAATGAAAAGACTTGATGAAAGGTATTGCGTTTCGTATTACGTAGATGGGTCTGAGGTGAATGAAGTATGTTTAAGAGGTTTCTTTGAAAGTTCATCTTTTTCTACTTGTGTGGGTTTTCTACATGATTGTTTTGGTCGTTTTTCTAACATGAAAATTTGGATTCGTTTAAAAAGTCCAATTAAACTAGGACAAGATTGGTTTATGTGATGACGCTTGGGTGTGGTTTATAACCATCGGTCTTTCGATTGAAATTCTTATGATTATGAAATTTTATTAAAATCATTTAAAACCTACCTACTCTGAAGCAACTGAAAATAATACCAAAAGAGACAAGGAGCGTACTCACTGGTAGCATTCGTTCGTGAGCATTTGTAAACAAGCTATCGTAGGCGAGCAACAAATGCTTCCCAGCGAGCCCAGCATTCGGGTTCGAGCAAAACTATGAACGTTCAAGTCGAACATTGCCTTGCGAGCTTGGAGCATTCGAATACGATCTCGTTAAATGTCAATCATATCAAAATGTCGGATAGAGTGGTTATGGCTGCAGCATTTTTGTTTTTTTTATGAACTCGAAGGTCACAAATACTTAAGATGAAGAAACTGTTGCATGCTTTACAAGTGGCCAGTAATATTTCTACATACATACTCATTAATTTCATCATCTGAGTACTCGCTTTCGAGAACGCTCGGCTCAACGTCCACACCACTCGAATATTCGACGTCGAATGCTAATTACCAGTGAATCCTCCTTAAAACAATTGGCTAAAACATACGCGTTTTCAGCAACAAAAGGAAAACTATTTATTTCATACTTTACCATAATTACGGAGGGCTTTTAGCGCATTAATATGCTAACGTTACGAGGACACTGGCTCACACTCGGGTAGCCATAAAATCTTCACATTTTTGGACACAAAGGACCCACAACAAAAGCCTGGTCACTCAATAAGACAAAATCCCTGGCCTTTTTTTTCGGGCGCCCATCTTTTTTATAAAAAATATTTATACATGAAAGTGTAAAAACTAATTTGGTTTTAAACTATGAATAAAAACAAAAATTTGTACTAAAACAAATAAATTGAATCCAAGGGCTGACTTTTACCTTGGTCAGAGAATAAGCGTTGCCATAGAAAGTGGCAATGTCTCCAGTCTTTTGGGCACAAGAAATGTTTTTTTTTTTTTTATTATAATTCACATTTCAAAAAGTCTGATTGACATCTACTCGATGTGAATCTTACATGCACATACACTTACACTTACTATTAAATAAATTAAAACAAATCAAATCAAAACTAGATCAAAATTAAATTAAAATTAACCGACCGTAAAATTAAATCAAAATAAAATTAAAATAAACCAAAATCAAATAATCATTACAATAAAATTAAAATTAAATAAAGTAAATTGAATTAAAATTAAAAAAAAAAACAACCATAACGTTAACTAAAATCAATAATAAATTTAAATCAAGATAAGTCAAATAAAAAAGAAAATATAGGTTTATAAATTAAATCAAACATAGGTACCTAATATTAAATTAAATTAACAATTAAATTAAACTAAATTTAATCAAAATTACATCTACAATCATAACATAAAACAAATTTAAAAGAAATAAAACAAATTAAATTAAACAAATTCAAAATAAAAAAATAACTTCGAACAAGTAGTTAAACAATTAAATCTCTGAGTTTGCATCTCACTGAAGCCACTGAACCGGCAAAGATATCTATTTCGCCACGAATGGAGTTGGCAAGAGAAAGCATTCGGCATATGGGTGAAAAATTACCTATGTTAGTTCGACTATGAGGCAGGATGAAAGTTCTACGGTTAATTAGTCGGCTACCACTACGTGGGATACTTATTGTCACTTTCTCCAAGAGCTCGGGAGAATCGATTAGGCCATAAATAATTTATAAATAAACATGAAATCTAATGATTTCCTACGTGCACTCAAAGATTTGACCTTATAATGACTCAACCTGGTTTTATATGAGTTCAGACTACGACATCTGTTATCTGAGTAACATAGGTGATATTGAAACCTTTTTTGCACGCGTTCAATCCGATCCGAGTGTACCTGATAGAACGGGTTCCACACCGTACTACAATACTCCAGAATACTGCGAATAATACTGTTGTAAATGGTAATTGTCAGAATTGGTTCTCTAAAAATTTTCATCTCTCTGACGATGAAACCCGATAATTTAGATGCCCGACTAATCACTTGGTCGTAATGATTTCTAAAACTTAATCTGCTATCTACTTAAACTCCAAGGTCCCTAATAGTATCCACCTCTTGGAGAGGGCTGTTATTAATTGAATAATAAGTTATACATGTTTTCCTTTTCCTGCTGAATTTAATGAAATAACATTTATTTTTATTTAAAGACATTTTATTTTGTAAGCACGCAACAGTTGACAGCGATGTAGAGGAGTTCGGAGGAGTCGACGCCATATTTTATATTAGTTTATTTTTAGGCTTAGTTAGTTAGTAGTTTTTAATTTAAGAGTATAATGTATGTAACTATACTTAATTAATTATTTTATATACTGCGTATAGTTTAAATTATGTAAATAAATATCGAAATGTGTAGGTACTTACTAAAATGTGTAAAATGTATTACATCATGTATAAGTTATAATATGAATTTGAAAGTGCTGACTTCATTCCTAGCGTTATAATTTATTATTAATACATACTTCTAATAATATAAATGTATTCAGTATCATGAAACTTCTAAGAAATCTTTTTGTGTAATATGTCGAAGTTACCTAAATAAACTTCTCTTTATAGATTTGATCAAAGTCAGCAGTATCTACGTAGATATTTATTAAAGACTATTTTGACGTAGACGAATTCGTTGCCAAAAATATACATATATAATATCACGCTTGTATGCTTGAGACATTAAGCAGAGGTGCACAAATAGTGCGTCCACATTACGCCAGTTATATTTCATCATCATCATCAGCCTTATAATGTTCCCACTGCCGAAAAACTAGCATCCTCTCTGTGAGAGTGGTAATGGGCATTAATCCACCACACATGCCCAGTGCGGGTTGGTGGATCACATATCTTCCCTCACTGTTTTAAGAGCAGCGGTGATGATTTTTATATTTATTTTTATTCGTTTTAGGCTCGCGTTTGACCACTAACTCGCCTGATGTTAAGTGATGATGTGGTCGAAGGTGAAGCACGCTTGCCTAGAAGAAACCTATTAACTCTTAACTTGAAGACCCCTAAGTTGTACATATCAGGAAACACAGACGCCGGCAGGGAATTCCGCTCCTTAGCTGTACGCACAATGAAAGCATTTTCAAAACGCTTTGTGCATATGGCTGGGAATCCACCATGTGCCGATGGTGCATTGCCTTACATCTTGTAGTCCGATGATGGAAGGGGCTAGGCAGAATCAAATTGTGCAGTTCCATCGCACACTTCCCGAAATGTAACAGATAGAAAACCGACAGGCTGGCAACCCGTCATCGGTGTTCAAGGCTCTGGAGCTATGAGTCGACTAGCGCATCGTTGCCGATCAGTCTCTTGGCCCGTCATTCAATCAACTTAAGTGCATCAAGTTGGTATTTACACAAAGTAAAGCGCCTGCCTGGGTTCGAACGCACGACTCACGACACGTAAGTCGGGGCCGTTACCACTGGGCTACCTCTGCTTACTTGTTCTAGTCAGTTATATTTAAGACCCATGTAATAGGGGGCGAGCCTTTTGTCAATAACCAGGCACTAGTCCAGTCCAGACTCCAGGCTACTACAAAGAAATTTCAGATGAAAAATTTAAGTAACAACTTGCCGACCCGTAATCGAACACAGATTCTTGCAGAAAATTGAATAGAAGGATGAGTTTAAATGTTTGTAAACGCACCCACGATACAGAAATAAATTACTAGTATGGGGCAAAGTAAAAAAAAAAACTAAAAACTTTTTACAAAAAAAATACAACCAACTGGCAAATAAAAATACTGCAAAGTAAAAAATAACTTTAATTTCGGAATTCTTCACTTTGCAGTATTTTTATTTTCAAGTTGGTTGTATTTTTTTGTTAAAACGTTTTTACTATTCACTTTTTAGTTGTGGTATAAAATCAATAATGCCCACAGTTATGACAGAAAAGATAACCCGAATAACATGAAACTTGAACACATACGGTGAAATAAGAGTGTACCAGGGTGAACTGGACACATCTGCATACTCTTTTAGAGCGTACCGGCGTGATGTTGTGTTATGAAATGATGTTAACAATAAACAGACAGTCGATTGCAGCAATCCCTAGAGTTTTGCCGTCATATATTGAAGAGTTCTTATATATATCTCCGAAGTAAAATAGGACCACATGAGAAGCGTCAGCTTTCCAATATAAAAAGAATCATTAAAATCGGTTCACCTAGTAAAAAGATTTAGTTAACACAAATAAAAACTTAAAATAAAATACACTCGCATTGAGAACCTCCTCATTATTGAAGTCGGTTAAAAATTCGTCAAACTAAATATTGTTTCAGGAATAAATGCTAAAATCAGAAACAACAACAAACACAAGAAGTTACCAACTCTTTTAACCAAACTTAATCCACCGAAAACCCATTTCGTAACCAATGAGGCCTAAACTCTAAAACTTAAAGGAGTCCGAACAAAAAAAGGTTAATAAAACTCAAGCTAAAGTCCCATTCATACCGCTATAAACAGTTTACTTCAATACCATCGTAAAAATGAAGAACTGAGGTTCAGTAATAAAAACCTTTGTTAATATTTTTAATACGTAATACGTTCAGGGTCGCCAAAAGACTTATCGCATAAATTCTCTTATTAAATTCTGTGTACTTTATTTTATCACCATATGTAAAGTGGAGGACATAAATAAACAGTTTTGTTGAAGATATAAAAGTATGAAAGATGTTTTTGGTTGAACTGCTGTCAACGACGGTAACCATATAAACGAGAGATGCATCATAACAAAGAAAGTTATATCAGACATTTTTACAACAAATTTCTCTATTACTTACCCCACAGTGCTGCAGTAGTAAAATATGTAATATGTTAGTAGGTATATAGCGACTTATACGACAGCCTCCTTTTCTTAGGAATTCAAAACTTTTCGTAGTCATATTTGGCGTAGCACGGTGACGTAGCACTTAGCTACGCCGTAGCAAAAAGCTACGCCGTAGACGAAGTACTTCGTTTTCGAGAGATAATGTTAAGAGAAGCCGATATAACGCTGCTATTCATACAAAATAAGCAGGTAAAACATGAATATCCTTCTCGCTAAAATAACGACGTACATAAATCAAATTCATAAAATCCTATTACAACAAAACCCAAAGGCTCTCAAAACTAACCCTACGCCTTTAATAGGATCTAGTGGAGCAATAAATAGTGGAACGAACATTAATACCAGTTTGAAATAGTGTTTCCCTACTAACCACACGATGAAAGTTATTAGTTAGCACTTCTGTTTGCGGATTGCACTTCAAACTGTACGTTAGAGAGACTATCAATTAAACATATTTAATTGATTCATGGATTTGTAGATAACAAGAAACGGGGATTCATTAAGCTTCGTATTTACTTTTGAAGCTTTTAATATTAGAATCTTCAGCTTCTTTGCATCGTATTTAGTTCCGTTTCTAATAGTTACTAGTGCGACTGTCAGCCGTGAGTAGGAGTTTCATGTTTCAATCACGAGAACTGATCTTATATATTTCTGTATGGAAACTCAGCAATTTTTACGTTACATCATTCATGTATATCTTGAAGGGATAGACAGAAGTAGCTATATATTAGTAGATTATTAACCAAGGGGATAAAGCATGTCTGTCTTCTGTCGCGGGGGATGATTTTAATCGCGAGCGTAACGAAGGACTAGAGGTTTACTCCCGAGCGTAGCGAGGTTGTTAAAAACTTAAATCACGAGCGAAGCGAGGGATTTAAGACGAGTCCTGAGTGTAGCGATGGATTTAAGTTTACCCAAGACTAAGACAGCTTTATCACCGAGGAAAATACTCTAATTTTCGTACCATTTGCGAAAAAATTAACACAATAATAATATGAGATAAGCATTTATTAAAAATAATGACAATTAAAAGTAAAATAAACTTAACGTTTATGTATTTGAAGAAAACAAAAACGCGGCAAATTACTAGACTAATATTTTTATGTCGGAAAAGCAAAGGCATCAAGCTCATACGGCCTCGTCGGTTTTCGTAATTTTATTTAATAATCATAACTGCATAATAAATGCGTATTCCTTTTTCAAAAAGATCTATAATGCTTAATATACAAACTCAATGGTGTAAACACAGAGGTAGTTCAGTATAAATTTCGGTAAGTATTCCAAATATAAATCACATTCTCCCCCTAGAGGTTGAATGAAATTCAGTACAATTTTCTTTCCCTGTTTTTAACGTTTAAAACAGATTAAAAATGACTTTTGTTATGTTCGCTTTTTGTGGCATAGAATGTCACTTTTTTGAGCAACTGGTACGAAAACGTCATTTTTGTACCCAAAAACAACAAGAAAGTAAATAATAATCATAATTAATCAACACAGTGTTATTTTATTGTTTCAATAAATATATTTTTTCCAATTATGTTGGGTTATTTATCTAAGTTTATAACTCGATTGTTTGGAAGGAGAGTCCAAACTTATTTAATTTGGGAAGTTCATTTATCAACGGCGAATGAAATTGAACGTTAATATTCGTCCAACGCCGTCCTGTCTGTTGATTTGTTAAAATTTATATAATTTGTTTTGTTTTAAATAACATTTTTTATTTTTTTTAACTTTCAAGGGAGTAAAGTGATTTGAATTTGGAACGTCACTTTTTTGTGGGAACCAATATAAAAATCGAAGTAAAAAATGCCCATATAGCATTATTTAGATAGATTATTTAGAGGTTCGTTCGAAAATTTAATTGACACCATAAACAGAACTAAAAAAGCCGGCCAAGTGCGAGTCGGACTCGCGCATGAAGGGTTCCGTACTTGGTAAATTGCTGTTAACGATTTATGACGTATTAAAAAACAAACTACTTACTAGATCACGTTCAGACCAATTTTCGTTGGAAGTTTACATGGTAATGTACATAACATATTTTTTTTAGTTTTATCATTCTCTTATTTTAGAAGTTACAGGGGGACACACACATTTTACCACTTTGTAAGTGTCTCTCGCGCAAACTATTCAGTTTAGAAAAAAAAAAAATTAGAAACCTCAATATAATTTTCGAAGACCTATTCAGAGATATGGGTTTGATAAAAAAAAAAAAATAAGTTTATGTTTCAAGTTCACCCCCAAAATTTATCGTTTTTTTTTTCTATTTTTGTGTGAAAATCTTATTGCGGCTCACAGAATTCATCTACTTAGCAAGTTTCAACAGCATAGTTCTTATGGTTTCGGAAAAAAAGAGGCTGTGACATACGGACGGACAGACAGACGAACATGATGAATCTCTATGAGTTCCGTATTTTGTCATTTGGCTACGGAACCCCTTAAAAGAGGTTTCAACACCTTTGAGTACTGAAATAAACTCCACCACAACTTCCATAAATGTACAAAAATGTTATTCTATCCTTCCATAACTGGACTCATGTGTCCAACATCATATAAACTTTTAATGTATATTAATTACAAAATAAATACTTAATTTACGGAGTCCTGGCTTTACATTGTTACGCAGAAGGTGTGAAAAGTAGAGTATGCTCTTTGGGATAAAGCCTGTCTTCGTCTTGGGCAGCTTGAACATCTCGCTTTACTCAGGTCTCTGCATAACTCCCTCGTTTCGCTCGGGGTTCAATATGCCACTCGTGTTTGAATCCCTTGGTGCATAATCTACTATTGTCTTTCATATGTAGATCACAGTTTGTGGACAGCCGTTATTGGTAGTCAGTAGCTCGAAAATCTGGCAACCAGACTTACAAGACAGGGGTATCGGGAGTACTTATATACTATACTTATATACATAGTATTTTAAGTTTAATTTATGATATTGGTTACCTATGTGTTAATTTTTGACATTGTAAGGGTTTAAAGTTCTGTCATTGGATGCGTTTTAATTTTAAATTTATGACATTTTATACCTTTTCTTAATTTATGAATTTTTTTACCATATTTTAATTTATGACATCGAATACGTTTTAATTTTTATATTTATAACAGTGTATTATTTTAGATATTATTGTAATTATAATTTTGCATACCTAAATTGGTGGAACACGGTTGACTGCGCATTCACCTGACATCTTGAAGTGTATTTTTATGTACTGTGTTGAGCAATAAATGAATTTGAATTTGAGTTTTAGAGGTCAGATAGGCAGTCACAGCATGTAAAAAACTCGTATTCTGTTGCATTTGGTTAGCCTGGTATGCGACACCAACACAATTAGGATAGGCTATTACCGTGACAATCTAAGAAGTCCGATGACCTTTCTCATTTTACATGCCACGATAACTTTGTAAATGGAAAAATGTACTAAGAAATTGAAAAATCGAATTCATAATCCTAATTAATTATTATGTTACCCATACATAATATTGATGCTTAGGAATGATGCTCGTTGTTATAGAACAACGAGCATCATTCCTAAGCATCAAGTTTAATTATTATTAAGTATTTTTATAGCTGTCAAATCAGACTTCTTAGATTGTCACGACTATAGGTAGGATGATAATGACTCCTTTATAGGTAAGTGAATTATTATAAAGTCATGTCTTTATGAAGTTCCATTCTGTGTGTGGCATGGATACACAGCGTACACAGTGAGTACACAGTTGATGACAATAGGCTCCCCTTAATAAAAATAAACTTACACAACAGTGGGCAAGTAATAAGTATTACTCTTTATTCACAGAAATGTGTACATTTTACAAAATTGGGTTTGAAGTTAAAAACCCAAAATAAAAGCATTTGAGGCAGAACTAGGCATAACCTGTATTTCACAGAACGTGGGTGTATTGTATATATAATTGCCGAACCCTTCTTGGAACCCTGATATAACCTTAATATTATTGAATAACAAGAATACCTTCTCAGAAACTGCTTCACAGTTGAATTGTTACAACAATTATTCGCCAACAACATCAACGTAGTGTATCTGTAATTCAGTAAGTTAACCATAATGTATGTAGTCTAATAGTGTTTACAAACCAACACAAACAACATCGGTACGTACATAATCACAACGGACCAACATAAGTGCCCCGTACCACGAAACCACCAAACAATTACGCATACTAAAGTGCCCCCATACCACGACACCATACTCATTCCTTTTTTTAACATGAACGTCAATGTTTGCCAAATGGCCGGGCCAAATCGTCCATAACACCAACTTTTCCTTTACGGGTCCTTTATGGTGAACAGAAAATTCAATTCCCATGGTATGGAAAAAATTTAAGCTAGCCCCGCTTTTGTACGCCAAAAAGTTTTGGGGTTTCGGCAGTGTCACGCTATTTGGCGCCGTAGTTAAGTTTTAGGAACTATGATTTGTTAAGGGAGGGAAAGCCGTTATGAGCCATTTTGCGACCATAAAGTTATTAAATAGGGTCTGACAGAAACGCCCGTACTAAATTAAATCATTTCTTACAGTCATCATCAACTTCCTGCCGAGGTTACTTGAGGTCAGAACAATACTTACGTTTTTTCTTCCATTTTCTTCGCTCAGAGCTTTGATTTTCTTACATGACAAAATTTGCATGACTTACAGACGTTTTTCTTCATACTAAAATTGTTTATTCAGATTATTATTGTATCAAAGCCAAAAACAAATTCTTCATTTCAGTGAGGCCATTAACGGCACTTTGAACATCAAAAATTTAAATTTAAATGTAATAAAAATTAGTTCTACCGTCCACTCGGAAAAGTAGCTTGTTGTGGAGGAGAACGGACAAGAAACAACACACTTCCTCTTTAAATATATTACATCCATACATTAATTCACATACTTGCGGACGATGCACCTAGACAACACTTCACACTACGTATATGTATAAAGTGTTACAAGCACTTATTTGATAAATAGGAACATGGTTCTCACACATTTTGAAAACCTAGATAAAACACCTAATTCAACAACAACGGAACAGTGTTTCAGATAATTTCTTAAAAAAAACAAGTACAATAATTATGAATACATAAATTAACCAGTTTGATTATGTTTACACTAAAGATTGCCCATCTTTCTTCAAGGGGTAAGAATCATAGCAGGTAGTATTCTGTAGTTTCTGCCTAACCCTATCGGGAAAAAGCGTGAGTTCAAGACTGTATGAGGTAATACCCACCATGAAACAAAAACCTACGCTAGTAATGTCTGCAATATTTACACACAAATTTATTAATATTCTCGAAATATTCCACGAAACCTAATAATCAGAAACACAGTGAAGTTTACATTATTCATTATCAATTATAATAATCACGTGCAACAATTGAAGTTTAATCTCATTTAATACAATTGACTCAAAATACTCGTTTAAACGTGATGTGCATTTCAACCGCTATTTTTACTTTACAAAATAAATTATCCATTAAACTATGTATTTTGTTGCTATAAAAACATTATCATAAGCCGTTCACGTTACATTTACCGAAACAAGGTCTTTCCATGAAATATGAGTTTTCTAGAAATGGAATAATTTATGAAATTGTGTTTTATTATACTAATATAAACAAAACAGTTTCCACGAATATATCAACCAAGAATGACTAACATGAAATTCCCTTTTCCTCACTCATCGCCTGCCGTCCGCCTCGAGAGGACGTCCCGCTGCTCGCCGCTCTGCTGCCCGCCGCCCCACCGCGCGCCACGCCGCGCTCCAACCCTCCGTCTCGTCGCGCCCCTGCGTGACTTCACTGCGGTCGCTGCGTCTCCGCGCGCCGCTCACAGGTGTCACTACTAGTAACTTAGGTTACTAGTAAAGACATCTTTTTTGGCCCCTTCCGGGTTAAAACCACGACTTAGTGGTCCTTGGCGGATACCTTACGGTGCTAACGAAGCCAAGTGGAGTGCTGTATTTTGCACTCGCCAAGCTCCTTCAGAGCACGGCAGTCAGAAGGAGTCGGGAGCAGGATCAGTTGGCCTTGGTAGATAGCCTAGTCAACCCCTGTCTCTGTTCCACAGCTACACCTGGTACGGTAGGGTGTGTCTACCCCTACGTACCAGACTTTTCGGTACACAAGTGGAGGGTGGCCCACCTTCAGTGGGTTCACCGGAACCTTAGGACCCCTGTCACCCAATAAGATTGGTGACAGGTTTACTAGCTTAGGGCTCACCAGGTACTCACCTCCTAGTCTCACCCGACTGGGAGGGTAGGTTTCACACATCCCCGGACCCTCCCACCCGGGGAGGTCCCTTACCCTCTAACAATGCCTTCAGCAAAGTTAGATGAAGAAGAGCTTGAACAGCTGCAGGCTTCCATAAAGCTCCTTAGGGAGAACCTTATGCAAGACTGCGGAATCCGTTTAAAATACGGTGCTGCCCTATGGAGGCTTATCGATGCCCTCTCATCATATATTATCATTCCGCCCACTGAGGCCGAGTACCAGGCTCGTAGGCTTAGCCAGGCCCCCGCGCCAACCGAGGCCCCCGCGCCTAGGGTGTTCCACGATGCGCCTAGGTGTGCAGTCGGAGGATACATATTCGCGGGCTGGCTGACCAAAATCTGGTGTATCCTCCGCCTGCACAGCATGATTTTTTCCTTCTTTACGACTTTTTAGTTCGCTTTTGAAGCAGTCGGATTTTTGATTTTTTGAATTTAGTTTTTTTATTTATATCTTTTAAGTTAGTTTTTTTTCGAATTACATACATTTAAACATATAAGTGTTGTATATTTTTGAAATCACCTCATAAAACCATTTATTTTGATACCCCACACGAGGGGTTTCGAAGAAAAGAAAAATTTGGGCCCCCACAGTATGGCACCCAAAAGCCGCCATTTTTCTATTGTCCAATTTTAATGTAGCCTATGACACTCGCAGGGTTAAGACGCATCGATTGACGTATGCATCATCAAAATCGGCCAACGCGCTTGGTCTCTGGAACGCCATATAGGACAAACATACATACATACATACATACATACTTACATACATACATACATAGACTGATAAACACATTACCCTCCTTCGGCAGTCGGGTAAAAACACCCTTCTTATGACAAAGTTCCTGATATAAATTGTTATCGCAAGTCCGCGATGACAATGAGACGAACGTTTTCTAATTACAAACATTGGCCTTCTCATGCCTGCCTAGCGTTTCACAATTGCAAAATAAAAGCTTTTTAAAAAAAAAAAAAAAACCGGCTTCCAAAACTCAACACTACAAATTGAAAAATAGCATTCTTTTCCTAAGTCGGTGTACAGTCGAACATAGAACCTCCTACTTTTTGGAAAGTCGGTTAAAAATCGAAGCTAAATGAACAAATCACGACTAAGCTACTCGAACAACTCAGAGAAAATGTCTCTAAGTTCCACAGAACCATAAAGGTCTTTATGTCAGGATTTATTCGGGTTCCATCTAAATCCTCCTTGGAACACGGAGAAGCAGATCCTTTAAGGTCCGCTTCCTAATTCACTTTGTCAATAAGACTTAGCAGGCTATTGTTTGACATGACACCTGTGTTGATGCTAGTACGGAAAATTCTAGCGTTGTAGAGAGGTAGGTAAAAAAGCACGTAGGTGAAGATTGCATCTTTATCTTGAGTCTGTTGGGTCCTAACGTATCTGCTTAATAAGGTTGTGAAAGCTACTTTTGTAGAAATAAAATGTTTACTTTAACTGAAGTTATGAGTACTATGGGCACACAAAATCCAATAAGAAATCATCACAAGTCTGTAGTAACAATGTTTCTTAACGCATTCACACTACAACAAAGTAACTGACTTCAGCACTATATGAAGCAGGTCTAGTATAGGTATGATAAAGGCCAGTCTGGAAATTTCAACATATAACAGGAAACAACAAACATTGTACACTGGATAACTGCCTTCTATTATGATCGCTATCAATCAAAGGTTCGCTGAAGAAAACTACATTTGTATTTTAGCTCGCCTTTTTACATGAATTGTATGTTCACTTTGTTTTAATATGTTGTTATAGTGTACAATTAAGAATTAAGCAACTTAATGTTTGAATATTTTTATTCCAATAAAATCGAAGTCGAAGGTAGTACAATCTGATTCGTCTGGTTTATGTACTTTGCTTAATTTGTTTCATCACTTCTGCTTTCAAAACGGTGAAGAAAACCATCATGAGGGACTCGGCATGTCTTAGAACTAAAAAATCGAAGACTTTTGATATCTACCAACTGCACGGCACTGGACACGCTTGGTGGGTTACCGTACACTCACTCTTACAGAGAGGTAGCCTATGTTGTAGCAGTGGGAACCTTTAAGGTTGAGGTTGCTATGTACGCCATAAAATCCAAAATCCTAACACAAATCCAACCTATCTAACAGCAAACAAATGTAATCTCAGAATAAGCTCCTTGGGTGCATTAGGTACCAATGTGTTCCGTTTTACTTCTCACAGTTTAAGCTAAAGATATGTACTTGCCAAGAAGCTGGCGAACTCATTTGTAAAACCGGAACAGGCGCCGTAATTCGCCATAATTAACAACTTGTTTGTAATATAGCATGATAGTTGTAGTTGTAAGTTGTGAGGACGGCGACACGTGAGGAGATTTGGAAGTTAGCTTGGGTGTGTTTATTATTTGTGCGTGTGTGTGTCAATTAGCTTGTTTATGTGACTCGTTTGATAATTTCTTTTAAGGCTGCAGCGTGATCTATCCATTACTAATATTATAAACGCGAATATCAGTTTGTTTGTTACACTTTCGCGCCTTAACCGCTAAACAGATTTGAATTAAACTTGGCATTTGGATAGACCATAACCATGACATTTATATTAGGACATAGGATACTTTTTATCTCGGTTTCATGTTCCTTTAGAATAATAAAATACCTGCCACGCTGGCGAACCCGCCGGTAGAAGCTAGTATTTTATCAAGCACGGACTTAAGGTTCCCCTAGTCAACGGCACGAACTATTTTGTGCGCGGGGTTAAAATGCATGCTATCTTATCCGACAACACATGTGAATGAAATAGTGGATGTGATGAGCAGTAAGAAGCTAGTTCGCATACGAATTAGCGCTTTTGCAAATTTGTATCGAAATGGATGATGATTTAGGACGAAAACGAGCGCGCGAAATCTTATAAACGGACCTTTGGGAGATGAAAATACAACTAAATGTATATTTATAAAATAACATTATTTGCATTGTTGAATTACTTATCTATCCCTGTATGAAGACCGTTTTGCAATTTTCCTTCTTCTTATGGTATTTATTTCCGCCCACTCGATGCGTTAAAATTATTTTTGAAATATGGAACTTTCGACGCTCATAACTTTCAAATATATTCTTTTTTTAAATAATGATAAGACAAATTGATATCAATTTTTATTTTGGACGTACATCGTCAAACAGTGGAGTAATCTCTAGACTACGTTTGTATGAAAGAATTTTCGCCAAGTGTATTCTTAAAACAAAAAATGTAATGGTTGCTTCGGTCTGCCGATGATTTGAAAACTGGATATAAGGATGAAAAGCCTTTGCCCTGCAGCAGGAAAGAAAAGGTTCATAGCTTGGCAAACTGATTTGGGTTGTAAGTGTTTTCCTTTTTGGATACAAAGGGATGACGCGCGCTATTTCCCTTTCCTTGAGATGGCGTTTGAGGAAAGCCATGCTTTGTGCCATGTAGGAAATGAGAAAATTTACCAACATAACATGAAAAAATATAATTAACAAAATGAATTGAACACCGAAGTTTGAAACCAAACGCCAAAAAATAAACGTAAATATTTCTGGCCCAACATTAAATAAAAACCCTTCCCTTTATCACAATCGAAATCAGACGTTCAAACATCAAGCAGCTGCCTCGTTTGAATTTTAAACAGTTCAATAAATACCATATCGGTTCAGTATAAAGGTCCCGTATCCAATTATATGTGATTAGCGTTTCACAAATACAACTTGGCGGCAATTAATGTGTAAACCCTTTGACGGCGGCATGATATTTATCCTTTATGTATTTTGGGTGATTACACACGCTGCCGCCCGAACTTTACACGTGTATACTACGTTTGATGTTAGATGTTGGTGACGTCATAATCGAGCATTTCCATCGTTGTGTTAACTGTTTTCTAGGAAATGTATTTTCGTGAATGTGACACCATTAATGTCAGGGTGGTTGTGGGTGTAATTTTTTCTATAATTTGGAAAATAGCCGAGTATACAATTACTAGTCATCATTCATCATCAGTTCAGCACAAAGACGTCTACTGCTAGACATAGGCCTCCCCCAAGCGTCACCACACTGATCGGTCCTGTGCGTTTCGCATCTTCGGACGGCCGCAGCCTTGACCAGGTCGTCGCTCCACCTAGAGGGAGGCCTTCCAACGCTGCGACTTCTGGTACGCGGCCGCCACTCTAGAACTTTTTGGTTCCAACGGCCATCTGTTCTACGGAACTTTTTGGTTCCAACGGCCATCTGTTCTACGAGCAATGTGCCCTGCCCACTGCCATGTAAGATTGGCAATTTTTCAGGCTATGTCGGTAACCTTGGTTCTCTTTCGGATGTCCTCGTTTCTGATTCGATCACGCAAGGAAAATCCATAGCTGTCTCCATTGCTCTTTGGGTGACTTTAAGCCTTCTGATGAGGTCCATTGTGAGCCACCATGATTGTCTTTGTCCCGTAAGTAATCACTGGCAACACACACAATGACTAGTGTTTTTAGATAAAGGACTATTTCTATTAGCAAAAACGATTGTTGATAATGTAAAAGATTGGCAAGCGCTACCAAAATTATACAATGACTCGACATGTGTAATTCGATGTCAGCAATTGTCGAAATGCCAAAATGTAAATGATTGATCTTGACATTTTGATAGAGCATGACATTCCCACAAAATTACCAACAACAACAACGTAACGAAACCGACAAGTCCTAGAAACAAAAATTCGAATTCATATGACATCCAACAACCCGCACTGGGCCTGCGTGTTGGCTGACGGTCCATTCACTCTCACAGAGAGGATGTCTGTTTCCCAGTAGTGGGAACATTAAAAAACGCTGATGATGATGATATGCCCATATATTTTTGTCATTTTTCCGATCGCTATCACCACGCTTTCGTTGATAGAATATCACTTGCCTAGAGACAAAGATCAATCCCAAACACAGTTCCACAATCGCTTTTACCAATAGATTGTCTGGAGCGAGGGCGCATTTTTAAGGGTTACATTCTAATTTATTCAAATAATCGCAATACAAAATTCGATTTCCAATTAAAACGTGGAAACAAATTGGTATCATAAAGACGAATGAAATGGTAATTATATTACTGATCCAGAAAGAAATTCCATTTAGCATAAATCTAGTTCAATTAAACCACCCGGACTTAGACAAAAAATTAAGAGCCATAAAACCGATGATTTACGCTAAAATAATTGAATAAATCCTCCTTCACCTTTCCTAATTTTACTGGCCATATATTACAGGCTTCATGACCCGAAGACATAATTATAAAATAGTTAGGACTGTCGTAATTCCTCTTGGAGTGTAGTCAGTGGGTTGAGGGGACAAGTTCGTACTAATTTAGCAAATAAATGGACAATTTAGTCGGGAAGTTGTCGGAAGTTATCCTCGGACTTGTCCCGGCTAGATGTGATGTCATGCTATCGTAATGCTCTGTGGCAATGTATTATTGTGGTGGTACTCCCTAACTGCTATTGTAGCGTACTGCTAAATGTTTAACGGGTCAAGTGTTGACAAAATTGTTGGTTATATGAATTGTGGTCGGGATCGACATTTGAATGCTAATGGGTATTTTATTGTTAGTTGGTATATGTGACTGTGTGAGGAGTGATATGGAAGAAAAGAGAGTCAGTGTTAGCGTGACGGGGGACAGGACGTATGTAAGAAGAAAACGTGTTGCACCGACCCCAAGTATAATAAGGACAGAAAGATGATGATGACCTACGACACTGCTGACTTTGAATTGATTTTTACCCGACTGCCGAAGGAGGGTAATGTGTTTATCAGTCTATGTATGTATGTATGTAAGTATTTATGTATGTATGTATGTATGTTTGTTCCTATATGGCGTTCCAGAGACCAAACACAATGGCCGATTTTGATGATTCATACATCAATCGATGCGTCTTAACCCTGCGAGTGTCATAGGCTACATTAAAATTGGACAATAGAAAAATGGCGGATTTTGGGTGCCATATTGTGGGGGCAGAATTTTTTTTTTTTCTTCGAAACCTATGGTAAGGGGTATCAAAATTAAGGGTTTTAAGAGGTGATTTCAAAAATATATGACACTTTTATGTTTAAATGTATCTAATTCGAAAAAAACCTAACTAAAATGTTATAATTCCAAGTTAATACAAAAAACTTAATTCAAAAAATCAAAAAACCCGACTGCTTCAAAAGCGAACTAAAAAGTCGTAAACAAGGAAAAAATCATGCTGTGCAGTTGGAGGATACATATTCGCGGGCTGGCTGATCAAAATCTGGTGTATATTCCGCCTGCACAGCATGATTTTTTCCTAGCAAAGATAGATGAGATACTCAGCAACACACCTGAAACTTATAACAATAAGTTTCAGGTGTGTTGCTGAGTATCTGTGTGTCTGTCATAGCGCCTAAGCGGATGAACCGATTTTCATTATTTTTTTAAATTTAAGGTGATTTTGTCGAGAGTGTTCTAAGCTATGTTTGAATAAAAACAGTTCAGCCGTTCAAAAGTAACGTTCGTTTTACTGTTTGAATCGGGGTGTTGTCGCAAGATAAATATGTCGGAGGTTTTTTAAATTTTGATATTTTACTTGTTGAAGAATTTGTTTATCACTATACAAAGATATACGTTTCATAATTATATTATATTTCTAATATTTATTTTGTTGCTAAACTAATAAGTCGTATTACCAAACAATTGAATGTCTACATAAAACTTTAACAATACACCAAGCAATAGACACCGAGTTCTGTTTTTCTTCACCAAATAATTCCACTTACTTGTAGTATGAATGGAGATCTTGTAAAAGAAACCATTGTGTTTTCCGTTCCCAGCAGTTCACAAAACTACCTGTAATTCTTTTGTCATTTCAGACACCCTTGACACAGATTTTATTTTAGTTTACTCTTTTACTGTTGGACAAAGACCACTAAGAAAAGAAGCTCGTTGAGATGATTTCGTCTTCTATTTTGCACCATTTCGACGACACCATTTTGACTTCCGAGCCTTAGGTCGTGGGCTCGAAACTAGGCAGTCGCATTATTAATTTATTTCATCCCCACTGCTCTCAAAACGATAAAGGGAATCATTGTGAGAAACCTTATATGTACTAGGACTAATATAACATTCAAAGACATGTGACATCTATCAACCCGCACCAGGAAGTCTACACCCTAGGGCACTAAGTCCGTAGTTTCGGCCTTCGTAACGGGTGTTTCCTACTCCCTATCACCCACGGATGGATGATTAATTCGGGGTCCGAACTAAGAATTAATGACAACACAATTTGACAGTTGTACGTACTCCGGCGGGCTTATTACGTAAGGAACAGCAAGTAGCAATAATTGTACAATTATTGCGCGATCAATTTAGTGACCTGGCTACTGAGGCCTTTAAGTCAAGTCTTTTTTTTTTGACAGTCACTTTTAGCAGAAGCTATTTCATCTGTCCGATGATTTATAAAATGTAACGTTTGATGAATTAACCAGCATATGAAAGAGCAACACTTCGTGGTGGCTGTTTTTTTACAATAGTCAATTTGATTACTATTTAGCTCCAATATGCCGATAAATTAATATTCGCAGATGTAAAGAATTTGTGTAAAGTAAATATGGCAGTGAAAATTTGATATTTGCATTTTGTTTACATGTATGTCAATGTGTAATATCAATTAAAGTTTCTTCGAATTGTCGATTGTTTTAAAAATTGAATCGATAACGCATTAGAACATCACTTAGTAGACTACATTATCTCGTATTTGAGCTATGAAACGTAAAAAAGATTTTTCAAATTTAATTTAGACATTGGCAGAATAGTCGACATCGGTTTTTGCCATATAAAAAAACATATAATAGAAGATACTTATTGTGGACTTATCACATTCTCATGAGTTTGTAAGTATTTAGTAGTAAACATATAAGCTTCGCTGAGGTAGCCAACACAGGATTGTTTTATACTGTATATAAAAAAATCCTCAACTTTACCGTGATCACTTCTGTTTCAATGATTCAACAAATAGTCCAGTTGCGTAGACATTAGAAACTCAAAACAACACCAATTTGTCATTAACATTTACAATATTCACTAGGAATTTGTTATTTCAATATTTATTCTTATATTATTATTCTAATTTGCGGATAATTAAAGTAGCCACAAAATAACATACGAAAAAAGCCGCCAAAAACTCAAAAACTTCTGTACCTACTCAGCCATCAGCGAGCGATTGGCAATCGACCAACAACAAGGGAAAAAGTAATCGCAATTTGACAGCTACATTTGCTCGCCGATCGCTGTCGCTCTGCTATCAAAAACCATACGTAATACGAAATTAACGCGATCACCTTGCGATAAATGCACATTTCAGTTAATAGATTTTTATTGTTAGCAGTTTTGTCGTAAAATTATTATGGTGTGGCTATAGCTCATATATAATGCGGATTCGCGATTGAAGAGCAATTATTTCGCAAAAATATTCCTTCCAATTTTTTGAGGTAAAGCGATATTCGCGCGATGATTGTACAATATCTGCGCAAATATTGTTAATTGCTGTTTCATACGTAATAAGCCTGCCGATGTGTTTTTTAAACGTCCGAAAAATTGTACTTAACACTTGGTTTTTTCATTCCGAAGTTTCGGATTACTTTCAGACGGGGCCCGTAACTTCGTTGACGGAGTTAAGGAGTAGACCGATAGTGTCTCATAGAAAGGAGATTGTGTACCAGCAAATGGTGGAAAAAATATAGGTGTACCTATTATGCAAGAGACCAATGTGATCTTTCACTACACCACATATATGTAGTCATTTAACTAAAATAAACTAAAACCTTATGTGGATATTTCAGCGGGGATACTGATGTAAATAAAAATACTTAAGACACTCACCCTCGTGTACTTTCAAATCAAATACACAGTTAGACGAAAATCAATTATAGAAGACAGTTTATAGAATAACAGCACTTACCCTAAGAGTTTTTTATTATCTCGCACTCAAAACTGGACTGCCTCTGATGGCATGAGACAAGCTATTTGAAAACGTAAAACAGGCTGGCAATGACAGCAGGCCACTGTCATTTACTACGCTTTGAAGATTAGCAGTCCATTCTTGTTGCCAGTGTAAAAATATCAAATAAATTATTGCCTACACAGAAAAACCACTTACAACATACATTTTACATTAAACCTTTTCTACCAAATAATCAACTGTAAATCTTCACACCAAAATAATAAAAGAGCAAGAACCACAAACGAAGGTTCATTTACTTCATTCAAACCCAAATTGATTCCTCTCGAAGCCGAATATGGAAAGAGATCCAATGCCAATTGAAATTGAGGCATATCGAATCTATAAAAACAATTTTCCTCGAATGTTGATATAGGGGGAGGGTATGGGGATATTTTTCGACACCATTTCGTTCAGAAATGTGTACGAATGTAATACGTGACTGTGTGCGACGGATTAGATCGATGTAGGCGAAGGCTTTGAAGACAGCGGCGGCTGAGAGTGTTTAAAGGCCAGTAGGGCAGCGGGTAGGTACTGGTGGATCCGATTCGCACTTGTGAAGATCCCAAAAATACTAAATATACCTAATAACCAAACGGAACAACTGGAACAAGTCTCAATCGCATTTTTTTATTCAAAAAACTATTTTACACAAAAATAAAACTGACTTCCAAATAAAAACACTACACAGTGACAAATAGATTATTTTTCGGCAATCCGTGTCTCTGTTTTCTAGTCTTCGTTTTTTGACATGGACTGCGTCTTTTTAGTTGTGGTACCTATTAGGCTAATTTTATAGTAAGGTACCTATAATGCAAGAATAGATTACCCGAATATCATGAAACTTAAACATGAACGGTGAAATGAGAGTGTACCAAGGTGAACTGTACACATCTGCGTACCCATGTAGAGTGTACTGGCGTGATGTTATGTTATGAAACTGTATAAATAATAAACAGACATGCTATTAGAGCAATCCCGAGAGATTTGCTGTCATTTAATGAAAAGTTCTGTTGTATATTTCTGAATTTTTCATCAGGTATTCACCAAATTTAAGTGGGACAAATTTGGGAACATACTCATTCAAACAAAAAAGAATTTTCATAATCGGTCCACAACTGTCGGAGAAATCGGTGAACATACACAAAAAAAAGTCAAACATAGAACTTCTCCTTTTCGGAAAGTTGGTTAAAAAAAGAATACTACATCATTAAAATTTTACCAAACAAGAAACAAAAGAAAGTAGCTTACTTATAAACTCTAATCAATGTCCCTACCCGCTTTTCTCTTAGCTCCTGTTTACTTGCTGAGTTTGCCGTCGATCTAGCGCTCACTATGCGGAACTTGGGTGCAATGGCTCCTTCCCGGTTATACATAGCAGTAGGAGGTACCTATGTACCTATGCATACTGTTCGATGAAGCACTGGAGCGTGTGAAATGCGTCCAAATGATTGTGTTACTATTTGCACCAGGGTTGGTGATGCGTGAATGTATGTAGGCTTGTATGTTGTTGGTTGCAAGAAAGCCTTGCAGATGTGTATCACAATTAAGCAATCAAGGATCTATTATCAGTTCTCGTGTATATGAATAGCAACCGCAATTTCTCTAACGATATTACCGCAAAATTGACTACAGAAAATCAAAGCAGTATAAGAATTCTTAAGAATTTGCCCATTCATTATGCAATAATTTTCGTGAAAACTGGAGATTAAGCATTTACGATGCAACTGGTCAAATATATGCTAATATTTGAGTGTCCTTCAAAGGTATGCGTTAAAATTAGGGCTATAAATATAAAAACACTAATTATCCTAGAAATAGAGTCCTCATAACAATTGTATTTCAACTGACTTGTCCGCTGTTAGTGTTTTTTTTTGTTTTTAATGTGAAACCTTCAAAAGTCAACCACATTATTAAAAACGCTAGAAAGCTTTTAGTTATTTTAAAAGTTAGGTGAATCTATCCGGTAGTACCCCTACTTGAAACGAAAATGCAACACGATAAAAACATCTCATTAAAAACGGAATACAAAACAAAACTAAAAAAAAATGCTGACTAAACGAACATCCACCAGCTTATTTATAAAGTCGTGTTGTTAACAAAGTTCCACAAACACAAACTAACATCATTGTATCTTGTCTATGATGCACTTGCTAAGTTACTTCAGAAACCCTTTCGTTCTGAGAGTTCTTTGCAAATAAACGAGTGCGACTTAAAAGTTATTTTTGGTGCGCACATACGTTTTACTTAATAGAGCGTGTACACTGTGTTGTAACGGTGATTTTCACTAAATAAACTAGAAGTTGCCTGTGGTTTTACTTTCAATAAAAAATAATGACAGAAGATTTTATCTTCATCACCTTCTTTCGGCCATTATGCCATGTTATTTGGGGCCAGTACAGCATGTATTTTTCTTCCATTCCGTGCTGACAACCGTCAAACAGAATTAATTAAAATCACACTTCACACTAATATTATAAAGGCGAAAGTTATCTGTTTTCGAAATTGTATAAGAAATGGTTCAGCAGTTAATGTGTGATGAAGAAACAAAAATCATAAAAAAATTGAATGATATAAAAAAAACCGGCCAAGTGCGAGTCGGACTCGCGCACGAAGGGTTCCGTACTTGGTAAATTGCGGTTTACGATTTATGACGTATTAAAAAAACCTACTTACTAGATCTCGTTCAAACCAATTTTCGCTGGTAGTTTACATAGTAATGTACACCATATTTTTTTTTTAGTTTTATCATTCTCTTATTTTAGAAGTTACAGGGGGGGGGACACACATTTTACCACTTTGGCAGAGTCTCTCGCGCAAACTATTCAGTTTAGAAAAAAATGATAATAGAAACCTCAATATCATTTTTGAAGACCTATCCATAGATACCACACACGTATGGGTCTGATCAAAAAAAAAAAATTAGTTTTCGTTTCAAGTATGGGAACCCCCAAAATTTATTGTTTTATTTTTATTTTTGTATGAAAATCTTAATGCGGTTCACAGAATACATCTACTTACCAAGTTTCAACAGCATAGTTCTTATAGTTTCGGAATAAAGTGGCTGTGACATACGGACGGACAGACAGACAGACAGACAGACAGACATGACGAATCTATAAGGGTTCCGTTTTTTGCCATTTGGCTACGGAACCCTAAAAAACAGACTTTTTGCTTTACGACACTGAAAAGACTGGCCTGTACGAGTCAAAGACAGAATTTGAAGGAAAAGGAAGAGGGCGGCTTATGCCCAGCAGTGGGAAAAAGTGTAGATAGTAGGTTTACGCTTTGAAAAATGGCAAGTTTATTTACTATATCAATGTATCATCTATCAAATGGATATAGCAAAAATACAAATAAAATGGATTTCTATCTATCACATAAAATGTTAACGTAATAAATCCCTACAGAGAGCAGTGTACGGCATCCACAAGAGTATGTCCCAACTTTTGCTGAAGTTCGGCTCACAACATGAAAAATGCATTAAGTTTCAGCTACCAACTCGCTACCAACCGCCTATACGATGACATTATTGGGTCGTGTTTCGACGTATACCATAAATGGTTTATGTATTAGTTAGGTTATGTGTACATTATTTGTTGGTCACTGACAAGTTATGATAAAGTCATAGATAGTTAAGGTTGTCCGACAAAATGGGTTTGAAATTGACAAATACCAAATTGACTGTTTCATTTGTAATCGTTTCAAGTTCATCTTGTTCAGTACTGATTGACTTAGGCACTCGAGTATCCCATCAGAGAAAACTTCGTGTGCCGATATAGCCAACTCTGAGACATTTTCCTAAACTATAAATGAAGAAGCCTTTCTATTGAAGATCACCAAGCGAGCATCTTACCTTCTGTGATCTACTTCAACTGCCTTAGAACCCAAGTAGGAAGGTGTAACTCGAACCTCGCAAAATAAGGTTATCTCGACAGAACAGCATCAGCAGCCAAATTGCTTAAGTAAATACAGCAAGGTTGACCCAAAAAATATTTATTTATTTATTATTTATATTTTTTATTAGAGTCCAATAATTATAGGCAAAATCTAATTATTTAAAGAGTGTTTGTCATACTCTTTCATGGGGTCAAACACTTTAGGCTTAGTGCATACCAAGCTGAGTCGCAAACAATGCTTCACCTTCTATCCTTACCTATGTGCCTCAAAACATGCCGTCAAAGTAATCTATGTTCTGCCACAGACTATGCCGTAGAAGAAGCAAAGTTTTGGGCCAAACTGCATGACTGTCGTGCCGCGACGTGAAGAAGAAGATTGAATATCATATAGTAGGTGACCTCTAAGCAGTTTTCATTTTAATACAAACTACATGCGCGATAATTGGTGTGATAACTCATGTTAGTTTTATGAACTATTTTACTTCAATTGAAGCTATAAGTACTAATGTTTGCCTAAGACTATTTGTATAATAAGTATTAGTACCTAATGGTAGGCGTCCTAAACTAACATTGTGGGATTTTAGGGCCCTTATCAATGACTTAAGAAGAGGACAAACTCAGAAATGTCTGGTTTTAGGCTAAGTTAACTGGTGGAAGTGAGTGGAGTGTGCACTCCAGTTGAAATATGGCGAAAAGAAAATATTGTTTAGTAAGTATCTAGGTCATATAAGAAGCGTTTGGATAATAAACTGCCACTTCTATTCATTCATCTTTTTTAGAAACGACAGTAACGTCTAGATTCATAACTATTACTAGCTATGCCCTGCAGTTTGTCAAAAGCAACAGATTTTTTCAAATTAGACTTCCAAATAAATACGCAATAAAAAAAATGTGCACCTATAAACTTATTTCGTAAATATCATACAAAAAAAACTCTATAGTCACAGCAATCGCCTACAAACACCAAACCACGTTCACTTTCCCATAAAAAATACTCGATCGCTGATTTGTTATCTTTGACATCAGCAATTTACCCGTGATATAGAATCGCAGCGATTCAATATTTATGACGTGCACTAGTACCAAATTTGGTGACGGAGAAAATTCGTTTGTACAACGAATTTGTTGACGCTAAAATAATGCGATTGGGCGGCAAACAAAATTGTGTAATTCGACTACAAATGGGAGAACGATCAAATCAAAACAACTCTGTCGAAAATGGAAAATGGCGTATTCACACTGGTCCATCGTGGCTCTTCGGTGAGACTTGTACAGTGCCCATCCGTTGCTACCTAAGTACACTGATGGATATCTTGTGTCCAAATGCAGTGGTGAATCAAATTCGTTCACCGGTGCGGCCCAAATTTACTGAAGGAGGGTAACACTGTATGCCATGTTACCAATCCTAATTTTACAGAACCATTACATTTCCTGTTCCTGTTAGCAGTCTTGTTTCAGCCAACTTCAACAGCAAGTTTACCTGAACCATTTTTAAAAGTTGACGCAAGTAAGTATTGCTTCAAAACAACACTTTATTATCAATATCAGTTACTAAAAAATAACGGTTCCTATAAATAATAGTTACTTAATCACAGTCGCGCCGCATCGATTCTCGCATGTCGCAGTGAATTTGTTATTTGTCGTGCGCTATAACACATTACCACGTTATACCGTATCGGGACGGTAAAAAATGACGTTGAATTCAATTCAGCGCACCCGGTACTACTGCCATCTCTTTCTGTTATAGCCCGGCGCTATATTTTTGAATTGCGCCAATTTAAAAAAGAAAAATTGTGTTCCAAAAAACCGGCCAAGTGCGAGTCGGACTCGCGCACTAAGGGTTCCGTACTTGGTAAATTGCGGTTTACGATTTATGACGTATTAAAAAAAACTACTTACTAGATCTCGTTCAAACCAATTTTCGGTGGTAGTTTACATGGTAATGTACATCATATATTTTTTTTAGTTTTATCATTCTCTTAGTTTAGAAGTTACAGGGGGGGGACACACATTTTACCACTTTGGAAGTGTCTCTCGCGCAAACTATTCAGTTTAGAAAAAAATGATATTTGAAACCTCAACATCATTTTTGAAGACCTATCCATAAATACCCCACACGTATGGGTTTGATGAAAAAAACATTTTTAGTTTCAGTTTCAAGTATGGGGACCCCCAAATTGTTTTGTTTTTTTTCAATTTTTGTGTGAAAATCTTAATGCGGTTTACAGAATACATCTACTTACCAAGTTTCAACAGCATAGTTCTTATAGTTTCGGGAAAAAGTGGCTATGACATACGGACGGACAGACAGACAGACAGACAGATAGACAGACAGACAGACATGACGAATCTATAAGGGTTCCGTTTTTTGCCATTTGGCTATGGAACCCTAAAAATACCGTGAAGAGTAGAAAATTTGCTACCGTTTTTTAATGCAAGGGGATTTTACGATGACTCTGATCTACAAATCGTATCGTTTTACACAAGGATATTCATGTTAATGAAATATAAATTTTATGAGGACAGGAAGACAAAAATATAACCAAAAAAATACAGAGAAACAAAGCGAAAACTACAAATGAAACAACCGAGGTATTTGCCAGTCCAAACGAGCGAACACAAAATGTAACATTGATAGACGGAGCCAATCATGAGTTTTGCATAATCAAATGCTTTTACCACAGCGCGCACTATTACTCTGTTCAAGTCCGTTAGTACTGAAAATTTGTATTTCGATCCAGCAACTCTCATTGCAGCTTACTGTGAATATTTTAAACATTGAAATAAGCATTTCGAACGCCCATTAGACGATTTATGTACTAAAAGACTGCCAAAAGTAGCACTACAAATACTCGATGTTCGCAAATACCGCACCTCTATTTTACTTTTTCTTCAATCCCCGTAGTCTTTACTTTGCACTCGGGACTACTGAACCCTGAAAACGGAAAACTGAACCCAATATTGGGTTCACTGGTTACTTTGTCTGTTCCAAACTCTTTACTGACAGCTATTGAATAACAGTCCCTGGTACTTTTGTTAAAATTTCTTAGTAAATAGTTTTGTCTCAAAGGGTTTCGAGTTTCTATTTAAATTTCTTTAAAAGTGCATTTTAATTTAGAATTTTTCAATGCAAACAATGTCTAGGTATCTGTCTGTTTTAAATTAGAAAAGGGTAGGTTTTATTTGATTCTTAGATTTGATATTATTTGAACTCTTACATTTGCTTTATTATCTTTTTTACATCTATTCATACACGCACGCCTGTTATGAGTACCTACTGCGCATCTGACGTTCCTGAACATCTTCAAAAAGATTTTTAAGTATTTTACCTATTCATTATATTCATTATCCATAATTTAAGTTTGGGTCCGATGAAACCTTCAAAGATTCAAAGTAAGACTTCAACTGCATCAAACCATTCCCGAGAACTTCATCGGTCTCTTTAACAAACTTATCCTTACTTAAAACCATTGTTGAACACAAAAATCAGTACTTTGTCAAAGACAGACTGTAGTGACCTATTTCACGAAGTGCTTACGACAAACTCTGTTGCGCTTAAGAAATCAATACAAAGAACTTTTTTGTTAACTCGCATCCCGTGCCGGCCATTACCGAAGCAAAATGGAATGTTTAAACTCAATTAGCATTTTAGAAGCGTCCATCTCGTATTAATTTTATTCTGATCGGTCAGTTGCTTTGTTTGTGGTGTTCCGAACGTTATGAATTTTATTAGACGGCTTTTGTTTGGCATCCTAATTGGGTAGACATATCGATTAGACGTAGGTTTATTTGTTAAGGGTTTATTATTGAATACGAATTTGGATGGCGGAAGAGGGAGCCAAAAGAAAAACATGACGGTGTGAGGAATGATAATATGAAAGATAAGGCAGTAAATGAGCATGACGGTTGATAGAGGATAGTGGAAAATTAAAAAAAAATGGAAGAAGAAAATGTTGTGCCAGGGTATGCAGATGATGGTGTCTTTTAATAGAGGTATAATACTGGGAATGAGATTGACCGTAGAAGGGCTGCAAATGTGGATCGCAGTAATTAATTTTGATTACGGATTGTGATGGATTTTAACTGTGCAATGAGTGTTATCCTTCTTCATGTTCGCTTTCATAAACTAAAACATCAGTAACAATGATCGAGACTATTCCAAACTCAATTTGTGGTAAGCACTTAGAAAACCATATAACAGCAAATGCATCGATCATCATTCATTAGATTACGAAAGTTTATAATTTCTGCATTGTTCAGTAGCATAATTTCACATCAAAATGGTTAAATAAGACGCTTCAACCAAATTCTCCCCTATTGCCCAAAATTCGAGATCCATAAAACAATTACGCCACCCACGGTTCTCCGTCATAACATTTCACAATAAGCCGCAGGGAACAAATCCTGGTCGCCTGCATTTGGCAACTCCACCGGCATTGGGACGTGACGTACTTTTAATTGGAGGTTTGTCACTATGTGTGGCCAAGCTCTTGGCGTCGTCTGCAAGCCTTGTCTTGGCAGACACCCGTACTCTGTGCACGGAATATTGTAAATTCATTATCTGAAATCGGATGAGAATGAAAAAAGAGTAGAAAGGCGTGAGTAGATTGTGGAATTGTGCTTTCTTTTTGTCGTAGTGAGCTGCTTTCATGTTTTTCTTGGTAGTAATGAGTGTTTGGTTTTTATAATTTGTCGTATTGCAGCGAAAAACTATGCAATGCAGTATTGCATAGTTTTTCAAAATAACTCACGCCTATATATCAAGTCACGTTCTTTCCGACTCTACCTGGGATCATCAAATTGACAGCTAGTTATTTACCTTTCGTGTGTATGGGACGTTTTATAATTAGGGCTCTTTCAATGTAGACGTTTGGTGTCGGCCTCGGTGTCGTACCGCGCACGACCAGTTTTTTTTTCATAAATTTTATACAGCAAGAGCGCATTGCAGCGGTGCCGCGCACGAACGACAGCAGTACGAGTATGTGTGTGCATAAACTGTATGTAAAAACCAACTGGTCGTTCGCAGTACGACTCCCGAACCGAACCGTGCGCGAACAGCGGCGCCGCAGCTGTCCGACACCAAACGTCTAAATTGAAAGAGCCCTTGGATGAAACATGCACACGAAAGGTTAATGGACATAAACCGAGAATTTATTTTTCGTTGCCATGGCTACTGACATCTGGTTTTGGTCAGCCAGCTTGAAAATATGTATCCTCCGACAGCACAGCATGATTTTCTTCTTGTTTACGTCTTTCTAGTGCGATTCTTAAGCAGTCGGGTTTTTTGATAATTTTTTTTATTTATTTATTTATTTGTATATGCTTTATTGTAGGTACACCAAGTTTAAACACAGAAAAAGGAAACTTAAAACTAAAATACATACAACGGGCGGCCTTATCGCTGACCGCGATCTCTTCCAGGCAACCTGGGATGGAAAATGATAGCCTGGACATGAAATGGGGTTGACATTGGTGTAACACATAACATTACGAATATTTTCCTTAAATATACAATCATATTAAAATAGATACACAAATACATACATATGTTATATAATAGATACATAAAAACATACATACTCAATATATATATAAATAGGCAATGAAAGCAAATGATTTAGATAATTTTTTTTATTACTAATGGTAACATATTTACCTCGTTCATTACTCAGGTAACAGTGACTACGATTTTATAACCTAACCAAAATCATATGAAATCAAACATTCCTCTAAGAGCTTTATCATGTTATGCATTTTCAATAGATATGGAACATGTATTTTCGATTCTCGCGTCTTACGGCGCAGGTAATCACACGCTCAGTTACGCTTTCATTTCAAACTAAATTACCTACTGACAGCGTCGATATCATTGTTGATGATTGATTTCTGAGCTGAGCTGGCGCCAACTGACTTATGTATGTATATGTAAAATATTGAGAAACTCGATTGGTCACTATACTGTATATTTGACTGTATATTTTTGTAGTTTCATAAATTTATTAAATTTTGATATTTTTACTTACCTACATTATTTATTTATATGTACTTCATGTACAATGGTGATACATAGGTGGCCTTAATGTAGCAAGGCATTTTCTAAAAGTCAACCTTTGGGTTAAAATGGACACAACAGTGGTAGGTGTACAAAAATTATGAACAATAGTTAAAGCCGGCTATTAATAAACTACCTAACTAATAAAATATATAAATAATTTCTAAAACAATAGACTAATACATATTATAATAAATGCCAAATTCTTAATGAGACTGAAAGAACAATGGCGAGATTTTAACTGACTTAAATTTGAGCGTCTGAAAGTGAGTTTTATACGCAAGACGTTCTATTAATTGTCTACATTTTTTAAATATATTATTGGGCTGGTTCAAAACGGATAAAAAAAAACATAATAAATAAAAAGTTATTTGATTTTACAGTTATATATTTTTATTTAGTTTAGTGTTGCCATTATATATTTTATCTTCTAAGTGACAAGTAGTAACTATATTAATTCATAATATAATTAATGTATTTATTGCAGTAAATGAGTTAACAATACAGTTTATGTCTAAGTGTAAATGTTCCTTGCAGGTAGGTAAGAATATTGTAGTGTAGTAGAAATAAATGAATTACTAGTTAATGATTGGCAAAAAGACTAGTAACCAAGTTTAAAAAATATAGCTTGGTTGTTGACGAGGACGACGACCTTTTGATAAACGTCAAAGTCGCTTAGTTTAAATAAATATACTCTTTTCAAAGAGTATATTATACATTTCATGCTGAAATAACTAGGTAAGGGAAATGCTAATGCGATATTCCCCTTTTACTTCCACGAAATTGAATAATATTACCTATTAAACACATTATTAAAAGTTACCCAGACATAACCTACAAAAGTTTATGACTGAATATCTATTATTCTCGACATTCTCGAACAAAAAATATTGCACAAACTAATTCAGAACATCACCCTGAGTTAAACCAGATATTTTTTAATTAAAGGCGTAGGAATTTAATCTCAGCTAAAAAAATGTATGGGCACTTGCCATTGTTCTTTAAATATAATAACTATGACGAAGATCGAGCTATGTATGAGAGGACAAATAATAGTGCCGGATTTTACGCTTAAATGACAATTCATTTTCAGCTAATTTGATTTCAAGGGGAAGCACGTTCCAGAGTTTTATAGTTCAGACAGTGTAAGAATTAGATAGAAACCCAATGCGGTGAGAAGGAATATAAAGAAGTAAGTTTTTGAAAGCTCAAAGGTTAAGATCGTGAGAACTGCCCAACACTTTAAAATATTGTTTTAAATAATCGAGAGTACAAAGATCGTTCATGATGGTGTTTGACGTCTGTATCTATGTCATGTGCACATCTTTGCCAGTCGTGGCGATAGTTAGAAGCTATAGAAACTGACACCAGCCTAGCCAAGGGGTATCGTGTAGCCCAGTTTCCAGATTGCGAAGGGTCAGATAGGCAGTCCTACCATTTAAAATATTGGGACTCAGCAGGATCAGGTTAGACTGGAAGCCGACCCCAAAACAATAGGAAAAGGCTGTGCAGAATGATATTGTGGACATTGCGTGACTGCAGTCGTTCGTTGACTTGTGTGTGCCCTGGCAGTTGATAGTGTGTCATGCTCTCTCTAATGTCTCTCTGATGGTGACATATGTGTTGGATCATTCAGTTCCCTTCACAATGGTCGAGCTGAGTGGTGCTGATCCATGTGTCATGTTCGTGAACGGGCGCCATCAGTTAATATTGGTCATAATTTAGCTGCCTTGGCCTGTTTTTAATTACCTATTTATTTATTTTTTTATGAATTTAAATATTCAAATGTTTTTAAGTATTTGTTGTGCGCTTTTGTTAAATGTCCTAATTTTGTAAATCTTTCTTTAACATGAGGTTTGCGGTCAGAGAACTCAGTTATGGGTTAAGTTCGCCTTTGTATGTAAGTTTTTCTTTTGTATTTGAATATATTTATTTTGTGTACAATAAAGAATATGAATATATGAATCAAAAATTCTCTAAAAATAAATACAAAACATGACCTCAAATCAAGTTCAAATCTTTTGAGTAGATAATTTACTTTCAGTAGATATCTAAAAGCTCTTTAGATAATACAAGAGAATAGCTATGAATGAATAGAAACATTTTGTTTTATTGTTCGTCCGGAGGATCGCATAAATTCTTTGTGTTGGATTTACCCGATCATATTTTACCCGGCGACCCGTTCTAGGGTGCGACATAAAAATAGGCGTTCTTCTTTGATTTATAAACAACATATAGATCAAACGGACTTGTTTTTATACAATTTGCTTTGATAAATCATACGGTTTCATCAATCATTGTCGCAGTATCACGATTTTGGACTTGAGTTTATCTGATTTAGAATCATTTTCGATTGCCCTGAAGTTCATGTGGGCATAAAACCTAGATATATGTTGGGATTATTAGTCAGTAGATATTCGCTATGACTCATTCTCAATCATGACTGATACATCAGTAGTACATCATCAACCTTTTTAATGTCCCCACTGCTGGGCAACAGGCCTCCTTTCTGTAAGAGGGAATGGGTTGTAACCCACCACGTGGGCCCAATGCAACTGGCAATGGGCCCGCTTAAGCTAATTAATACAAGTTTAGATTTTCCAATCTGCCTTGAAAAAGCGTATTGATTAATGGTCGTGACTTTTCAAAATCAGGAGAGTCCTTAGCCTTGCAATCATGAGATAGTAACACCCTGGTATTTTTTTTATCAAGGTAACTTTGTAGACAGTACAATAAACTCGTAATTTAATAACTTCAAATACTGGCATAGCGTAGTATAGTATAGTATTTCGGCATATCAAAGCTGCCTCATATTCCCTCTATATCAAATTAATCTAATAATACATAACTACAGAACGTCGTCTCGGATACTGGCAAGACTTAATTTCAATATACTCGTATAGCCCTAAAGTAAAAATCACATCACACTAATATTATCAAGGCGAAAGTTTATGAGAGCGTCTGCGTGTGTGCGTGTGCGTGTGTTCGTATGTTTTTTACTACTTCATGCTCAAACGGCTGGACGGATCTGGATGACATTTAGCACAGAGATAGATTATAGTCTGGAATAGCACATAGGATACTTTTTATCCCGCGAAAATGTGCCTTTGGGATAATTTTCGACATTCACGCGGGCGAAGCCGCTGGCAGAAGCTAGTAAATAATAAATATTACATTAACTTGAAAAGAACTCTAATAATATCTCACAGTAAAGCAATATTCAAAATCGATTCCCGCACGTAACAAGTATTTGTATGACCTACAGATAGTTGTTCTGGCTCTGGGTGTTTGTGTATGTGAGTTTATATGTTTGTAAACGCACCCACGATACAGGAAGAAATTCCTAGTGTGGGGCAACGTTTTAAAAAAAAGAAGAAAGAAAGAAAGAAAGAAGAAAATTTAAATATACGTCTACAACTAACATAACAATCTAGGTACACCGTCTGAAGGCCAGCCCAGTAATAAGAACGCAATGTAATACATTTTATTAGCATCAATTTAAATAAATACCCCGACGAATGGCGGAGGGTGCCGAGACACTTTGGGCTCGAAATCAAATTGTCTGAGCCCCTCTATTTTAAATTGGTGCAGTTCAAAACTATCAGTTTAAATTGGGGGTATTTTAGGTAAGATAATAATGGAAAGGGGAACCATAGCGACAGGTACTATTGTGAAAATAGGGTCGGAAATCCACGTAATAGCCAATTTGGGTATATTTGTATAAAATAATCTTCCATATGTCTGAAACTTTACGCTGCAGTGGGATATTTAAGGAGACTTTAAAAAATAAAAAAGTAAATTCAAAAAAACAAAAAAAAGTGACTGCTTAAGAAACGAACTAATAATTAAAAAATCAAAAAACCCGACTGCTTCAAAACCGAACTAAAAAGTCGTAAACAAGGAAAAAATCATGCTGTGCAGGCGGAGGATACACCAGATTTTGGTCAGCCAGCCGGCGAATATGTATCCTCCGACTGCACAGCATGATTTTTTCCTTGTTTACGACTTTTTAGTTCGGTTTTGAAGCAGTCGGGTTTTTTGATTTTTTAATTAAGTTTTTTTATTTATAACTTTTTAGTTATTTTTTTCGAATTAGATACATTTAAACATATAAGTGTTATATATTTTTGAAATCACCTCTTAAAACCCTTTATTTTGATACCCCACACGATGGGTTTGGAAGAAAAATTATTCTATTATCCAATTTTAATGTAGCCTATGACACTCGCAGGGTTAAGACGCATCGATTGACGTACGAATCATCAAAATCGGCCAACGCGTTTGGTCTCTGGAACGCCACATAGGAACAAACATACATACATACATACATACATACATACATAGACTGATAAACACATTACCCTCCTTCGGCAGTCGGGTAAAAAGACGTAAACAAAAAGAAAATCTTGCTGTGCAGTCGGAGGATACATATTCGCGGGCTGGTTCACCAAAGTTCCTCCGACTGCACAACATGATTTTCTTCTTGTTTACGACATTTTGGTTCGCTTCTTATGCAGTCGGGTATTTTTTTATTTCCTTTATTAACTTTTTTTATTTATAACTTTTTAACTATATTTTTTCATCGCAATCGGCCAACGCGTTTGGTCTCTAGATTGCCACATAGGAACAAACAGCCATACATATATAGACTGATAAACACATAACCCTCCTTCGGCAGTCTGGTAAAAAGGGAGAAACTTATATATAGTAATTAAAAAATAGATGTTTTTTTTTAATCCCAAACAAACACAAAGAAAAGGCTAGGTTCATGATTCCTATACAAAAAGTAAGAAAACGAAACACTGAATAATCTTTTCCAAAATCAAACAGAGTTATAAAACTAACTTATCTGATGGCGCAGTCAATCATAACTCGGAATCACCTAACCCTTAAATTACACAGTCAAAACACACTTACGAAATTGCCAGACTTGGGTCCTCCAGACTTACCTACAGTCTACCAGACCTGTCTGTCTATATGGAACTAGACGTCAGTTTCGCCACACGCGTCCATCGATGGCACTAAATAGATTCATACAGAAGGTCAGCTCCTTGAAGCCGAACTGACTTATACGATGCCACCGACTATGCCGTGGAAGTGTTAAGTTTTGGGCCAAAAGAAATCTATATGACTATCCTCCAACAACATGAATAAGAAGAAGTTCCTTGTTAAGTGCGAAAAGGCAAGAAAACAGACGCTTACGTCTCTTCATGTTAGTTGGTAGGCACGGTCATGGTCGTTATGAGGTACGACGCCATCTTCTTTGATTTTCCTGTGTATTTCTATTAATAATGCTTTATCCATACTATATATCGTCGTATGTAATATGTAGTAGTGGCCCGGTGGTTAAGACCTCGCCTCTCGTGCTTGAGGTCGTGGGTTCAAATCCGGGCAAGTACCAATATGACTTTTTCAAGTCATATGTACTTTCTAAGTTTATCTTGGACATCGCTGTCAACGGTGAAGGAAAACATCGTGAGGAAACTTGGACTTATAGTGTATTTGTAAGTTTGAGCTCCATTGGTGTAATTGTTGTAAGGCGTTCCAGTGCGAGGGTAAACAAATAAATAAATAATATATATACTATTTAATATAATACATGGTTACATTTTCACGCTTAAACCACTGAACTGATTTAGATGTGGTAAGGAGATAGTTTGAGACCCGGGGAAGGACATAATATGATAGTTTTTATCGTGGGAAACAGCTAGTAGCTTTGATTTGAAAAATCCATCTCACTCGCGATCGAACGCCACTCATCTCAAACAAGTAACAGTCGCCATTGCGCTAGCACTTGCTGTACATGAAGCGAGTCTATGTGTGCATGCGTTTTCACTCGTTGTATGGAGCTGACCTTCTATACCTATCTACATAATATCGAAGGGGTGCGGAATTAGGTATAGCATTTAAATTGAAATACTGGCAGCGCTAACTTCATTTCTGGGGGACGTTCAGGGGCGGGACGAAAAGTGACTACCGGTGCAGCGGTGCTGGCTTGTTGAGACATGTAGATGGATGGGTGTTCGGAAAAATGGGAAAATTAATTTAGAGCCAGATAAAAAAAAAAAAACTGAAAAATTCAACTAAGAAACTAGTAAAGTCAATAGAACTGATTGATTTTTTTTGTGTTTTGAAAATACCGTAGTAAAAATTGATATATCGTAAATTACACAAAACATAATATTATGCCTGTATTTTTCGAAGGATTAAACAGAGATACACTTATTAATACTACTTACATTACATCATCATCATTATCATCAGCCTATTAATGTTCCTACTGCTGGGACACAGGCCTCCTCTTCTTCTTCTTCATTAATTAATATTAATTAAAATACTTAATTTTGCCAGTTACGTTTAATTCCTATATTATCGGGGTGAGCCTGTTGCCAGCAACAATGGCAAGTACGTTCAAGCGTTTTTGCCATACCTGTTATTGGAATCAAATATTAAAGCTCACAATGTTAGGACCCATAATTATTAATGTAAATTTTTATCCGTGGTGCTAGGTTACTGGGCTAATCCAAGTTGTAAACGACCCTTTATGCCTATTAGCCTTTGTTTGTTCTGTCTCCTGCTTGATATGGAGGGCAGTGGAAATTATGTTTTTGTTTTCCTACTCCTCCTTTATTCTTTTCTGATTAATTTAGTTGCGGTATCCAAGACAGTTAAATTCATTCTCCGGGACTTCGTTGAGTTTCATTGCCTCGGCGCTTTTCTGGTGGTCGCCACTGTTCTGGCTTTCAGGTGCTGCAGTGGTTTGGGAATAGTGCGTCGGGATAGCCTTAAAAAAAGTGATATTCAATCAACAAAAGCGCCGCGAAAGCTATTGGTAAATTGTCATTACTGTATGGAATGAGGGCTTTCGTTTTTTGTGCTCACCAGTTGGCCCCACGGGCGAAGGTCCTTTAATATAGCTGTTAAACGTTGTTCGCACATGGAAGCAAAGTTTGAATTAAAATAATCCCTAATACCGTAGAAATACGATTACATGCTAAATGCTCCTGTTTCGCGCAGCCACTTTTTTTCGAAATAAAGTACGATAAAATTTACTGAAACATAAATCTCTATTAAAGCAGTGTTTGGTAACGTATCTTAATCTACCATATTTGGAAATTATTCACAACGATACAAAAAATAGTGTATATCTCAAGCTAAAAGCCAAAAACCTATGAAATTTGACGTTTTGAAGACCTCTCTCTACGCCAGCGCCCCTAGCGGCAAATTCAAACGTGGTGGCCCTCATTCTACAGTTCGAAGATGATGCGTTGAATAATTCTATCTTATAGTGAAACCCCATTTAAGCTAGGGAACAAATGCTAGAAAATTGGCTAACCTTAATATTGTCAGTGTCTATTCATTTAAATTATAGAGTCTTAACATACTTTTCCCCTCTAAACACGTGAAAGTCGGTGTAAGTAATTAGCGCAGTTTCGCCGAAAATACATATAGATGTACATTTACTCTTTGAGGACACTAACAACTGGTATTTTAAAATAACTAAAAATTTATTTCTGCAGCTCCAAGATGACACTTAGGATTACTGTCCCTTAGAGCTAGACGTGTAAATAGCCTCATTTAGCTAACCTTAGTAGTCAGTAACTACTCATTTAAATTGGTGAGTCTTTAATTAGTTTTCCCCACGAAACGCGTGTAAGTCGAAGTAATTGGCGCACTTTCCATCGAAATGCTATTTACGTTCCTTTGAAAAAACTAAAAGAAATGGTATTTTAAATTAACTGCAAAAAATAAGAACCCTTTTTCTTCCTTCATCAAACAAAATATTTGGAAGTTAACGTTTATACTTAAACAAGATTTTTATAATAAATAATACTTTTTCCTTTGAACTTTGTCTTAAATTTCGCGGAAAGACATACCTTGGTAAGCCTTTGAGTTTTTTTTCACAGCTTACCATTTCCTGGGAAGGTTCTTTAGACAGGATAAGGATAAATTCATAATAAATGGGTTTCCTTAGATGTATCCATGAATTGGTGCCAATTTGGTTCCAATAATTCAGATTATAAGATTTCAAAATTTTGTGAGGATGTGTGGATGTTTGTTTATTCTCCCAAGAAAAACAAGTGAACGACGTTTAATAACACTAATACAGCTTATACATTGGAATAACAAAGGCTGTATTTGTAAAGATAATTAGTAGAAATACTCATTCCAAGCGGGTGGGACCGGGGGCGGCAACTTGTCACCCATTATTCTGCATAGAATAACTCGATAAATTTTTACACAATCCAGACTACCGGATAAAAATAACGTTATTTTTTTTAACTTTTGTTAAATTATACACCTAACGTCGGAGCTAAGAAGTCATCTAAAATTATCATTATATTGCAATCACCACTGCTTTTATTCCCAAAGCTTAATACCAGACGAATAAAAACAAAACATGCTTGCTTTGCGAAATGCAACGTTATTAGGAGCGACACTCAATACCAATCCAATCTCGATAAAGTTAGAAGGAGAGTGGCTTCGACGTTACGTGTCATACGTGATCTAACTTTGCGAAAATGCCAGCACTTGCGAAAATTCTCACATTATGGGAATCGAACTCCATTTCGAATCGTTTAAATATTAAATCAAACTTACGGCGTAAGTCAAACGCGCGTGTGAACGCATGATAAAGTCACTCGACGCGCGAATAGACAATGTAACTGTTCCCAAAGCTAATAAATTTTGTGTGTCAAATATTTTTACGGCATCCAATATTGGTTTTTCTGCTATTGCTTTTCGTATTGGATGCAGATTTTGATTTGCATTTTTGAATTAGCCATTGCATTGACGGGCAAATAAGTATTTTCTTAATGAGCCTCGGCAATAATCTCATTTCCGAATACAAACGAATGCTAATTTCCAAGTCCATAAATTATTAGATTCATCGTCCATAATAATTTGAATTCAGAACTAAGTACATTGTGGTTATATTTTGATTTCCTCGTGAACTATATAGAGCTGCAAAACTATTCAGAGGGAGGGAGCAGCTTTCCTACCATTTTAAATATAAACTACATTAAGTTAAAAGAGTATTACTATATACCCTCAAGTTGATTGAAAGCGTCCTGTCTTTACCGAGTGCAAAAGGCAACTGATAGAAAGCCGGCGACTGACAAAACGCGAAGTTTTCCGAGGTAATATAAAGGTCAAAAGTGCAGTAACACTCTACCAAAACAGCAAAGGCAATTTTTTTGTAGGCAGCAGAATCTCAACTTTTCTTAGTTAGTAGGAATAATCTATACTTTAATTTCTCAACAAAATATTAAATCAGTTGTGGATAATTTAACTTCTTCTACAAAAACTAGCCATTTGAGTTTTGGGAGAGTATGACTGCACTTTTGACCCTTGACTGAACATTACAAAAAAAATGTTGTACTGTTTTGTGTTGATTTAAATATATATAATTAAATAACAGCTTCCATTGTTTAGATACAAGAATGCAAAAGCAAATATTCCCTAGAATAGTGATTTGAATAGCTAATACGTGTTGATTATATCAAACGTAGCATAACTTAATTCAATGTAACAAGTTATAAATTCATCTCATTAGCTGCAATTGAATTAATTTGATTCCATTCTAATGAATCAAGCGAAAGCATACTTCTAATTAATTATTGGGTAGGTTTATTATGCGGGCATTTTGTAATTAGCACACAATAGACTGCGAGCGTTGTTACGGCTGCACATAACATAAATTATTCCAAATCGAATAGTTCATATTAAAATCATTACCTAATAGAAATATTTTATCTAAAATTCCATTCACACACAGGAAAAATACAACTCATCGCTAAGTACATTTAAAACGTTACATTATTGAAACGATTTTTACGTCTTTACATAAAATGTTATATTCATAGGGTTCAATTTCGCTCTTCGCCCGAAATCAATGCGAATGTCCTAATATGTATGAGCGTAATCAAAGGAGCTTAGGACTTGCCTCCCTAGGGGCTGAAATCTGGGGTATTAGAGAAAGTACTCCAAATAAACTGGCAAGAATATACAATAAGCCTATTCATTTATGCCGTTTGCGCTTTTATTTAGGCTTTTTTGGGTTGAGTAATGGTATCTTTTAATTCTGATATTGTGTAATATATTTACTATATTATTTGCCTTACTGTGGAACTGTTGAAGAGAGAAATATTAATCATCATAAGTATTGCAGCACATTCATACATTGGAGATGATTCCAAAAAAAAAGAAGATGGGATCTAATCATCACAAATTGTAAGTAAAGAAAATTCTATTGGTCACGTATTAGAAAAATTGCGCAAATAACAACCTAATAAATTTATTTTTTTGTTCTCAAAAGTGGTTTTAACTAGTGATACAACACTTTTACCTAGTGGTATCGTTTAACTTTAAAATACCCACCGTACCACCAGGGTTACGGCCAGGGGTACGGCCAGGGCCAAATATTGTTGTAGCAGAAAAAGCAAGAAATTGTGTTATTAAATTTACTTTAGAATGTTTTATGTTCTTGTAAATAAATTTCAGGATACAGAACTTGGTCCCTTAGATCTCTTGGTGATTTAGATCTCAATTCTTTTGTCGGCGTAGTCAACAACCGCGCATATTCTTAGTATTGGACTTGGCTCCCTTTTACACATTTATGTTTTTGATGGGATATCATTACTTTTTGTACAGAAATTATTAGTAGGTACTTATCCAAAATATAATTAATACCAAATGGTTTTTGTTAATCTGCTGTATTTTCCTCCATTTACAGGGTTTTTTTTTTTTTTTTTCTTTATTTTAATTTACCTTAATAATGTTCGAGTGAATTGCCCATTCAGTATTGTTATTGTTATTCAGTGTGGTTTTTTACGCGTTTTCTGTTAATACATAATTTGGCCAAGTCTGGGCGGTAAAACGTGCGCAGGCGGTTTTACACTACAATAGAGCTCTCTTGTGCCTTGATTTGACTTGGATCTAAATTGATAAGAAGTACTCCATCTAAGGTTTTAACTCTGGAGAGTCCAACATAAGCTTGCCCTTTACTAAATATAGAGGAGCCGATGTCGAGAAGAGCGCTGTCAAGGCTAAGGCCTTGTGATTCGTTTATAGTAATAGCATATGCTAAGTAAATGGGGAATTGTTCCCTGTGAACATATACATTACTTAAAATTCTGTAACTTGATCTGTAAATTTCGTAAATTAAATTATGCTTAAATTCTATTGTAATTTTATGTGCGCTATTGCTGCTGTCGACGTCCCGTCCCATGAAGGGTAGGGTAGAGTAGGGCAGGTAACCTACCTGCCTAGGTAGGGTAGGTGGTAATACGTGACTGTGTGCGACGGATTAGATCGATGTAGGCCAAGGCTTTGAAGACGAGAGTGTTTAAAGGCCAGTAAGGCAGCGGGTAGGTACTGGTGGATCCGATTAGACTGAGCCAACACCAACAGTTTCAAGGTTAAAGAAGGCTTTGCAGATGATGACGACAGTGGCGAGTTAAAAGTATATAGATAATATGGTAATAGATGGTAATAGCTTTATAACATTCAGTCTGAATCATTCAACTTTCTCGGTATTGGCTGTCTTGTTTTAGTTTTGCACCTATAGCCAAGTTGACAATCTACAATCGATAACGCTAGTAGAAAACGAATCAATGTATGGTATTTGACGTCGAATGCTTATTACAAATGAATGCTCTCAGTGAGGACGTCACTGAGAGCATTCAATTGTTGAGCATTCGACGTCGAATATTCGAGTTGTGTGGACGTTGAGCCAAGCGTTACAAAGTTTACACGTAAGCACGAACTTCAGCCGGTGTACACGTCGCAACGATTTTCGCGGAAACGGCTCGCATTCGAATGTTCACGCAAATAAAACGCTCGCAAGCGGGTACTCAGATGATGAAATTAATAAGTATGTATGTAGGAATATTACTGGCCACTTTTAAAGCAAGGAACAGTTTCATGATCTTAAGTTTTTGTGACATTCGAGGTCAATAAAATAACCAAAAATGCTGCAGCCACAACCGCTGTCCGACATTTTGAAATTAATGACATTTATCGAGATCGTATTCGAATGTTTCAAGCTCGCAAGATAATGTTCGACTCGAACGTTCATAGTTTTGTACGAACGCGAATGCTGGGCTCGCTGGGTAGCATCTGTTGCACGCCTACGATTGCTTCTTTACAAATGCTCATGAACGAATGCTCCCAGTGAGGACGCTCCTTAAAACACATCTGAACGTTAAGTCACGTGCTCAGACCAAACAAATAGAAGGCGTTAATGATTGTAGAAAAAGATTCTATACGAAACGTTTGTAATTTGGCTAGGGGGCTGTACTTGTCTAAAATCTTGAAGGCGGTACTCGAGAGTAAGTGACTAACATAGTGTGACTATACGTCACTTATCTCTATATTATAATATTTAAAAACTACGCATGGCCGGCCAGATGTGTTGAACACATTGAGACGTGGACCTTTGGGTTTGACAGGCTATGTCATAAACTATGGAACACGAATGTTTAACATGATAAAACAAAACCCAACCTTTTAAAGATGCTCATAAATTGCCTAAAGAGTCTTGGAATATCTGATTTCTAACACGAACCAGCCCCAAAGCAATTAAGCGTTGCACAAAAAAAAACCGAATTGAAGGGAAAGCAGATGGTTTGCGGATGAAAGAAGGTTGGAGACGGGCTTGTGGAGGCGAGAGGTAGGGACACTTCACTTTAGGCGGGCAGAGAGGACGGACCGATTTGAGAGATCGAAAGAAGTCCGTACTGGTCGAATACGTACGGGATACATAAGGGACTGATAGGGAGGCTTGGAACGAATAGGAAAAGTCGCGTCGTTGTATCGTATCGTGTTATCGAGTTAATTATAATTTAGTCTATTCGCGTTAATATGGTGTGAGTGAGTGCCAGTATGAATGGGGTAAGTTTTTAATCTTTGTATTACATAGGTAGGGATAATTGACTAATGCACTATTTATTCTAGCGTGGCGAACCCTTGTATTTACTTCCTAATTCCACCCTTTGGCAGATATTTAATGGCTAATATTTGGGTTAGGATCGCGGTGAAGTCTTCTTTCACACTTTCATACCCTAATTCACCATTTATACACTAAACAATTACACATTCGATTAAGGACCTTTATTGAGAGTTAACTGACATTACATACATGGAAGGCGGAACCGCTAATACTCTTTTCTGTATAAAATAGGCTAAATATGGCCGCTCTTGATTGAGCACGTAGGAGAACCAAATGTTAGCTGTTAAAATATACTGTTTCCTAAGAAGGTCTAGCTCAGAACACTTCGCGAAATACTTGCTGTCGCTCATATTCCAGGGAGGGGGGTAGGTTTCAGCCGGTAGGCTCCACAAAGAACCCCAAATTACATCGGCTAATGACGCTTAGGGAACGTGTCTCGTTAAAATCACACCATGCCGTTGTTGGCCAGACTAAATCTTCACTATTAAGCGAGACACGATATTGGATGGCTGCCGTCCCTGACGGCCCCAAAATCCACGCAATGGGCAGTTTAAGGAGATGAGAAGCGACGAATAAATCCGCTCCGACGTACGGCAAGTATCTTTCGCATTGAATTCTGCTACAGACTGAGTCTACGGTACGCTTGCGTAATTTTTGTATTGTCTTAGTAAAGGGTGAATAGGCCGAGAGAGTGCTACTTATTATAGCCCGCGTCCAGTGTATCTGGTAGCATGTCTCGCTCAAATGGCAGAGGCAAATAGGCACAAAACTCACCACTGTCTTAGGACTGGGCAAGTCATGCTAGAGCTTAGGGAGCCTGTACTCTTGGAGCCGCAGCAGATTCTCACTAGAAAAAGCAGTCGAGGCCCAGCAGTACACGTTACGACGGACCTGCTGCTGAAAAGCGGTCTCACGTCACTTGGGTGGGAATCGAGAATATTGCCAATTAACTCATTAACGTAATTCAAATAGACGTATTTATCAATGCAAGCGTAGCGATCCTACCAACTCCCTTTCGTTAGGTAAATAATGCACTTTGCAATCCCTTTGTCTAATTAACTTCATATTTCACTAATGTTTTACTTATTTAGCCCTTAAGGCTATCAGACAGAAATGTGTGCTGGAAGTTTGTTTTCATCATTTCTTCTTACCAGCTATTACACTACGAAATGATGGCGGGCTGGGCGCTTTTGGGGCTGTCAGTTACTTCCTGAGTTAAACTCTCTGCTAATTTAGTTATTTGTATTTGTAGTAATTAATGAATGTAAATTCATTATCCGCGACCATTATTCGGTCTTTGATAAATACTCTATACATTAGTGTAAAGAGTTTCCCACACAAGCTTTAGTTAATTGTAACAATTTAGTTTATATCCCCTTAGTTATATTTTATCCTTCTAAACCACTTCCTAGTTATAATTTTGTAACTGTGAATTCCAAAACAAACAAAAACATAATTTGGAATTCACTTGTCGGAAGAGAATTGACCAAGCCAGGTGACGAAATTCATTGTGCAGCCCGGAATGGCGGGGTGCTGCTCCCCTTTTATAACAAAAGGGCCGACATTAACACTAAATCTAGGACATTTTAGGAAAAACGAAATTTTTATCAGCCTAGGGTCATTTAGGAACAGTCACAATAGCACACACTTGTGAAAAACCAAATAATCCTACAGAACGAAACGGAAAAACTAGAACAAGTCTCAATAGCATATTTTTTATTAAAAAACTACTTCATCATAATTTTATCGAACTAGAAACATATGAAAGTCGTTCTACTTATAAAGTCTAATCTGTGTCCCTACCCGCTTTTCTCTTAGCTCCTGTTTACATGCTGAATTTGCCGTCGATCTAGCGCTGACTATGCGGAACTTGGGTGCAATGGCTCCTTCCCGATTATACCTAGCAGCAGGAGGTACCTATGTACCTATATATACTGCCCGATGAAGCACTGGAGCGTGTGAAATACGTCCAAATGGTTACTATTTGCACCAAGGTTGGTGATGCGTGAATCTATGTCGGCATTAGGCATGTATGCTGTTGTTTGCAAGAAAACCTTGTAGATTTGTATCGCAACCCAATATTCATGCATGTATGGTCTGTTTTCGTGTATACACCAGCAACCGCATTTTCTCGAACGAAATTACCGCAAAATTGACAAAAGCAAATCGTAGGTATCTACTACGTTGGATCTAGATGCATCTAATCCAATTAGATTCAAATCCCGCTGCCGCAGATCTTATCTTCTAATAATTCATCAAAACAAATGAAAGACAATGGAAACCTGCCAAACTCAGTACAAAGTATAGAAGATGACAAGATGGCGAAACCTTTGTGTAAATTTGTCATAATATGTGTATTATTACAGGATTTGTGGCCAAATATTAAAACGCTACTTGATGTTGAGATGCCGTTTACACGAAGTTCATTGCTACAGGCAATAAACTTGCATCGTGTAAATAGGGCAAATCAAAGCAGTATAACCGCTTATCCGTCGAAATACCCATTTTGGCGGAAGACAATGGTAATTTCTATTGTGTCTGCTAATTAGCGGGTCACTTGATAAGAATTCTAAAGAATTTGCCCATTCATTATGCGATAATTGAGTAAACTGGAGATAAAGCATTTACGATGCAACTGGTCAAACCTATGCTAATATTTGAGTGTCCTACAAAGGTACGTGTTTAGTTAATGCCAAAAATACATTACATTTTATTTAAATATCATAAAACTAGAGTCTCAAGTCAAAGTGTCAACGTATTTGTCTGCTGTTAGGGTATTTTTTATTGTTTTCGAGTGGAATCCTTCAAAGACGCTCGGCTTTTTTGAAAGGCTTCCAGGCTTTGAGTTATTGTAACTACAGCACGCTAACCACCAGTAGATACCTCTAAAAGTTGGGCGAATCTATACTGCAGCTACTGCATTTCAAAACGACACTACAACACTACAAAAACATCATTAAAAACGGAATACAACAAAAAACTAAAAAAACGAACTTCCACCAGCTTATTTATAAAGTCGTGTTGTTAACAAAGTTCCACAAACACAAACTAACATTCATACTTCAGAAACCCTTTCGTTCTGAGAGTTCTTTGCAAATAAACGAGTGCGACTTACAAGTTATTTTTGGTGCGCACATACGTTTTACTTAATAGAGCGTATACTCGTACACTGTGATTTAACTTTGATTTTACTAAATAAACTAGCAATTGCATGTGGTTTTACTTTCAATAAAAAATAATGACTTAAAATCTTTATTATTTATTTATTTATTTTAAACCTTATTGTACACCATAAGTATAATCATCAGTATAGTATCTTTATCCTCATCTTTATCCTCTTTTCCTTTTCTGTTAGGCCATTCTGCCATGAGGTCAGTGCACGTTTTATTATACCATTCCATCCTGACCGACCGTCAAACAGATATAATTGGAAATATAGGTAGATAGCGCCGACTGAATGTCCTTAGTAAAAAGGCATAATTCGAGGTTTGCCTCTCGCCTATTTCCTCCTCCAATAATGGACCAATTAAAAAGATATTTCATAAACTGGACTAATAATATTGACTAATATGACCATAATATGTCCGTTTTCTTTTGTTCATTTGTTTTTGTCAAATGTGTACAGTAAGACTCTGTTGACAGCGCAATTTTGAGGGTTCTAATGCTTTTAAATATAAATATAAAAAATGAGCAGCATCCTGTATTTTAATCAAAGATATGTTCTATCTATTTTCGATGTCGTATACGAATCGGTTCAGCAGTTAATGTGTGACGAAGAAACAAAAATCCTTAAAAAAAAATGTTATAAAAAAACTGACCTTTTGTTTTACGACACTGAAAAGACTGGCCTGTATGAGTAAAAGCCAGAATTGGAAGGACAAATAAGAGTGTGGCTTTTGCCCAGCAGTGGGAAAAATAGACTAGATAGTGGGTAACGCTTTGTATAATGGCGAGTTTATTTACTATATCAATTTATCATCATCTATCAAATGAATATAGCAAAAATACAAATAAAATGATCCAATTGGATTTTTATCTATCACATAAAATGTTAACGTAATAAATCCCTACAGAGAGCAGTGTACGGCATCCACAAGAGTATGTCCCAACTTTTGCTGAAGTTCGGCTCACAACATGAAAAATGCATTAAGTTTCAGCTACCAACTCGCTACCGACCACCTATACGATGACATTATTGGTTCGTGTTTTGACGTATACCATACATGGTTTATGTATTAGTTAGGTTATGTGTACATTATTTGTTGGTCACCGACAAGTTATGATAAAGTCATAGATAGTTAAGGTTGTCCGACAAAATGAGTTCGAAATTGACAAATACCAAATTGACTGTTTCATTTGTAATCGTTTTAAGTTCATCTTGTTCAGTACTGATTTACTTAGGCACTCGAGTATCCCATCAGAGAAAACTTCGTGTGCCGAAATAGCCAACTCTGAGGAATTTTCTTACACTATAAATGAAGAATCTTTTATGTTGAAGATCACCACGCAAGCATCTTACTTTCTGTGATCTACTTCAACTGCCTCAGAACCCAAGTAGGAAGGTGTAACTCGAACCTCGCAAAATAAGGTTATCTCGACAGAACAGCATCAGCAGCCAAATTGCTTAAGTAAATACAGCAAGGTTGACCCAAAAAATATTTATTTATTTATTATTTATATTTTTTATTAGAATCCATTAATTATAGGCAAAATCTAATTATTTAAAGAGTGTTTGTCATACTCTTTCATGGGGTCAAACACTTTAGGCGTAGTGCATACCAAGCTGAGTCGCAAACCATGCTTCACCTTCTATCCTTCCCTATGTGCCTCAAAACATGCCGTCAAAGTAATCTATGTTCTGCCACAGACAATGCCGTAGAAGAAGCAAAGTTTTGGGCCAAACTGCATGACTGTCGTGCCACGACCTGAAGAAGAAGATTGAATATCATATAGTAGGTGACCTCTAAGCAGTTTTCATTTTAATACGAACTACATGCGCGATAATTGGTGTGATACCTCATGTTCGTTTTAAGAACAATTTTACTTCAATTGAAGCTGTTTAAACTAATGTTTGCCTAGAACTATTTGTATAATAAGTATTAGTACCTAATGGTAGGCGTCCTAAACTAACATTGTGGGATTTCAGGGCCCTTATCAATGACTTACGAAGAGGACAAACTCAGAAATGTCTGGTTTTAGGCTAAGTAAACTGGTGGAAGTGAGTGGAGTGTGCACTCCAGTTAAAAAATAGGGAGAAGAAAATATTATATATTAAGTATCTAGGTCATATAAGAAGTGTCTGGATAATAAACTGCCACTTCCATTCATTCATCTTTTTTTAGAACCGACAGTAACGTCTAGACTCATATTATTACTAGCTATGTCCCGCGGTTTGTCAAAAGCAAATGCAATTTTTCAAATAAGACTTCCAAACGTATCCGAAAAAAAAAAAAATGAGCACCTAAGGATTTATCCTTCCGGACCGTAATGTTGAATTTGCAAAATGTTGAATTCCCAAAATGTTGAATTTTCATAAGGTTGAATCCCAAAATGTTGAATTTGCAAAAAGTTGAATTTGCAAAATGTTGAATGCCCAAAATGTTGAATTTGCAAATCGTTAAACTATGAATTCCAAAATGTTGAATTTGAACTGTAAACCGTCGTCGGACCAATTTGATAACAATGCCCCCGGCAATTCCCTCAGGGGTCGGTACCCTCAGCAACATTATTCTTGCTACACAATAACGATCTGCTAAATAAACCTATATAACCTTTGGGTATGCAGACGACAGCACTGTTGCTGAGACACATGTCCAATGCACTGGCTACCGAGCCGCAGATCCAGTCTCTCCGTAAGGCATGGTGGAGCGTTTGAAACTGTTCTTGCAGGCAGTCTTCGAATGGGGCGATGCTAATCTGGCCAGGTTTAACGCTGCTAAAACCCAGGCGTGTCTTTTTTCCGCTAAAAAGAGCCAATTTCACCCGGCTCAACTTTCCAAGATGTGACCGTGCCAATAACGAACCATCTTGAGCTTCTTGGCGTTACGTTGACATCGAATCTCAGTTGTGGCGCTTACATTGAGGCAAAAGCTAAGCTGACTGCCAAAAAGTTGGGGATCCTTGCATAGGTGAGAAGATACTTCACACCGGAACAGCTGCTCAATTTGTATCAAGCCCAAGTTCGAGCATGCATGGAGTACAGTTCTCATCTCTGGGACTGATCTATCCAATACCAGCTTGATGCTAGAGTCTAGAGTCTATTAAAAATTTGGTTGGACCTCGCCAAGAGGCTAATCAGCAATGAAATAAGGCACGGGGGGTAACCATAAGCTCTTAGAGAAATGTCAAATACCTGCTTGATACACTAGAGTCGTTTGAAAATTTGGTTGGCTCTCGCCAAGAGGCTAATCAGCAATGAAATGAGGCACTGGGGGATGACCATAAAATCTTAGAGCAAGGTTATTTTGAGTGTGCGTAAGGGACAGGTGTATGTGACTTGTACACATCTGTCCCTTACTTACATTCGAACTATGATAATTTTGTCACGACAGGGTTAGGGAACTGGTCATGACAAAGCTCCAGAGCCTTGAACATCGCCGCCAAATTGCCAGCTTGTCGGTTTTTTATCGGTTACATTTTGGGGAGTGTGCGATGGTAATTCATGATCTAATTCCAACTAGCTCGTATCATCATCAGCCTACCAGACGTACGGCGATACGCCATCGGTACATGGTGGACATCCCACCAATACGCACAAAACGTTTGGGGAACACTTTTATTATGCGTACAGCCAAGGAGTGGAATTCCCTGTCGGAGTCTGTGTTTCCCGATAGCTACAATCTTGGAGTCTTTAAGTCAAGAGTGAATAGGTTGTTTCTAGGCAAGCGTGATACACCGTCGACCACATCATCGCTTACAATCAGTCGAGATAGTGGTCAAACGCGAGCCTATAGAGAATAAAGAAAAAGAAATTGCGAAATGTTACTACTAGAAATAGTGGATATAAAAAAATTCTTCAGGTCCTTGTAGGATTATTTAAATTCAATCTTTTTGGGAATTCAACATATTGGCAATTCACCATTTCGGAAATTCAACATTTTGTTAATTCAACATTATACAAACTCAACATTTTGCAAATTCAACATTTTGGGATTAACAGTTCAACATTTTCCAAATTCAACATTTTGGGATTCAACCTTTTGAGAATTCAACATTTTGGGCATTCAACATTTTGCAAATTCAACATTACGGTCCGGAAGGAAATTTATTTCGTCAATATCATACAAAAAACTATCGTCACAGCATTCGCCTAAAAACGCCAAACCTCGTTCACTTCCCCATAAAAAATACTCGATCGCTGATTTGTTCTCTTTGACATCAGCAATCTAGCCGTGATATAGAATCGCAACGATTCAATATTTATGACGTGCACTATTACCCAATTTTGTGACGGAGAAAATTCGTTTGTAAAACGAATTTGTTGACGCTAAAATAATGCGATTGGGCGGCAAACAAAATTGTGTAATTCGACTACAAATGGGAGAACGATCGAATCAAAACAATTCTGTCGAATGGGAAATGGCGCATGCACACTGGTCCATCGTGGCTCTTCGGTGAGACTTGTACAGTGCCCATCCGTTGCTACCTAAGTACACTGATGGATATCTTGTGTCGAAATGCAGTGGTGAACCAAATTCGTTTCCCAGTGCGGGCCAAATTTACTGAAGGAGGGTAACACTGTATGCCATGTTATAACCAATCCTAATTTTACAGAACCATTACATATCCTGTTCCTGTTAGCAGTCTTGTTTCAGCCAACTTCAACAGCAAGTCTGCCTGTAGCATTATTAAAAGTTGACACAAAAAGTGTTGCTTCAAAACAACACTTTATTATTAATATCAGTTACTAAAAAATAACGGTTCCTATAAATAACAGTTACTTAATCACAGTGGCGCCGCATCGATTCTCGCATGTCGCAGCGAATTTGTTATTTGTCGGGCGCTTTAACACATTACCACGTTATACCATGCTGGGACGGTAAAAAATGACGTTTAATTCAATTCAGCGCACCCGTCACTATTGCTATTGCCATCTCTTTCTGTTATAGCCCGGCGCTATATTTTGAATGGTGCCAATTTAAAAAAGAGAAATTGTGTCCCAAAAAATACCGTATTTTTAAAATTTGTTGACGTTTTTTAATGCAAAGGGATTTGATGACTCTGATCTACAAATCGTATCGTTTTACACAAGGATATTCACGGTAATGAAATATAAATATTATGAGGACAGGAAGACAAAAAAACATAACCAAAAAAATACAGAGAAACAAAGCGAAAACTACAAATGAAACAACTGAGGTATTTGCCAGTCCAAACGAGCGAACACAAAATGTAACATTGATAGACGGAGCCAATCATGAGTTTTGCATAATCAAATGCTTTTACCACAGCGCGCACTATTACTCTGTTCAAGTCCGTTAGTACAGAATATTAGTATTTCGTTCCATCAACTCTCATTGCAGCTTACTGTGAATATTTTAAATACTGAAATAAGCATTTCGAACGCCCATTAGACGATTTATGTACTAAAAGACTGCCAAAAGTAGCACTACAAATACTCGATGTTCGCAAATACCGCACCTCTATTTTACTTTTTCTTCAATCCCCGCAGATTTTACTTTGCACTCGGGACTACTGAACCCTTAAAACGGAAAACTGAACCCAATATTGGGTTCACTGGTTACTTTGTCTGTTCCAAACTCTTTACTGACAGCTATTGAATAACAGTCCCTGGTACTTTTGTTAAAATTTCTTAGTAAATAGTTTTGTCTCAAAGGGTTTCGAGTTTCTATTTAAATTTCTTTAAAAGTGCATTTTAATTTAGAATTTTTCAATGCAAACAATGTCTAGGTATCTGTCTGTTTTAAATTAGAAAAGGGTAGGTTTTATTTGATTCTTAGATTTGATATTATTTGAACTCTTACAATATACTCCACATTTGCTTTATTATCTTTTTTACATCTATTCATACACGCACGCCTGTTATGAGTACCTACTGCGCATCTGACATTCCTGAACATCTTCAAAAAGATTTTTAAGTATTTTGCCTATTCATTATATTCATTATCCATAATTTAAGTTTGGGTCTGATGAAACCTTCAAAGATTCAAAGTAAGACTTCAACTGCATCAAACCATTCCCGAGAACTTCATCGGTCTCTTTAACAAACTCATCCTTACTTAAAACCATTGTTCAGCACAAAAATCAGTACTTTGTCAAAGAGAGACTGTAGTGACCTATTTCACGAAGTGCTTACGACAAACTCTGGTGCGCTTAAGAAATCAATACAAAGAACTTTTTTGTTAACTCGCATCCCGTGCCGGCCATTACCGAAGCAAAATGGAATGTTTAAACTCAATTAGCATTTTAGAAGCGTCCATATCCTATTAATTTTATTCTGATCGGTCAGTTGCTTTGTTTGTGGTGTTCCGAACGTTATGAATTTTATTAGACGGCTTTTGTTTGGCATCCTAATTGGGTAGACATATCGATTAGACGTAGGTTTATTTGTAAAGGGTTTATTATTGAATATGAATTTGGATGGCGGAAGAGGGAGCCCAAACACAAAAAAAAATGTTGTGAGGACTGATAATATGAAAGATACGGTGAATGACCACATGATGGTAAGGGGAAAATCGAAGAAAAAGGAAGAAGTAAATGTTGTGTCGACTCCAAGTACAAGGACAGGCAGATGATAGTGGCTTATAATAAAGGTATATGAGTGGGAATGAGATTGACCGTAGAAGAGCTGCAAATCTGGATCGTGTTCACGGATTTTGATTGAGTTTAACTGTGTAATGAGTGTCATCCATCTTCATGCTCGCTTTCATAAACTAAAACATCAGTTATTCCAAACTCAATTCGTGGTAAGCACTTAGAAAACCATATAACAGCAAATGCATCGATCATCATTCATTAGATTACAAAAGTTTTTAATTTCTGCATTGTTCAGTAGCATAATTTCACATCAAAATGGTTAAATAAGACGCTTCAACCAAATTCTCCCCTATTTCCCAAAATTCGAGATCCATAAAACAATTACGCCACCCACGGTCCTCCGTCGTAACATTTCACAATAAGCCACAGGGAACAAATCCTGGTCGCCTGCATTTGGCAACTCCACCGGCATTGGGACGTGACGTACTTTTAATTGAAGGTTTGTCGCTATGTGTGGCCAAGCTCTTGGCGTCGTCTGCAAGCCTTGTCTTGGCAGACACCCGTACTCTGTGCACGGAATATTGTAAATTCATTATCTGCAATCGGATCAGAATGAAAAAAGAGTAGATAGGCGTGAGTGGATTGTGGGATTGTGCTTTCTTTTTGTCGTAGTGAGCTGCTTTTTTGTATTTTCTTGGTAGTAACGAGTGTTTGGTTTTTATAATTTGTCGTATTGCAGCGAAAAACTATGCAATGCAGTATTGCATAGTTTTTTAAAATAACTCACGCCTATATATCAAGTGACGTTCTTTCCGACTCTACCTGGGATCATCAAATTGACAGCTAGTTATTTACCTTTCGTGTGTATGGGACGTTTTATAATTAGGGCTCTTTCAATACCTAGTAATACTAATACCGCGCACGACCAGTTTTTTTTTCATTAATTTTATACAGCAAGAGCGCATTGCGGCGGTGCCGCGCACGAACGACAGCAGTACGAGTATGTGTGTACATAAACTGTATGTAAAAACCAACTGGTCGTTCGCAGTACGACTCCCGAACCGAACCGTGCGCGAACAGCGGCGCCGCAGCTGTCCGACACCAAACGTCTAAATTGAAAGAGCCCTTGGATGAAACATGCACACGAAAGGTTAATGGACATAAACCGAGAATTTATTTTTCGTTGCCATGGCTACTGACATCTGGTTTTGGTCAGCCAGCTTGAAAATATGTATCCTCCGACAGCACAGCATGATTTTCTTCTTGTTTACGTCTTTCTAGTGCGATTCTTAAGCAGTCGGGTTTTTTGATATTTTTTTTTATTACTAATGGTGACATATTTACCTCGTTCATTACTCAGGTAACAGTGACTACGATTTTATAACCTAACCAAAATCATATGAAATCAAACATTCCTCTAAGAGCTTTATCATGTTATGCATTTTCAATAGATATGGAACATGTATTTTCGATTCTCGCGTCTTACGGCGCAGGTAATCACACGCTCAGTTACGCTTTCATTTCAAACTAAATTACCTACTGACAGCGTCGATATTATTGTTGATGATTGATTTCTGAGCTGAGCTGGCGCCAACTGACTTATGTATGTATATGTAAAATATTGAGAAACTCGATTGGTCACTATACTGTATATTTGACTGTATATTTTTGTAGTTTCATAAATTTATTAAATTTTCATATGTTTACATACCTACATTATTTATTTATATGTACTTCATGTACAATGGTGATACATAGGTGGACTTAATGTAGCAAGGCATTTTCTAAAAGGTTGACACCTTTGGGTTAAAATGGACACAACAGTGGTAGGTGTACAAAAATTATGAACAATAGTTAAAGCCGGCTATTAATAAACTACCTAACTAATAAAATACATAAATAATTTCTAAACCAATAGACTAATACATATTATAATAAATGCCAAATTCTTAATGAGACTGAAGGAACAATGGTGAGATTTTAGCTGACTTAAATTTAAGCGTCTGAAAGTGAGTTTTATACGAAAGACGTTCTATTAATTGTCTACATTTTTTAAATATATTATTGGACTTGTTCAAATCGGATAAAAAAAAACATAATAAATAAAAAGTTATTTGATTTTACAGTTATATATTTTTCTTTAGCTTAGTGTTGCCATTATATATTTTATCTTCTAAGTGACAAGTAGTAACAATATTAATTCATAATATAATTAATGTATTTATTGCAGTAAATGAGTTAACAATACAGTTTATGTCTAAGTGTAAATGTTCCTTGCAGGTAGGTAAGAATATTGTAGTGTAGTAGAAATAAATGAATTACTAGTTAATGATTGGCAAAAAGACTAGTAACCAAGTTTAAAAAATATAGCTTGGTTGTTGACGAGGACGACGACCTTTTGATAAACGTCAAAGTCGCTTAGTTTACATAAATATACTCTTTTCAAAGAGTATATTATACATTTCATGCCGAAATAATTAGGTAAGGGAAATGCTAATGCGATATTCCCCTTTTACTTCCACGAAATTGAATAATATTACCTATTAAACACATTATTAAAAGTTACCCAGACATAACCTACAAAAGTTTATGACTGAATATCTATTATTCTCGACATTCTCGAACAAAAAATATTGCACAAACTAATTCGGAACATCACCCTGAGTTAAAACAGATATTTTTCAATTAAAGACGTAGGAATTTAATCTCAGCTAAAAAAATGTATGGGCACATGCCATTGTTCTTTAAATATAATAACTATGACGAAGACCGAGCTATGTATGAGAGGACAATTAATAGTGCCGGATTTTACGCTTAAATGACAATTCATTTTCAGCTAATTTGATTTCAAGGGGAAGCACGTTCCAGAGTTTTATAGTTCAGACAGTGTAAGAATTAGATAGAAACCCAATGCGGTGAGAAGGAATATAAAGAAGTAAGTTTTTGAAAGCTCAAAGGTTAAGGTCGTGAGAACTGTCCAACACTTTAAAATATTGTTTTAAATAATCGGGAGTACAAGGATCGTTCACGATGGTGATTGACGTATGTGTATGAATATCTATGTCATATGCACATCTTTGCCAGTCGTGACGATAGTTAGAAGCTATAGAAACTGACACCAGCCTAGCCAAAGGGTATCGTGTAGCCCAGTTACCAGATTGCGAAGGGTCAGATAGGCAGTCCTACCATTTAAAATATTGGGACTCAGCAGGATCAGGTTAGACTGGAAGCCAACCTCAAAATAATAGAAAAAGGATAGGCAGATTGATATTGTGAACATTGTGTGACTGCAGTCGTCCTTTGACTGGTGTGTGCCCTGGCAGTTGATAGTGTGTCATGCTTTCTCTAATGTCTCTCTGAGGGTGACATATGTGTTGGATCATTCAGTTCCCTTGACAATGAGTGAACTGAGTGGTGCCGATCCATGTGTCTTGTTCGTGAACGGGCGCCATCAGTTGGGATTGGTCATAACTTAGCTGCCTCGGCCTGTTTTTAATTACCTATTTATTTTGTTTTTTAAGAATTCAAATATTCAAATGTTTTTAATATTTGTTGTGCCCTTTTGTTAAATGTCCCAATTTTGTTAAATCTCTTTATAACACTGAGGTTTGCTGTCAGAGGACCCAATTATGAGTTAAGCTCGCCTTTGTACATGAGTTTTCCTTATGTATTTGAATATGTTTATTTTGTGTACAATAAAGAATATGAATATATGAATCAAAAATTCTCTAAAAATAAATACAAAACATGACCTCAAATCAAGTTCAAATCTTTTGAGTGTATTTACTTTCAGTAGATATCTAAAAGCTCTTTAGATAATACAAGAGAATAGCTATGAATGAATAGAAACATTTTGTTTTATTGTTCGTCCGGAGGATCGCATAAATTCTTTGTGTTGGATTTACCCGATCATATTTTACCCGGCGACCCGTTCTAGGGTGCGACATAAAAAAACGCGTTCTGCTTTGATTTATAAACAACATATAGATCAAACAGACTTGTTTTTATACAATTTGCTTTGATAAATCATACGGTTTCGTCAATCATTGTCGCAGTATCACGATTTTGGACTTGAGCTTATCTGATTTAGAATCATTTTCGTTTGCCCTGAAGTTCATGTGTGCATAAAAAATAGATATATGATGGTATTACCAGTCATTAGATGTTCGTAGAACATCATGACTGATACTTAACCTGTTTTCCACTGCTGGGAAACAGGTTTTCTCTCTGTGAGAGGGAATGGGCCGTAATCCACCACGCGGGCCCAATGCAACCGGCAATGGGCCCGCGTAAGCTAATAATACAAGTTTGGAATTTTCAATCCGCCTTGAAAAAGCGTATTGATTAATGGTCGTGACTTTTCAATATCAGGAGAGTCCTTAGCCATGCAATCATGGGATAGTAACACCCTAGTATTTTACTTTTTATCAAGGGTAAATTTGTGAACAGTACAATAAACTCGTAATTTTAAAACTTTATATATTGAAATCTGCACGAGAATCTTGGTAAGCAGAAGAATAGTAATATGGCATCTCAAACCTGCCTCATCATCATCATCATTCTTATAATGTTCCCACTGCTGGGACACATGCATCCTCTCTGTGAGAGAGGTAATGTCACATGTCTTCGAATTTTTGGTTCTAAGTCATGCTGGTTTCCTCACGATGTTTAATTTCACCGTTTTAAGAGCAGTGGTAATGCAATAATTTACATAAAGTAAAGCGCCTGCATGGAGCCGAACTCACGACCTACGTCACCTAAGTCGTGGCCATTAACCACTCGGCCACCACTGCTGCCTCATCTATATCAAATTAATCTGATAATGTATAACTACGAAGCGTCATCTCGGGCACTGGCAAGTCTTCATTTCAATAAATAGCCATAGTCTGAAAATAAAAAATATATGTTAAATTATATTGAAAATACCTCTAATAATATCTCACAATAGAGCAATATTCAAAATTTAATTATACGTCTACAACTAACATAACAATCCAGGTACACAGTCTGAAGGCCAGCCCAGTAATAAGAACGCAATGTAATACATTTTATTAGCATCAATTTAAATAAATACCCCGACGAATGGCGGAGGGTGCCGAGACACTTTGGGCTCGAAATCAAATTGTCTGAGCCCCTCTATTTTAAATTGGTGCAGTTCAAAACTATCAGTTTAAATTGGGGGTATTTTAGGTAAGATAATAATAGAAAGGGGAACCGTAAGGACAGGTACTACTGTAAAAATAAGGTTGAAAATTCATGTAATACACAAACTGGGGAATATTAGTATAAAATAATATTCCTTATGTATGAAACTTTACACTGCAGTGGAGTGTGTTTTAGATTTTTTCATTAACTATTTGTATTTATAACTTATTATATATTATTTATCCGAAATCGGCCAACGCGTTTGGCCTCTAAAACGCCACATAGGAACAAACATCCATACATATATAGACTGAAACTGTGAAACTTATATCCAGTAATTAATAAAATAAATTTTCTTTTTAATCGCCAACATACACGAAGAGAAGCGTGATTCCTATACAAAAAGTATGAAAACGATACACTGAATAAACTTTTTCAAAATGAACAGAGCAGCCAATCATAAATCGGAATCACCTAACCTTTAAATTACACAGTCAAAACACACTAACGAAATTGCCAGACTTGGGTCCTCCAGACTTACCTACAGTCTACCAGACCTGTCGGTCTATATGGAAGTAGACGTCAGTTTTGCCACACGCGTCCATCGATGGTACTAAATAGATTCATACAGAAGGTCCGCACTTTGCAGCCGGCAACCCACGGCATCGGCACCAAGACATGAGCACCAAGGCATCATCGGATCACCGACGATGCCGTGGCAGTGGCAAAGTTTTGGGCCAGAAGCAATCTGTTTGACAATACTGCCAACAACATAAAACGAAGAAATTCCTTATTAGTAGTGAAAAGGCACTCAAACAGACGCTTACGTTTCTTCATGTTAGTTGGTTGGTAGGCACGGATGACCCTGACCTCATAACAACCATGAGGTCGTTATGAGGTATCTCGACGTGCTTTGATAAGCGACACCATCTTCTTTGATTGCTGTTTTCCTGTGCATACTTTATTGCTAAAAAGCTTTGATTTGAAAATCCATCTCAGTCGAATCAAACGCCGCGCATCTCAAACAAATGACAGTCGCGATTGTGCTTGCACTTGCTATACTTGAAGTGCGTCTGTGTGTGCGTGCATTTTCACTCGTTGTATGGAGCCGACCTTCTGTACCTATCTACATTATATCGAAGGGGTGCGTAATTAGGTATAGCATTTAAATTGAAATACTGGCAGCGCTAACTTCATTTCTGGGGGACGTTCAGGGGCGGGACGAGAAGTGACTACCGGTGCAGCGGTGCTGGCTTGTTGAGACATGTAGATGGATGGGTGTTTGGCAAATTGGAAACTTAATCTAGAGCCAGTTTTGGAAAATCTGAAAATCTCAATTAATAAACTAGTAAAGTTGATAGAATTGTTTTTTTTATTATTATTATTTATAAAATTACACATAACATATTTCGCCTGTATTTTTCGAAGGGTTAAAAAGAGATGCACCTATTAATACTACTTACAATAATTAATTAAATAATATTAATTAATTCTACTTAATTTTGACAGTTACGTTTAAGTCCTATATTACCAATCCAAATCCTATATAAACAATAGCAAGTACGTTCAAGCGTTTTGGCCATACCTATTGTTGGTGGATGGATTGGATTGTTTTGGTATGTTAGGACCCACTATTATTAATGTAATTTTTTTGCCGTAGTGCTAGGTTACTGGGCTAATTCCAGTTGTAAACGACCCTTTGTATCTATTGGCCTTGTTTGTTCTGTATCCTGCTTGATATCGAGGGAAGTGGAAATTATGTTTTTGTTTGCCTACTCCTCCTTTATTCTTTTCTGATATTTTCGTTGCGATATCCTAGACAATTAAATTCATTCTCCGGAACTTCTTTGAGTTTCATTGCCTCGGCGCTTTTCTAGTGTTCGCCACTGTTCTGGCTTTCAGGAGTTCCTGTGGTTTGGAAATATTAAGGTGATATAGCCCGAAAAAAAAGTGATATTCAATCAACAAAAGCGACGCGAAAGCGATTGGTTAATTGACATTAATGTATGGAATGAGGGCTTACGTTTTTGTGCACACCATTTGGCGCCACTAGCGAGTAAGGTCCTTAAATATAGCAGTTAAACGTTGTTCGCGCACGGAAAAATACTTTGAGTTAAAATAATCTCTAATACCGTAGAAATGCGATTACTTGCTAAATGCTCCGGTTTTTCTAAAGAATTTAGAATAAAAATACCGAAACATAAAACTCTATTAAACCAGTGTTTGGTAAAACCTGTACCTATACCTGCCATATTTGGCAAATATTCACAGCAATAAAAAAGTAGTATATAAACTCGCGCTAAATGCCAAAAAATATGAAATTTGACATTTTGAAGACCTCACTCTACGCCAGCGCCCCTAGCGGCAAATTCAAACGTGCTAGCCCTCATTCTACAGTTCGAAGATGATACGTTGAATAATTATATCTTTTAGTGAAACCCCAACTAAGATAGGGAACAAATGCTAGAAAATTGGCTAACCTTAATATTGTCAGTGTATATTCATTTAAATTATAGAGTCTTAACATACATTTCCCCTCTAAACACGAGAAAGTCGGTGTAAGTAATTAGCGCAGTTTCTCCGAAAATAAATACTATAGATGTACATTTACTCTTTGAGGACACTAACAACTGGTATTTTAAAATAACTAAAAATTTATTTCTGCAGCTCCAAGATGACACTTAGGATTACTGTCCCTTAGAGCTAGACGTGTAAATAGCCTCATAATTTAGCTAACCTTATTAGTCAGTAGCTACTCATTTAACTTGGTGAGTATTTAATTAGTTTTCCCCACGAAACGCGTGTAAGTCGAAGTAATTGGCGCACTTTCCATGAAAATGCTATTTACGTTCCTTTGAAAAAACTAAGAAATGGTATTTTAAATTAACTGAATGAAATGAGAACCCTTTTTTCTTCCTTCATCAAACAAAATATTTGGAAGTTAACGTTTATACTTAAACAAGATTTTTATTATAAATAATACTTTTTCCTTTGAACTTTGTCTTAAATTTCGCGGAAACACATACCTTGGTAAGCCTTTGAGTTTTTTTTCCCGTCTTACCATTTCCTGGGAAGGTTCTTAAGACAGGATAAGGATAAATTCATAATAAATGGGTTTCCTTAGATGTATCCATGAATTGGTGCCAATTTGGTTCCAATAATTCGGATTAAAAGATTTCGAAATTTTGTGAGTATGTGTGGATGTTTATTTATTCTTTCAAGAAAAACAAGTGAACGGCGTTTAATAACAGTAATACAGCTTATACATGGGAATAACAAAGGCTGTATTTGTAAAGATAATTAGTAGAAATACTCATTCCAAGCGGGTGGGACCGGGGGCGGCAACTAGTCACCCATAATTCTGCATAGAATAACTCGATAATTTGTTATACAATCCAGACTATAGGATAAAAAACAAGGTTAAAAATGTAAACTTTCGTTAAATTATACACCTGACCTTGCAGCTTTGAAGTAATCTAAAATAATTGTTCTATTGCAATTACTACTGATTTTATTCTCCAAGCTTAGTAACAGACGAATAAAAACAAAACACGCTTGCCTTGTGAAATGCAACGTTATTAAGAGCGACACTCAATACCAATCCAATCTCGATAAAGTTAGAAGGAGAGTGGCTTCGACGTTACGTGTCATACGTGATCTAACTTTGCGAAAATGCCAGCACTTGCGAAAATGCCCACATTTTGGGAATCGAACTCCATTTCGCATCGTTTAAATATTAAATCAAACTTACGGCGTAAGTCAAACGCGCGTGTGAACGCATGATAAAGTCACTCGACGCGCGAATAGACAATATAACTGTTCCCAAAGCTAATAAATTTTGTGTGTCAAATATTTTTACGGCATCCAGTATTGGTTTTCTGCTATTGCTATTCGTATTGGATGCAGATTTTGATGTGCATTTTTGAATTAGCCATTGCATTGACGGGCAAATAAGTATTTTCTTAATGAGCCTCAGCAATAATCGCATTTCCGAATACAAACGAATGCTAATTTCCAAGTCCATAAATTATTAGATTTATCGTCTATAATAATTTGAATTCAGAACTTAGTACATTGTGGTTATGTTTTGATTTCCTCGTGAACTATATAGAGCTGCAAAACTATTCAGAAGGAGGGAGCAGCTTTCCTACCATTTTAAATATAAACTACATTAAGTTAAAAGAGTATTAATAACTCTATATACCCTCAAGTTGATTGAAAGCGTCCTGTCTTTACCGAGTGCAAAAAGCAACTAATAGAAAGCCGACGACTGACGAAACACGAAGTTTTCCGAGGTACTATAAGAGTCAAAAGTGTAGTCACAATCTACCAAAACAGCAAAGGCAATTTTTTTGTAGGCAGCAGAATCTCAACTTTTCATAGTTAGTAGGAATAATCTATACTTTAATTTCAAACAATATTAAATCAGTTGTGGATAATTTAACTTATTCTACAAAAACTAGCCATTTGAGTTTTGGGAGAGTATGACTGCACTTTTGACCCTTGACTGTACATTAAAAAAAAACACTACAAAGTGAAAAATAAATTTAATTTCGGCAGTCGGTGTTCCTGTTTTCGTTTCTTCGTTTTTTGACACCGACTTCCGAAATTAAATTTATTTTTCACTTTGTAGTGTTTTTATTTGGAAGACGGTTGTATTTTTTGTAAAAAGTTATTTTTTATTTTTCACTTTTTAGTTGTGGACTTATTGGACCAGTTCTATAGGTTAAGTACCTATAATGCCTAAAGTGAAGCCAGAATTGATTATCCCAATAACATGAAACTTAAACAAAACCGGTGGAATGAGAGTATACCAGGGTTAACTGAACAGTTACTAGTACGCTATAAAGAGGGTACGCAAGTGTGAACACACTTGCGTACCCTCTTTATAGCGTACTAGTGTGATGTTATGTTATGTAATGGTAAAAACAATAAACAGGTATGCGATTGCAGCTATCCCGAGTGATTTGCAGTCATTTATTGAAGAGTTCTGATGTATATCTCCAAAGCTCTTCATCAGATCGTGATGAAATTTAGAATTAATTAGATTAGAATTAAGTGGGACCACATGACAAGCACCAGCTTTCAAATAAAAAAAGAATCATTGAAATCGGTTCACCCAGTAAAAAGTTCTCAGGTAACAAACATAAAAAAAAAAAAATACAGTCGAATTGATAACCTCCTCTTTTTTGGAAAGTCGGTTAAAAATAGTTGTACTGTACACGTTTTGTGTTGATTTTAATAGATATAAATTAATAACAGCTTCAATTGCTTAGATACTAGAATGCAAAAGCAAATATTCCCTAGAATAAGTGTAATGCCGTGAAATAGATTTGAAAAGCCAATACTGGTTGATGATATCAAACGTAGCATAACTAAATTCAATGTAACAAGTTATAAATTCATCCCATTAGCTGCAATTCAATTAAATTTATTCCATTCTAATGAATCAAGCGAAAGCATACTTCTAATTAATTATTGGGTAGGTTTATTATGCGGGAATTTTGTAATTAGCACACAATAGACTGCGGGCGTTGTTACGGCTGCACATAACATAAATTATTCCAAATCGAATAGTTCATATTAAAATCCTAATAGAAATATTTTATCTAAAATTACATTCACACACAGGAAAACACAACTCATCGCTAAGTACATTTAAAATGTTACATTATTGAAACGATTTTTTACGTCTTTACATAAAATTTTATATTCATAGGGTTCAATTTCGCTCTTCGCCCAAAATCACAGTGAATGTCCTAATATGTATGAGCGTAATCAAAGGAGCTTAGGGCTTGCCTCCCTAGGGGCTGAAATCTGGGGTATTAGAGAAAGTACTCCGAATAAACTGGCAAGAATATACAATAAGCCTATTCATTTATGCCGTTTGCGCTTTTATTTAAGCTTTTTGGGTTGAGTAATGGTATCTTTTAACTCTGATATTGTGTAATACATATACTTTATTTGCCTAACTGTGGGACTGCTGATGAGAAAACAATATTAATCATACTCATTTCACCCGAAAGATGTCCACTGCTGGACATAGGCCTCCGCCAGGCGTCGCTACATTTACCGATCTCGTGAGTCTCGCATCCGGCACATTCCCGCAACCTTAATCAGGTCATCGGTCCACCAAGTGGCATGCCTTCCAACGCATCATCTTTCAGTTCGCGGTTGCCTTTCTCGAACTTTTCGGCCTCATCGGCAATCCATTTTGCGAGCAATGTGCCCTGTGCCGGAAGAATTGAGAAACTTAAGTGGCAGTGGTGCCACTTAACGTTCTCAATTCTTCCGGCTGTGTCGGTAAATTAGGTTCTCCTGCTGATATCCTCATTTCTGCTGTGATCACGCAAGGAAACGCTGAGCATAGCCCTCTCTATTTCCCTTTGGGTGACAATAAGCTTGCTTAGGTTTGGGGATAGACCCAATAAAAGAAAAATAGCTTTCTGATTATTAATGGAATATTTTAATATTTATCATAACTTGGCCTCATAATCTTCATCATTTGTCCTCTATGCGCTCCTAAACCATTTGATCCGATTGTGATAACATTTTGGTGGGTTGTTCTGCGTACACCCGTGAAGGTTCCTAGCCCAAAAAATCTACATAAACACACTTATTTACTTTACGTGGTTTTCCAACACATCGGGTATAGCTAGTGTCTGATAAATTCCACTACCATTCTATTGTCTCTTCGATCTCAATTCCCAAAATATAACAAAACAACAATTTAACAATCAGTAAATAACAGCCAAAAATTTATTCTCAACAGCCACAAACTTTGAAGAACCTCGCAAACACCGATGATAAGACAACCAAAACAAAAATAATAACAGAAAATTAAGAGACATCATTAAGATAATGTTGAGGAGAAAAATCTCGAATGGCTGTGAACAGCAAGGCTACTTGACACATACAGAGCACTCTCCAATTTGTTGCAAACTCACTTCGTAAGTCTGTAGGTACTAGGGCTGTAAAGGAACGGCCTCCGTCTCCGCAAATGTAGAACTGCCACAAGTAATCGTAACTCCGCATATACGCCGCTATTTTTCTGGCAATTGTAACGGAGGTTACGGAATATATTGAAGTACTCTTGAACGAAAATTTTGCCACTCCACTTGAATTAGTCGTCACGACTTCAATTTGATTGAAGGAGACTGAATCGAGGTTAAGGCTAAAAGTAGAACATGATCAAAATAAGCTAAGGTCACAATCGACTCTAGGGTCAGTTCTTAATGAGCAACTGTTTAGGTGTATCGGTATCACCCCCAGTGGGTTCCCGCATTGTCGAGGTGGGGCGGCTCAGTAGCTGTGGCTTTGTCACCCACGGTGAAGCGAAGAGGAACCCGAGGAGGGGCCGCTCTTCAGGGCTTTTGCCGCCAAGCAGACGACGTAGCGGCCAACAAGTAAGTTGCGGTGCCGCTTGGTAGCAGAGGTGACATTCTTCTTTTTTCTTTTTTAAATTTGCCCCACACTAGGAATTTCTTCCTGTATCGTAGGTGCGTTTACAAACATATAAACTCACATAAACAACACCCAGAGCCGGAACAACTATCTGTAGATCATACAAATATTTGTTCCGTGCGGGAATCGAACCCGCGACACGCAGCGCAGCAGTCAATCGCTCAACCTCTGCGCCAACCATGCGCCAACAACATTGCAACTGAGGCGGACCGCGTTGTCGTATAGAGCATCCCAGGTCCCATACGATATCGCGGCTAAGGGATGGAGGCTGTGGCGGGAGAGGAGTGCCGGTATTATGGTGCGCTGCTCTCTCTATCTTCCGCAGCCTCGACGGTGTCGCCACCGTCTGATGGCGGACGCGGTGGAGCCGTAGGCCGTGGTAGGTGGCGGGGCCACTGACCAGACCTGTCACAGGGGGACCAAGGGTGCCATACAAGGGGTCGTCTGGCACAGCCGCTGCGGCTTCGCGGTGAGTGCTACCGCGTGCCCGTGTTGCCACCATAAGCGGCACAGCAGGACACCGTGAAATGTTAGTGGGTTCGAGTCCCACATGACTGCGCTATCTCCCCGTGGTAGCGCAGTTAGCATGAGCATTTCTACAAGCTAAAAAAAAAGGCACTGCGTCACGTGACCAATGTGCCACCGTCTTTCCTGGAGTCACCTGGTGGGACAGAGTCCCCAATCTGACCACCCGCAACCCCGGAGTTCCGCCTACTTTTGATGCAGGCGGGGTTTTGACGTTTTAGTCACCGAGGCGGTTGCCTCCCCGACGCCTTCTTCTCCGAGCGGTGTCGGCTCGCTCGCGATCCCGCTCGGCCTACTTCTGGACCATCACAGTCTCACAGAAGGAGGCCATTTCCCAGCCCATTTCCAGTAGTTTTCTGTCTCTGCTAGCATGGCCCTCACAACTGCTGGCAAAGGCAGGTCTCGCCCGATCCTGATGACTTAAACCTGCCGCTCAGAGGACTCTCCTCGAGCGTGTGCAGTGCAAAGTCAAGCAATATTTGATAACCTACCAACTGGTCAATTGTTCTTTTCGAAAAAATTATAATGTTATATTTATTTTTATGTATCCGCCTCCGCTACTGGGAAGATGTCCCGTTAGTAAGTTGCATCCCTACTCCGTACCTATTAGATATCTGTGTTCACTCCTCACAAATGAGGTCTCTGTCCCATTTCATTAATTTTACCTACAAATATAGCATTAAATATTTATTTACTTCGGACTAAGTTTAGTTAGTGTTGTTCAATTGATTTATATTTGTTTGGCTTTAGTAAAGTGAACATAAAACATTAGTGGTTATCAATAAACATTTCAGTCAAATAAAAACAACTACCTACCTAATTATGAAACGGAGTTTCCATTAATAGTAAGTACGTAATAATACCATGCCCAAAGAATTGCCAAACTTATGTGGCAGTGGGCAGGACACATTGCTCGCAGAACGGATGGCCGATGGGGCAGAAAGGTTCTGGAATGGCGACCGCGAACCGGAAGACGTTGCGTTGGAAGGCCTCCCACCAGGTGGATCGATGACCTGGTGAAGGTTGCGGGGATCCGCTGGTTACGAGATGCACGAGACCGGTCAATGTGGCGACGCTTGGGGGAGCCTATGTCCATCAGTGGACGACTTTTGACAGATATGATGATGATGACGTTAAATTATTATATTATATTATTATATTTTTATATTATTTACTTAAAACTAGCTGTGCCCACGGATTCGTGTGTACGCTTTTATAATAAGCTTCCAAGCCACGTACAAGATCTAAGTCTTAATAAATTCAAATCATTCATTAAACGTAAGTTGTGTCAGAAAGCGTTTTATACTATTAAAGATTACGTTGAGGACAAAAAGGCTTGGGATTGAGCTGCTCCAATTAATTTTGATTTTTTATATTTTGCACCGTGAATTTTGTTTTTGTTTTTAATTTTGATATTTTTTTTTGTTTTCTTGCAATGACAAGAATATTTACTTTTTGAAGTATTATATTATTTTATTTTTATTATTGTGAATGTGAAGATTATGTGGATTTTTGTTTTTTATTATAACTTAGTTAGTTTTTACTCATGGTCTGGCAGTTTGAGTAGTTTATGCGGCCTACCCGAATGTCCTTTCTTTGGTATTGTTCGTCGAATCGTTGAGCTCCGTAAATTCTGAGTTGAGCTGCTCGGTTATTGACAAATGCGTGCACTGACTGGACAGGTCCACTCAATCTGGCTGGTTCTTTCCTCAAAAGACCATTTCAGACATATGTCTACATGGTCTTCACATGATATAACCAAGTTTTTGTCAAGACTTCAAAAGAGACTGTGACCTCTGAGTTTGTTTCGGCCTTTCTTCTCAGAGTAGTCAGATAGGAAACGCCGACCTCATCTAGTTTTAAAAAATATGATCGACATGTAAAAGTGTTTGTACAAACCAACTTACAGAAATAAAATCATTTATCATTTATCACAAAATGACGTCAAATTTACAACGCCATCTATTGAATATAGAGTTCATCTGTCGCAATTCAGATACTCGGTATCTAAATTGCGACGCCACCCGCGTGCAATTCAAATATTATCATCACATCATCAACCTTTTTTTTAATGTTCCCACTGCTGGGACATAGGCCTCCTCTCATTGAGGGAGTAAGCTATATCCACCACGTGGGCCCAGTGTGGATTGGTAGATGTTACATGTCTTTGAATTTTTGTTCTAGGACATGCCGGTTTCCTCACGATGTTTTCCTTCACCGTTTTGAGAGCAGTGGTGATAAAATAAATTACACAAAGTAAAGCGCCTGCTCGGGTTCGAACCCACGACCTACAACTCGTAAGTTGGGACCATAACCACTCTGCCACCACTGGTCTCATATTATCATACTATAGGTCTACCAGAATCTCATGGCAAAAAGGGAAATAAAAATTTGTTGTATGCAATACTGGGGAAATTGGATCAAACGATCTTGATACTGTTTAATTTTTATTTATGTCTGTAGTATTAATGAACATGAGGTAACTATATTATAGTAGTCACAACGGATCTTTGTGTCTTTGAACTTGGTCCTGCCAACCATTGCGTAAGAAACAGTTTGTCATCGAGTATACTGCATAGAGTAAGCGAGATAGGACGATGACAAAAAAGGCAAAAGATATTTATTTCAACTGGGCCACCACGCGGCACTTTTGAATGTCACAATTTAAATTTACATGGAATAAAAGTTGATTCTACCGTGCATTCGGAAAGTAGCTTGTTATGGAGAAGAATGCACAAGAAACTCCGTAAGCTTATGTGACATACATAAGCGAGTGAAAGAGACAGTTATACAATGCTATCTTCACCTTCAACATTGACACAAAAATAGCTACTGCGCGGGGTCTTGCAACCAATTCAGAGACACAAAGATCCACTGTGAGTATTATAGGTATGTGTATGATTAATGTTGTTATACATCGTGTTCTTAACATAGGAAAAATAAATCAATTGAATATTAATTTATGTACTAATTTATTATTTAGCATTTAAATCATACTAATAACTTAAAACCTCATTCAGAACTAGAAAACTAGAATACGATTCCATGAACTCCACTGGCATTTCAAAAACTTGTATCTTTGTAGTTTTATGTCATCTCTCTCCATCAAAATGGTTATTTTTCATTGGCATTTAACATATTCAAAACCAATCTCTTTATGTATAAAGTCTGTAAAAAATATAAAATGTATCATGTTACTTAAAGTCATTCATCATCATCAGTCTATATATTTTCTTTTTATGTAAGTTTTATGGCCTGGTTGCTAGGACCTTTAAGCCACGTCTTTGGAAAGAGTTTTGGATCTTATATTTATTCTTTAGTATGCATTAGAATGCGGATGTAACAGATTCTAATGTTTTTTGGAATATTTGGCAGCAAATTGTATCGAGTCAGTCTTCCCAGTAAGCTTTGCAGAGGCAGTCAATACTACAATAAAATACACCGCTCCACTATCCCGAGATCGCTTTTGTCAATGATTTTACAAATTGTCCAGTTGCGGAGACAGTTGAGATACAAAACTACACCAATAATATATCACAATATCCACTAGGAATCAATTTGCAAATAATATTAACAGCCACTGAACTTCACTCGATAAAATCCCGCCAAAAACGCAGGGCGCAGATTATTACTTAATATTTTTCTTACGTCAAAGATTCTCAATCTCCGTTAAAATCAATATCTTGTCGAAGAATTAGTAACAGTTACATTACTGTTGCCATTTCCTTCCGGCCATCATTCGATGTGCCCTGACCTACGATTTACCATATAATAGGAATGGAAAGAAAATAAAATTAAGTAAGAAAAATATAAATTAAACTAAATGTATCAAAACAAGTCAGTCCAACTTACCGGTCCACTCTACGACGCACTTTAAAATCAAAGATTGAGTTTGATTTACGCCTTCTTCTTCCCTTATTTTATGATACACATTGAAAACAATATGTCTCGCATGAAATCGAAGTGGGTTTTTCGACATTTTCACAAAAATAACAAACTTTCAAGATAATATCAAAAAATTTCAGCAGCGGTTGACACATCAAGTACTTTGTTTCGACAGGTGACAATTGACATTGCCATATTAAAATCACAATTTAAAAAAAATAAAAAATGCCATGAGATTCTGGTACACCTATACCCGTTGTAATATGTAACATTACATCCTAATTTAGGCCATAGTCTACCTATGTATGTTCTTTTCGTCTAAATTGCATAGTCACAACAAGCATGTTTATAACTTCATTGAAATCCGTCCAGACCTTAAGGCGTAAGTGATAAACAAACATCGAAACAGAGCGATTGTTTCATTTATATTAAAAGTAGGACATTTGTTTACTTCTACCATAATAAATAAACCACAAACAGTGTTTTATCGAATTTCATGATTCTACGAATACAAACTTTAAGTCTGCCCAAATCTTATACCTACTCGTAACTCAGTTTTGACAGTTTGGAAATCATTTCTAGCGTTACATGTTCTAAGTTTATTGTCAGTGTAAAAGTCTATTACATGTTCGATTTCAGTTACAAGAATACTGTCCACCTTTAATAAAATGAAGCCATATAAAATGACCTGATTTCATCACCAAGATTGAGGCTACTGTAAATAAAGTTCCAACTGGATCCACAGTTAAAAAGTTACAGCCCTGTTATAGCCAGACGGCAGGGTGTACCTGTGGTTATGGATTCCTCATAAAATTTTCTAAAAAAACCTATTGGGGCTGAAAGGGTCTGCAGTGGCAACCACTTACCCGAAGAAAAAGCGTTGACGTGGTCTTCCACAAGGTGGACTGTTGACCTGATGAGAGTCGCGAGAATACGCTAGATGCGAGAAGTATAGGACCGGACGATCTAGTGTGTAGGGAGGAGACCAATTGCCACCAGTCAACATATTTTGGCTGAAATGATGATGACGCCAACACTTTCAAATCAAATCATTCTTTAAACTAAACTAACCAACTAACTTTATTTTCTAATTAAACTTGATCTTTGGAATAAAGAGAAGTCATAAGAAACGATTTTGCACTTAAAATTAAACATAAATTCAGTATCTAAAGTCAATGAATTCATCGTCAAATTGTATCGCCTGCTTTGAAAAGGTTTCGTTAAACAAATTACTGAACTTCTCAATAAAATTCTCCTAGTTCTAAACCTTTTAACACCATCATAAAGTAAATTTAAGCTTACCAAATCTTATAATAATTTACTAGATTCTCAAGATTTATTTGCCCAGCCTTAGGAAATTTCCCGCCTGCCTCTTCTATGGTGACCAAATGTTAATTGCTGATCGTCTTGATTTCAATCCCTTAGACAGGCATACCCCTTTGTTGTGGTGGCCCACCCCACCTCTTGTGCTTGAGGTTGTGGGTTAAAAGCCGGGCATGTACCAATGAGATTTTTTCAAATTCATATGTACTTTTTAAGTTTATCTTGGACATCACAGGCAACGGTGAAGGAATACATCGTGAGAAGACCTGGGCTGATATATTTAATTTAAGTCTGAAATATCCAAGTCAGAGGCCTGTGGGGTTCCCAGAGGCGGCTTAATTAACTCTGACACCAGAGGTGGCCGTATCCTCACACGAAAAGAAGAAGAAGTAACCCGTGGGTTGATTCCATAGCACAAAATCAATTGCTATGCCTTGCCTTTTGGTAATCCAACCACATTCATTGCGTACTTTTGCCATTAGACAAATTTTTCAAACACATGAAGCAACGGACTTGGAATTTCCATTAAAATCCTTCAGATTGGGATAGACAGTTGCGTAAAATAAGGGTACTAAAGTCTTGGTTTGTGTCCGGTTGATAGAAATACGCCTCATTTCATAAGTTTTTATTAAACTTGCAATGTATGTATGAGTGTTCGGATCAAATCTTGCAACTGAATTTTAAAGCGATCCTCCACCGATAAGATGAAATTTTGTATACACGTTTATTTTGAATGACAATGCATGGTTAGCTAAGTGGCGTCATTTTAAATCCAATATGGCGGACGGACCAAGATGGTGGACTAGTTTTTTTTTGTGGACTGCCATGATATGGGTATCAAATGAAAGGGTTTGCTGAAAATAATACGATTTATTAATGAATTATTTTATTACTTGACGCAGCTACAATATTTCGGGAATCAGAATCAGCACACACCTAATGTTATTTATTTAGTTTCACAATGAAAATAGTTCCCCACACGTTCCTACGTAGATAATAATTAATTAATAGTCCCTCGTGATACATTACTGTCAGGGCTGTCAGAATGTGGTGTAAATTCTGGCGTCGCGTCGGTGTGAAGCAGCTAAAAGATATGTGAATTAATTAGTGGAACAGCGACTTATGGCACCTATTTGTGTCGCGGGAGGTTTGTGTGTCTGCGTGAGATATGGTTGCAGTGTATTGGGTCGATATCATATACGGTGCGATGCAATTTGAAGGTATCTATTTATTATAATTTTAATTGTTTGGTGTCCCTTCTGCTTAAGCCATCTGCGAATACAGACGTGATGTCTCTCTTTTTATACCTTGAAATTTTATTTTTTATTCTGAGCAACAGAAATATTGGTTTTCCTTACTTTTATAAATGCAGGAAAGATCAAGTGTACTAAACGAGCTATTCTTATCCTATACTAGATTCTGTCGGCGGCTTTGCCCGCGTGAAAGTTGAAAATTATCTCTTGGGAACATATTCCTCGGATGAAAATCCCATGTGCTATTCCTGACTATAATCTATCTCTGTGCCAAATTTCATCAAAATTTGTCCAGCCGATATATCGTGAAGAAGTAACAAACATGCAAACACACACTCACAAACTTTCGCCCTTATAATATTAGTGTGATAGGACGTACGGTATTCGTCGCTTCGGGTAATACAGGCAAGATGTTTTGTATTAATTCATATTTTCTAAAGATGTTTTTCGTCATCAATACGTGGTGAACAAAACAACCTTATTATGGAAATCATTACAAATTAAATAAGGCAGAAATGTTCTTATCTGAGTAATTAAAACCACACCTAAATATTAGACATTTTCAAAGGACACATTTACTCTTTACAAACCAGTCTTTAACTACGTCGACAAATAAAAAAACAAAATACTAACTTCTAACCATAAGTCAAAGATGAATTCATTGGGGACGAATATTCTGCCACAACAAATCACATTATATCGAGAATGTTTCACAGAAGACAAAAGTACATTTACTAGAAAAATAAAAAGAAGTATTTTGCAGCAAAACTTCAGGATTTTCCTCGGAGCGTTCAGATAGTAGTAACATAACTATGCATCTTCGGACCCGCGCCCGGACACAATCGTAAACATAAAATGTAATACAGGTACAACAATACTGTATGGTCCAAGTTGCAAGGTATTTTCTACTCAGAATGTTTTATTTGCGCCGGGATGGGACGCCCTGAAAGGATATTATTATTGGTGATTTGCTACAGAAAAGTCAGGTGCGTAAAACTCATAACCGGCGTGCGTTTATGATTAGATGTATGAACGTAAACGAAGCAAAGGAAGTATGTAAGAATCTTACCAGGTGGCGTTCTGTAGTAGACTACAGACGTAAATATACGTTTTAAAACGTATGTTTATCGTAATTTTAGATGGACCGTGAAAGAAAATAGTGGGATACATGATAATCAGCAGATTGTTCGATGAATTTGTGAATTAGATGAATTTTTAGACAAGTCGAAAGCGGAATCCGAAATGATGAATAGATAGTATATAAAGAACTTCTTTCTTTTCTTTTCTTGGGTTCATCAATATGATGGACCCTAATCTTATTACAATCTACATACATACATACATAAACTCACGCCTTTTTCCTATGGGGGTAGGCAGAAACTACAGAACGCCACCTGCTACGATCCTTACATACTTCTTTTGCTTCACACACATTCATACATCTAGTCATACACACACGCCGGTTATGGGGTCTGCGCACTTGGCCTTTCTGAAGAACATCACCTATAAGGTCTGTATATGTCTTTCTAGGGCGTCCCCTCCCGGCGTTTCCATTTACGTCTGCCTTGTAAATACCTTTCGTTAGTCGCCTTTCATTCATCCTCTCAACATGGCCAAACCATCTTAACATACTCTTTTCAATTTTAGTCACTACATCTTCTTTTAAACCACAACGTTGTCTTATTACCTCATTCCTCTATCTATCATTTAAAGTTACACCACACATACTCCGCAAGGAGCGCATTTCTACTGCATTAATCCTACTTTCATGTCTTTTTAGCCATACCCAACCTTCACTTCCATACATAAGTGTAGGCACCAGCACGCTGTTGTGAACGGCGAGATTACAATCTAGCCTTATTAATATACTCATAAGTAATTTAATTATAACCTAAACTATTACATTGTCTTATATAAGAATGTGTGCAATGGCACTTTTCTTATTGTCTCTATTAAGGTGAATACACTTCGTTCTTGTGTTTGTTTGGTAGCACTTTTGTACGTTACACTATTCACATTCACTAACACTCGAACGGTTTTGTTCTTTTTAGTCTTCTTCAGAGAAGTAGGTTTGCCTTGATGTTCACATGCTGAAGTCTCTTTTCGTGAGCTTTTGCAAATCTCTGGATCACTTTTTCGATGAACTCAACTTTTAGGTCCCAATGGAGGTCATCATTTCGTATGTACCAAGGTGAATTTCTTGATGTGGGCTTTCCAGCGTAACTTTGCGTCAAGGTTCATACCGAGATATTTGGCTGTATTCTCATATGGAACTTTTTTGTTATTAATATAGACTGGAGAATACTGATGTTTATTGTTGGTAAAATCTATGTGAACAGATTTGGATTCATTTAGTTTAATCCTCCATTTTTGCACATGTTTAGCCATTTGAACCTGTTCTACTGATTCTACGTGGCTGTTCCCTACAGCCACTATGGCTGTATCATCAGTAAAGGTCCCAACCGTTTTTTTCTCTAATTCAGAAATATTACAAGGGTATAGTAGGTACAGGACCGGACCTAACACACTTCCTTGCCGTACGCCGGCTTTTATTTGTTTCAGTTCTGAGTGATCATCTTCTTCTCTAATTCTAAAGACTTTGTTTAGAACATAGTACTCTAATATATCAGGAAATTGCTTCGGTAACAGACTCTTCAATTTATGTATAAGGCCTTCCTGTCATATTTAGTCAAACGCTTGCGCCACGTCTAGGAATACAGTTGAACATACTTTTTCGTCTTCAAAGAACGTTTAGTTCAGTTTCGGCGAAAAGTAAACTGCATTTTAGTGGTTCTTGGTTTTGGGTGGTGGTGGTTACAAAAATTGCTATTTTATTTTTCTTTTGATTAGCTATACTTAAGTTTTTCTTAGAACTGACTGGTCTTTTATCAGTTACACTATCAATAGTGAAATAAATCGTTGCTAGTTACTCTCAAGGTATACTAATAACATAACGCCTGTATTCGCCAAACAGTTAGATAGGGGGACACTAGTAGTACACCAACATTTCGCCAACCCAGTCCTGTTCAGTCCCATGTTATTACTGGGGCGAGCCTATTGCCATCAACCGGGAATAAGTCAAAACTCTGGACTGCTTTTAAGAAATTCCATATAGAAAAACCCAATAATAATCCTTTGCCCGATCCGGGATCCGAATTTTCAACTGTAGCTCTTAATACCACTTGATGAACTGCCGTTCAAAGATTCCATTTTCTCACCCAAATGTTTCTCAACCCGCCACCGCTCCCACCTAGCACCACAAAATTTGTGTGCAGGTGTTGGGCAGAGTTTTACGTGAGCTGTTTACTGAAGAAATCACGCCGGCTACGGTTGGTGGCGCATTTAAACACGACACTTGTCGGCCACCTCGCTAGCTAGTAGCTAGCACATACTAACTACGTTTCAGACTTTGTTTGGAAGTCAGTAATTTTGTAAGGAAGTCTCTGGTTAATACTGTGAAAGTATCTAACAAATCAAAGAGTAAGTAACCGAGATAGCATAAAGCATAAGAGAAGTGGTGGCCCATTGGTAATGGCCGACTTAAAAGTTATTGGTTGTGGATTCTAAATTCGAACCGAGGCAGGTGCTTTACTTTAAGAGTGGACTCTAGTCAACAGGTACCAGGCCCCTCAGAAAGTATTGCGAAAAAAAGTTTTTATATATGGGAGACTGGCCAGTTATAATGTTTTTCGAAAATATGATTATTTATAAGTAAAAATAAGTAAGTTCCAATTTCAAAATTTCCCTCCACATTTTTTGCGAGTTAATTCAAAGTATTGTGTCTCACTGAAATATGGATCTGCGCCGGGAACATTTTAGAGCTATGATTTTATACGATTTCAAGTGTCGCCTGAAACCGGATGAATCGTACGATAGACTTCAAATGGCATTCATGGATGAAGGCCCTTCCAAGGCAACCGTGTATCGTTGGTATAACGAATTCAAGCGCGGTCGACCAACTTTGGGGGATGACGAAAGAAGCGGTCGCCCTTTGACGGCTGTTACCGAAGAAAACGTGCTAGCAGTGAAAAATTTAATCCAAGACAATAGGCGAATTACATATCAGGAGATTCAACACATATTGAAGATTGGATCGGGAAGCGTTCACGAGATTCTACACAGCCATCTTCGCGTGAGGAGGATAGTATCACGCTGGGTGCCGCACAACCTCACCGATGCTCAGAAGCAGGCCCGGGTGGAATGGTGCCGTGATATGCTTAACAAATTTGAAGCAGGCTCGTCTCGGCGTGTTTACGACATCGTTACAGGTGATGAGTCCTGGATTTATCAATACGACCCAGAAACCAAGCGCCAGTCGACTGTTTGGGTGTTTCAAAATGAGCCAACGCCTACCAAAGTGAAGCGATCTAGAAGCGGGGGTAAGATTTTGATCGCTAGCTTTTTTAATTTGACTGGCCACTTGGTATCAATTCCCTTACGGGATCAAAGAAGCATTAATGCCGAATGGTATACTACCAAATGTTTGCCAGAAGTTTTCTCTGTTATAAGCAACAAGCGACCAAACACAGGGCTCCGCGGGCTACTGCTCCACCACGACAATGCACCTGCGCACACCGCACTCAAAACGAGGGACTTCCTGGACAGCACGCCAGTCAAACTCCTGGGTCACCCTCCTTACAGCCCTGATCTAGCACCGTGTGACTTCTTTTTATTCCCAAAAATAAAAAATCAGCTCAAAGGGATACAATTTTCGTCGCCGGAAGATGCGCTGGCTGCGTTCGAGCAGGCTGTAAACGAGGTGTCTGCGGCGGACTGGAAAAAGTGTTTTGAAAACTGGTTTAGGCGCATGAATCTTTGTATAGAGGCTGGTGGAAAGTACTTTGAAAAGATTTAATAAAAATATATGTACGTATAGAACAATTTTTTTTAGTTTCGCAAAACTTTCTGAGTGTCCCACGTATTTGAAAAATAGGTATTTGAAGAAACTATTGCCGTCGCGTCACCTCCAACCTCACCCCGTAAAGTGCGAAAGGGACAACTGCAGCTCAGGCTGATTTTACCTACAAAAACTTTGACTAAAAGACGTTTCGTATTCTGCTGTTTTCTTCATGAAAACTGGTTTGATCTAAAAAAAAATTATATCAAAATTTAGAGGAAAAGTATATCTATATATCTATATATTCTTTTTTTGTTAAAAACTTATAGATTTTGTCTGAAAGTCTTCTGAACATGGCGGTAAAAACGGGCATTTTTTTCGGATTTTTGGATTGTCATATTTCTTTTTGTGATTATGTTTTCGAAAAAAGGAAATAATACAGGCACGTATTAATTAGACCTAGATTTTATGGAAAAAAATCATTGCTCTAGAGGCATTATCCACGAAGAAAACAGCAGAATGTGTTTGTATGGAGAAAGTCTCAATAGAGTCCCCTCTTAAGTAAATTATTTCATCTGGAATCGGCGTCTTAGAACCAAAAATTCGAAGCCTTGTGACATCCACCAACCCACACTGGGCCCGCGTGGGAGATTACGGAACATTTCCTCTCCCATGGAGGCCTGCACGCACAACGGACCGAATAAGATTCTAAGTGCGGAAAAGGGTGTCCATCCATCCATTTTTTTTTTCAAAACCGCTTCAGGTCCTAGACTGGGGAGCCGGCCAGTACGCAAACCACCTTGTAAAAAAAAAAAAAAAGTCGATCCAGGAAGAAAATAACGTTATTATTGCATGTATTGATGGCACACCTAGTAACCATGGAGACACTTTTTTTTCCTTATCTATTTGATGTCGACTAAATTCAGGATTACATTATCAACATGTACAGAACTACGGATAGATTAATCTATATAGTGGCAATCTTCTTCTTTTCGTGTGAGGACATGGCCACCTCTGGTGTCAGAGTTAATCGAGCCGCGTCTGGGAAACCCACAGGTCGCTGACTTGGCTATTTCAGACTTACATCAACTATATAAATCCAGGTTCCCTCACGATGTGTTCCTTCTCCGTTGCCTGTGATTTCCAAGATAAACTTAGAAAGTACATATATGAATTAGAAAAGTCACATTATTACTTGCCCGGATTTGAACCCACGACCTCAAGCACGAGAGGCGAGGTCTTATCCACTGGGCAAACATGGATTTCACATTAAATTGTAAAGGACTTGTATCCATTGTCTTAACCAACCAAAATTAAATAAAACAATTACAATCCAAAGAAACACTCACAAAAGAAATCTAATATTATAACAGTTTTAACCTTATTTTATGAAGCCCTCAAAACTCTCCCGTTTGTTTGCGTCAAACAATCCGACAAAATGTAGTAACCACAATTAAATTCTTTGTTTTACTCGAGAAAAACAAAGAATTTGCTGAGACCGTACCTAACCCACGCAAATATTCCTCTCACCTTTCCTCAAAGGCAAAAAAAAGGCTCGAATTAAAATTCATGTCTTTAAAATACCTACTTCGTAGGTCTATTTTTCAAAGAACCTTTAACCAATATGGTGTAGAAACTTTGTCCCAAACTTCAACGTAATCCTCCTCATAATTATAAATATTCAAAAACTTTGGGTCAACAAAAAGTACCCACTGTAAGATCATTCGAAAATAAATTCAACGAACCATTTTTTTCGCCTCAGTAAACGTTGAAAAGGAAGTTTTTGAATAAAAATACCTACTTTACCATGAACTTGCCCTTGCTTTCCATTTGAATGTAGTCAAACAAATGAGCTTGTATTTTAAGAGATCACCCAGTAAGATGGAGACGGAACAGGAAAATCTGGATGATAAAAAACAAATTGAAATTGTTACCTTTATTCAGATTGGATTTTCCATTACGGAGGTTTATTATAAGTGAGGATTTATCATCGTTTTACACATTTAAAGAGTTCATCAAGCTAAAAGACTTTCCTCGAATTTTACCTTACATTAAGGTGAGTTGTTTTATGGGACGACAGGGTAAATACAACGAATTATTTTATGGGGACCGCAATAATAAATTCTTAGAATAAAATTAAATGAATGGACAGAAAACCTCTACAATAATAATCATAATACTCATCTTGTCAAGTTGTGCCAGAAAGCGTTTTATACTATTAAAGGTTACGTTGAGGACAAAAAGGCTTGGGATTGAGCTGCTCCAATAAATTTAGATTTTTTTATATTTTGCACCGTGAATTTTGTTTTTAATTTTCTTTATTTATTTTTTTGTGTTCTTGCAATAACAAGAATATTTACTTTTTAAAGTATTATATTATTTTATTTTAATTATTGTGAATGTGAAGACTATGTGGATCTTTTTTTGTTTTTTATTTTATCTTAGTTAGTTTTTAATCATGGTCTGGCAATTTTAGTAGTTTATGCGGCCTACCCGAACCTACCTTCTTTGGTATTGTTCGTCGAATCGTTGAGCTCCTTAAATTCTGAGTTGAGCTGTTGAGTCTTCACATGATCTAACCAAGATTTTCTCAGGACTTTAAAAGAGACTGTGATCTCTGAGTTTATTTCGGCATGTCTTCTCAGAGTAGTCAGATAGGAAACACCGACCTCATTTAGTTTTAAAAAAATATGATCGACATGTAAAAGTGTTTGTAAAAACCAACTTACAGAAATAATAGTACATTGTTCACCGAGAGGAGAAAGTGACCGATTACCGTCGAGGGTGTCGTTTGAAGCCCGAGCCGTAGGCGAGGGCTTTGAAACGCGTCACACGCCCTGTACGTCACTAGTCTCCGATTTTGTTGAAACTTTTTGAGGATATTGTTCTCAAATTGTTCTATTCAGTACCTTCAATGAAAAAAAGTGTACCTCTCGGGTTTCGCTAAAAAATGGAAAACAAAAAATGCCGTACAGGGCGTATACGCCCCGTACGTCATTTTTTTTTCTATAATACTTAGAGATGCACAGTATACATCAAACAAATGTTCCCGAATATAAACCTACGAATACTGAATATTGACTCTACAGTGCCCACCAAACCGCCACAATATTAAATTGAAAATCGTAAAAATATAACCTAAAAATTTTGGACCCAGAAAAAAGACATTTTGTTGAGATTTTTTTACCTGAAATAAATGTTCTCATTTAGCGCTCCACAAATATGTAATTATATCTCAGAAACATGCGATACTTTCAAAGTTATTAACAAATCAAAATTTAACTAACATCACCAACACAGATCTAAAGATTTTTGCAGTACCTAGATGTGGTAATTAAATTTCAAATTGGAGCGTATAGCTATATGTTATCTAGAGATTGTTTATAACTGGTTCTGCCTCGACTGTATAATACCTGCATCAAATTGATTTGGATATTATTATTTTTTTCACCTCATAATTTTCGAGAAAATATTGCTTAATTTTGAATAATTTCTAAGCTAATTAGTTAATTTAATTTAAAATTGTCATAATTTGCCACTGTTAATGTAAAATAAGTGACAAATCGATTTTAATTTTTATTAATCATATTTCAGGTTTCCATGTATTCATGGCTATTTTAGTTTTGAACTTTGCAGGTGATAGGTTGATTTCAAATAAAGTATCATTAACGAAACATCTTCTCGAAATCGAATCGAAAATTAGATTTCAATTCGATTTTGAGAAGATGCTGTGAATGAACCTATTAACCTTTGTTTTAACCTTAATGATCGGTTCCGTCTATCCCAACTGGCTATCCCAATCAGTTGGAATACATGGAATATTTTTCCACTCGTCCCAGCATGCGAAATTGTTTCGTTTTTATGCTGAACATGTGATTATAATATTTATATTTTTTAGTTTAAAGTTAGTAAGTTTGACGTTTTGTTTGTTAAAAAAGTTAGATTAATGAATTTTTCACTTTTCCGCAAAACTTCATTTGAAAAATTGGCATGGGCAGAAGAAGTTTTTAAAATATGACGTTACACCCTGCAGAAAATGGGCTGATATTATTGACGTCTTAAACACTACAATCGTGTTCAGAATTTGAAGCTTGTGTATCAAAAAGAAGTACCTTAGAATATTGATGATGGGTGATGATATCAAGGACAAAATTAAGGAAATTTGAGAACATACTAGTTATATTATGCCTTCTTAGTCACTGAAAATGACTGTAGTCACTGATGATGATAATAGCATGATAGCTAGAGTGCTCGCACGATACGTCTGCGCGCGACGGGTGGCGTGCTTAATGTTGCCAGCATAACTGATCTTTTTTCCTACATTTAATCAATAGTATAATTAATTACTAGCTTTTTCTACTTGCATAGAATATGATGAAAGAAGCTTCACGAAATTATTATAAATCTTTTATTGAATACTTAGTTGTACCTACTGTTAAATTTGGTATAACAATGGTCCTGCAGTGGCTAAAACCTTCAATTTACATTCTTTTTTAATTTTTTCTTCAACATTTTTTGAAGAAGCTGCTGCCACATAACCCTCTTGAGTTATTTGGGTGACGGTGCGATCAGAAACGCCTAAAACAAAATAACGATGATGCATTAAATTACATGATGCCGGTCCTGTCCCGCCGGTATATTTATCTACCTCCCAAAAACCAATACTGTCGGGCACCGGTAGTACGAAAATTTAGGGAAATTTTAGTATTGTGGTATCCCTAAAAGTTACCTGTCAAATAAGCAACGCGGGCTCTATCATTGTAAAACGGTACCTTAGGCCCGTTATTGTCTTGTGCACTTGAAGAAAACATCCCTGCCATCACTTTAAATTACTTTTAGCATAATGATGGCGATTATTTACTGCGGAAACGAATAAAAACACGGAATACAACACACTCTCTTGACACTTGACATAAATGACAAACGATTAGTTCCGTTTTTGGCCGCGCGCAGACTTAACTTGCGCGCACTCTACAATCGCCCTAGGCCCTCGCTCTCATTTTATTATGTCTTCTTTAAGTAAAGAGTACTCAACGGTGAATAGGTTACTTCTAGACAAGCGTGCTTCATCTTCGACTACATTATCGCTTACCGTCTTGAGATAGTGGTCAAACGTGAGACTACAGTTAATAAAAAAGTATTAATAATAATATCATCTGGTATCATATTTCCTGACACATGCCTAACGGGGCCTCTACGAGTTGGCTTTGGCTCCTCGCACGCCTTTCCGACCGAAAGGACCGGGACCCTAAGGACCCGAGATATACAAAAAAAAATATCATCTTCTCCGTGGCCTGAAATTAAATGATTTAGAAGAATCCGTATGAATAAACACGATAAAAATTATACATGATATAATCTATACCAATCAACAGAAAGCTGCCATATTAAATACTTGTAGAATAGTTTGAAAAAACATGCAGCTGGACGAGGAAAACTCAGCCTCATCTTGAATTCACACTGCCGCTATATTTCCTTATCTTTAGTCCGTGAATTGCCGATAATAATAATAATAATAATAATCTGGCTTCTAGCTTTAGGCACTCAGCCTTCCGCCGACAATCAGTGAGAAGCGAGTAGAGCTAGACACTAGATTTGAGTTGGCGAGCAGCGCAAAGCGAGTGTGTAATTTCAATGGTTTTGTCGCTTGGCTATTATAAGCGAGTTCTTGTGCGGTTGGCGATTACTCTCACTACTCGCTCGGGGCATTCGGTTGTGGTTGGTCTTTCATCGTGAGCTCCGACTGCATAGCGAGCATCGCTGAGCGATTATTATCTTTGATAGCTCTTGTCGCTGTGACACAATAGTGGTGAGAGGGTTCTCGCCAACAGTGTGAACATCCATCGATCAACTATTAATACGTATATATCTTTTGTCCGTTTCTTCAGCGAGAAAATAGTCAATAGCTACCTCATCACTTCCTCGTCGGCGGTGGGACAAGTGCCTTATCCACAACCACAACAAAGTAACGTGAGGGTACATAATGTCCTGAATGGCTTCGAAAAATAGATGTGTGTGGTAGTGATGTGTTGTTTGTTTGTTTTGCTTAATTGCCGTGCTCCCAGATTGCAATTACATTTCGAGATTCTGAGAAATACGTGGACAAATAAATGTAAAAACAAACAAAGTAAGAAATAAAGAAAACATATTTATTTGCCACAATTCGACCTACAAATTCATAAATTTTGCATAATCTGAACATTTCAGTGTTTTCGATGGTAGTACATACATGTGCTTATAGTCAAATCAAGCTGATACAGAATCGAAGCGAAGAGACGCGTCAAATTCTCTCAGATGAGCGCGAATACGTGCTATCTATGTATAATATAGTATAAATTGAATAAAACGAACAATGCAAAAAATATATATACTGAAAAAACCTACATTTTTAAATGAACGAGATTCTCATCCATAATCAGTCAAACATTTTTTTTTCAAAACACAGGCCACATGTAATAGCTGCACTTCTAATAGCGACCAAACACGTAACAATAAGTATGTTGGCCATTGATTAATGATAATAGCCGAACCTTCGTCAGACGGCACCGAACGTCTCGTTACGTTACGATTTCTACCAGGCAACTCTTTCCGCCAGCAGCGCAGGAATTGCGTAAAAGAATACCGTCGATTTTTTTACGTTCGCATATCACTACCACTGATATTATTATTAAAAAAACCTAAGTCAATATAGTATCAACGATAGTTTGTACCTACTTGAAATTTGATTGCCACATCTAGGCACTGCAAAAATCTGTAGGTCTGTGTTGGTGATGTTGAGTTTAATTTTGATTTGCTATTATCTATGAAAGAATCGCATGTTTCTAAGATATAATTACATATTTGTGGAGCGCTAAATGAGTACATTTATTTCAGGTAAAAAAATCTCAACAAAATGTCTTTTTTCTGGGTCCAAAATTTTTAGGTTATATTTTTACGATTTTCAATTTAATATTGTGGCGGTTTGGTGGGCACTGTAGAGTCAATATTCAGTATTCGTAGGTTTATATTCGGGAACATTTGTTTGATGTATACTGTGCATCTCTAAGTATTATAGAAAAAAAAATGACGTACGGGGCGTATACGCCCTGTACGGCATTTTTTGTTTTCCATTTTTTAGCGAAACCCGAGAGGTACACTTTTTTTCATTGAAGGTACTGAATAGAACAATTTGAGAACAATATCCTCAAAAAGTTTCAACAAAATCGGAGACTAGTGACGTACAGGGCGTGTGACGCTTTAAAACACCCGAGATCGGGAATCGCACTTTGTCTCGAGTGATACATAGTGCTTTATACTACACCTACGAGGAATAGTACATTCTACGAAAACTGAATCCTCAAACAACACACAAATTGAAAATGGCGCCAATGGCGTCTGCAATTTTCACATGTTCTTTTTTCAAATTGTTTGACACCATCCAACACACAGCTAGTGGCCAGTGTCATTTTGCGAACTTGGAGATAAAAACTCACTGTAAAATCTTTTTGGCTTTTGATATTTAGGTTACCAGCGCATAGTCTTACCCAAAATTAAAAATGAAAAACCACGTAAGAAATGGATTTTCATACACTTTTCCCTCCCGCTCAGATGCGTTTTCTCGCCGCATATTTGTTCGATATGCAATGACGTACTTTCTACCGTAAATTTGATAAAGTATCAAGGTACTTTCCGAGCAGGTGTAGTATAAAATCATTTATCTAACTTACCACATGATAAAATACTACGATGACGTGCCAAGGCGTAGCAAGCGTAGCTGATCGCCTACGCCGTAGCTGCTTGCTTAACGTTTTACGATCAAAATCTATTACATTATTATAATGTATGCTGCAGTTTTAAGAAAAAAAATATGTAAAAATAGCACTGTATGTAGAACTGAAACTTCTTTACAAAATAATAATAAAAGAGCTTTAGTGTGAGAGCAGGAAAGAGCTATAATAAATCTTTCTTCTCTCTCATGTAACGTGGCGCTACTTAGAAGTTTTACTATCAATTCACGTCCAATTATCATCGAATCGCCGCCTAAGAAATTTTAATTGAAAAACATTACTATAACTTATGGTATTCTGAATAAATTATTTCAATTACATTATTTCTACACGGAACTTACCCTGTAATATAACCTCAACTCAAACCAAACAAAAGCAAACGTGACACAGCCTACAAACGTAAGTCCTCATCACAAACAATACAGCTGCTAAGCAGGTGACATTACGCATGAAACACGCCAGTATTTACCACAGCGTAAGCAAGTGCCTTGATTTTCATGACAAAAAAACCAGGCAAATGCGAGACGGACTCGCATGCGAAGGGTTCCGTCTATTTCGTAAAAGATTTCCACAAATTTTATTATTATATTTCTTGGTCATCGGCAAGTATAGATTTTGCAAGTGTCAAAATATGTGGTAGATAAATGTTAATGCTCGTGCAGATAAATCGGTAGATAAATCTTGTTCTAACTAGCACTTGACCGAGTTTTATAATTTGTTGCTGTATTTTAGCGTTAGCAAAACAAATTAAATTAAATTATAATTTATTTCAGGAAGTTATTCCCATATCAAGCAATACAAATTAAAAACTAAAAACATAGATTGACATAAGAATTAAAAAAGAGATTTAATAATCTTCTTCTATTTGAATAATTTTCTAAAATATTTATATAAAAGTCACCACAGATTAAGACTAGACTTATTACCAGTTGCAAGTTTTGCCAAAACATCTTCCGTCACTGACTCAAATATAGAGTAGTTTTTATAATTGGGGGTCTGTAAATGCACACTATAACATGCTTATCCAGCTCAACGCAGGACAGTTCAACACTTTGTTCAACTGATAAATCTACAATATCTTTACGAGGATTTGATTTTAAACCATTTTAATTAACATAATTGAACCTCCACGCAACATAATATTTCTGTTAAAACTGCCTGCAGTATAATTTTCATAAATAATTAGCATTACCTACATAATCTTCCAGCCAATGCAAAACAAACAATTTCAGACATAGTTTTTTCTAAAAACAGTTCTATTTCCAATTGCTTCGCAGTAAAACCATTAATATTTTGATGGAATTATATCTAGGAATTCTGCTTAGCTTAAAACAATAACCATATAATAAATGGTGACGAACTGCCATGTAGTTGTATCCACCTCTCCAACAACACTGAGTCCCACCGCTCGGACAATACGCTCAGGATACTGTTAGTGCTGCGTAGGAAGCGACTTATTAGCGAGGCGCTTCGCTTCCTAATAATAGCATAAAAGTCATCGGTTTGCGTCTGCACGATCATCATAGAAGCAATTTATTTTATCACCAATTCACAACTCAATCAAACCCGCCATATTTTTCCTCGATCTCCTATCTCATTGTCTCTTGTTCGCGCCAAAAACTAGTGCTTAGTGTGATGCCAAGTTGTCATCTCTCAGAGTCATTCGAAACCATATATTTCTCTTCAGAAAGAAATCTTTAGATGTGCCGACATACATATTCTCTGAAAACATCTACCTATTACTGTTCCAAATATGCAACCCTGTGACGAACATACTGATTGACGAACAGCGAAAGCATATTAATAGGGTTCCTGGTGTCAACCTTACGTGAACGGAACCCTACAAACGGTACTACAATGCAGGACAAAGGGCGGTGACTGGCGACGCGCGAAAGCCTCTCTCAGAATACGTAACCAGAATCTTTTATGCGATCAAAATTATATTTTGTTTGAATATATGTGGGAAGGTGGGTGGGTACAGCCGGATGAAGCTTTGTGCGTTAAACTTGGGCTAAGCTCAAGGGTTTGTGACGTTTGTATTGTGTACTGTATACTTTTTTTGTCATGGTTGGCCCGCTCTTGGCCTCGATCTTTCCTGATGGAAAAAGATGGTCCACGATGGAACAAGCGAGCTTTTTTTATGTCGGGGGGAAACCTTCAAAAGGGGCCTGGACTTTTGGGAAAAAGACCAAGGAGGTTGGGATTTTAACCTCTCTAAAACCACCCCAGCGATAACCATCAACACTTGAAAACGGCCCTGTTTCCCCTTAAGAGACCACCCAAGCCAGCAACCCCGTCTGTGCAACGCCTGTTAGGTCACATCCCTGGGGGAGACTGCGAGGCGTCTACCCTGAGCTTCACTGTGCATGGCAGCACGTGACCACTGTGCCAACGTCTTACCTGGATTCACTGAAAACTGGAGGGAAATGGCATCCTTTTGTGAGACCGTGATAGTCCAGAAGGAGAGATTGTGAGAGGGCTGATCCCGCTCGTAGAAGAAGGCGTCGTGAAGGGAACCGCTTCGACGCCTAAAACGCCGTAACTCCGTCTGTTTCATAGGCAGGCGGGACTTCGGAGTCACGGAAACAAGCGAGCCTAGAAGCGTTCACTCTTGCTTTGAAGGATTTTATGAGGTACAGTTCCCTGATTAGTACAGAGAGTTGCACAGTTTGGAAGTATTCTTGGAAAATCTAAATCAATTTGCATAGGTTTTGTTCCCAAAACCGGGCTCAGCTTCCAGTCTGCTAGATGAAGCAGCATACCAGAATTTTATATGAAGCGACTGCCTATCCGACCTCCAGTAACTGGCAACGATATCCCTTGGCAAGACTCTTCTCAAATGACCTGGGTTTGGCTTCAAAGATGTGCAAATGATAACCGGGACCAATGACTTCACGTGCTTTTCCAGGCACTATGTATGGTGGCCCAGTGACTAAGACCTCGCCTCTAGTGCTTGGGGTCGTGGGTTCAAATCCAGGCAAGTACTGTAAGGACTTACCATTTGAGAAGGCAACCTACTTGCCTATTAAAACACTGGCAATATTTATTACTTGAAAGATGTATGAATTTCGAACAGAATAGCTGTAAATGTTTTTTGTTAATTTTCAATGTGTCAGAATTGGATTGAAGCCGCCCAAAGGCAGGCATATTGTAATATTCTCGATAAATACATGAAAAATCAAGTTATTTCCATGTTTTACTGCTGCTTACCCTAGCTACCCCCTCACAGTACCAATCTGACTTTTTAAAATTCATTTAGACATTCTAATTTAATCGTGGACATCACAAGCAACGGTGAAGGAAAATATCGTGAGGAAGCCTAGACTTATGTAGTTATTGTAAGTCATAAATAGCCAAGTCAGAGGCCTATGGAATTCTCTCTGATACCAGAGACCCTAATAATAATAATCTGCACACAAAAAGAAGAAGACGAAGAAGAGGCACGGCAAAATCTCGTTATGTAATGGATGATCGTCCATCCTCGGACCAACCTCGGCAAGCATTGCTTAACCTCGAAAATCAAACCGTGCGACTGTTACTTTTTAGTACCTACTTGGATATAAAATAAATTCTATTTTTACTTTGTTGTCCGTGTAAACAAAGCTTGAAAGTAAGTTTGGATTAGATACGATCCATCACTTCTTAACAAAATAGACTGGTGTACTCCAAAGTTGATGCTACAATCTAGTTTGTAGAAATTTCCACAACAATTTTTGGGTATCTATATTGAGCCTAGAGAAAGAGACTTACACAATGTGACATTCTATAAACAAGCGAAACGGACATTTCGGTAACGCATGTCTATCCATCCATCATTATATCCATAATACATCCATTTTCGACATTTTGACAATCATTGTAGTTGATCGAAAGTAATTTGGACTAGGTTTCTTAACCTGTGGTCCGCGGATATCTGGGGTTCCGCGAATATATGTATGGGGGTTCGCAGTCTCGTCTGTACATCTTTGAAGACATATGTTACTGATGTCACTAGCTTGACAACGGAACCGGAAAACCAATTATAGAAATATCCTGTAATTCAGCTTTGAAACGTAATTTTAAAGAGTCCTCTTTATCAAGTTTATTAAGTTAACTTAATTGTGCTTGATTTCCTAGGGGTCCGTAGACAAAAAAGGTTAGGAAACGCTGGCCTAAAGGACCTTTTGCTGTTTCGACGCGATGAGATTAATATCATACCGATGAGCGCTTTTAACTAAGTAAAATTGCAAGTAAGTTCACATGGACGCAATGTAATGCAATTCAACGCTTTTGCACTTGAAATTTTCTTAGAAAATACGTCGCACCCTCAGCAAGGTACCTAATCGTATGAGAAAACCCAAAGACACACTGTCTACAAATTCCTTTTCTTTAAGAAAATAGCTCCTTTGCTATTTCCTACAACAATAACTAATTTTCTTTTAGTCCAGCTTAAAATTTGTTCCCCAATCTTTTTATAGCAATCAGTTAGTGAGCTCAGACTTTCCGGTAAACTATGGAGTTTTCCAATTTTCCGAAGCAGTTTACAAAAGCTTTTAGTATCGGCTTCAGACGTTGTTAGATTGTTTTACTGATAGTCTCACTTATAAAGAATATCAAGCAGATGGGGTAATGACATTTTCTCAACTTTCTCTCCTTCTGTCCAAGACATTGGGGTTTTTATCTGATTGCGCGACGCAAAGGAGAATAATGTGTTAAGGCGTTCTAGAGACTGGCCCATTTTGATGATTCTTAAGTCAATCCATTCGTCTTAATCTTCCGAGTGTCACTGGTTACATTTATATTTAAAAAATAAAAATGGCGGATTTTGGACGCCGTATTGTGGGAATGCAAGTATTTTTTTTCTTTTTATCTCTTGTCGGGGTTAATATTTTGAATGGTGTTCAACTAGTAAGCGGTTGGTATGCCTGTTGAAACCAGCATTGAGTTACAGACATTACTAAGTTTGGGACGAAAAAGTACAAGAAATCCAGAAAATGTCTATGTTCCAACGATACCTACAATTAATTAAGGTTTTAATCTTATAGAAATCAATTTATCTTATTGCTGTAGGATTATATTAACTATTTGTGACTCACAAATGAAATAAAGACAAAAAAATAGAACTATGGCGATCTAGATATACTTTTCCCAATTTACTAGACATCTTAAAAAAAGACAGAGCTGCAGTATATTTTATAGTCTTATTTAAGTACTTAAACTGACATCTATTTTTTATTCTGACCGTACGTTGCTTATGCGGTCGCAGGGGGCGTGTGTACAAGTACGGTCTACATGCATCTAAGCAGCACGGTCGCTTTTTGCATACCAAAGGCCAGTTTACGTCCAGCTAAGTTAAATAAGCCAGTGTTTGGAGTGGTTAACCGCAGCAGTTCAACGACATTTGAAGTAAACGTTGCCGTTGTCGGTCGTTTTGTCGCACAAAATATAAGGTACTAACTGGTGACTGGATTTGACAAGGTAACTCGGAGGTTGAAATGTAAGAAGGTTTGAACCTGGAATGTGTCGCTTCATCATCCGTATCCTTTAACAATCGCATGGGGCTTGTCTCAATCCACATCTTTTGTAGAACTCTCTGATATCGTCTGTATTCCACCAACGCTTTCCGCATCAGATGAGATCATGGTCAAGGGCTAGTTTATCACGAAATAATAAAATATTAAAAAGTGTCAAGAAAACATCAACATGTTGCTATTATATAGCGAACACATAATCTAATTTATTCGTTTATTTAAAAGCATCGAAAAAAGAAACAATATGTTCAATATGAAATTAACTGCTTTATGTAGGCTGCTTTATGGGGAGCTCGTGGCTAAATAATAACAGCCGCACGGATCGATCTTTAAGGTTAAGCAACGCTTGACGAGGTCGGTCCGTGGAGGGGTGACCATTTCAACATACCGAGTTTCCTCCGTGCCTCGGAAAGCACGTTAAGCCGTTGGTCCCGGCTGTAATTTGAAGATCTTTGACAGTCGTTAAGAATAGTCAGACGCTTGAGATCTGACACCAGTCTAGCCAAGTAGTACCGTGTTACCCAGTTACTGGGTTGTGGAGGTCAGATGGGCAGTCGCTCCATGTAAAACACTGGTACTCAGCTGAATCCGGTAAGACTGGAAGCCGACCCCAATATAGTTGGGAAAAGGCTAGGCAGATGATGATGATGTACTAATTTTCCAACAACTTATAAGAATTATATATAAGTAGTAATCAAAAAATCATTTCAATATATAAAAAAATGTCGACGGAGCCCCGCTGTGTGGAGCTTCTAATTATGCCTGCACGCTCATGGTCTAAAGTAAGCCCAAAGTTCCCAAGCTCGCTTCACTTGCTCTTTGACTAATTCATTGCAACATGAATACACCCGAACTACCGACCGGTAGGTAGTTATTTTCATTAAAATTGAAAGTTAAAAAAGTTATTCTATAACCAATATATAAAAAACCGGCCAAGTGCGAGTCGGACTCGCGCACGAAGGGTTCCGTACTTGGTAAATTGCGGTTTACGATTTATGAAGTATTAAAAAAAAATCACTTACTAGATCTCGTTCAAACCAATTTTCGGTGGGTACATGGTCATGTACATCATATACTTTTTTTAGTTTTATCATTCTCTTATTTTAGAAGTTACAAGGGGGGGGGACAAACATTTTACCACTTTGGAAGTGTCTCTCGCGCAAACTATTCAGTTTAGAAAAAAAATATATTAGAAACCTCAATATAATTTTTTAAGACCTATCCATAGATACCCCACACATATCGGTTTGATGGAAAAAAAAAATAGTTTCAGTTTCAAGTACGGGGACCTCGAAAATTTATTGTTTTTTTTCTATTTTTGAGTGAAAATCTTAATGCGGTTCACAGAATACATCTACTCACCAAGTTTCAACAGCATAGTTCTTATAGTTTCGGAAAAAAGTGGCTGTGACATATGGACGGACAGACAGACAGACAGAGCCAGACAGACAGACAGACATGACGAATCTATAAGGGTCCGTTTTTTACCATTTGGCTACGGAACCCTAAAAAGCTGGTTTGTATAGAGCTTAAGAAAACGATTATTTTAGCATAACATATGTTTTAAGAAGCTTAGTATTTTAAGACAAGTTTTTTTTTGTTAATTCATTTTAACACAGCTTAGTTAATATTACAGTCAACCACAAAACGTTGGAAGTTAATTTGTTTTTCGGAAGCTTTATTATTTCCTTTTTATTTATAAGATGACTTGCAGATGATGACTTGTGCGGGTAATACAATCTTGCAGTAGACTAACAGTTTTCTCTCCACCTACAAAATTTTTCCTACCTCCTTACCTACTCAGGTAAGAAGCATGTAACTTGAATTCAAATGGTTTTCCCGTCATGAATGCAAAGTGAATTGTCATAACCGAGAGCTGTCGACTTTTTGATTGCGTAGAAAGAATATTAGCCCGTCTCAACTCGTTCCCTTCCTGATTGGTATTCTCTCTGCGAGTCTACACAGGAAGGCAATAACTATATATTTTTATTACACACTATTCAGTTTATATGTTACTGCAAAAGTTCGATCTTTGGTAAAACCAAACACTGTAGTTTGTAAAAGTCCGAACTGTTCCGTGATAATCTCTAACAGGGATATTTCCTGGGTAGAAAAATGATAATTCTATTTAGTCCGTCAGTGAGATTATCAAATAATATTGGACCCGTATTTTTGCTTAATCAAATAAAAAAATAAAAAAGATAAAGCGTATCAAAGTTCAGGAGCAGGAGCTTGTGACGTCACTTTGTCAGTATGAAATTTAGCACACCGTGACGTCATTCGATATTTCAGAGCACTGTATCGTCGTAATTTTTTGTTTACGTGGCAAAAAAAAATACTTGTTCAATATTTTTAGGTTATCTAATTGATGGACTAAATAGTTATTTTTGTTAACATCCTTACTTCGGACGTTTGTCTAGCATTCTTTGATATGTCTCTGAGGTAAAACCATCATCATGATTTCAACCGAAAGACGTCAACTGCCGGGCATAGGCCTCTCCCAAATGTCACCATATCACTCGGTCCTGTGCATCTCGCAACCAGCGGATTCTCGCAGCCTTAACCAGGTCCGGTAAGTGCTTGTAAAAGTCAGAAATGAACGATCTTTTTCTTTGTCGTGTCAATGATTCCACAATTTATACATAATGATCAGAATTTTATTCAGCCGCGGTAACAGCGTTTTTATTTGCCTCACAAAGGTCCTCCAGGGTGCAGGTGTTGTTGCGCAGAGAGCACTATAGGAGGTGAGTCATTATTTGGGACATATCTCCGCAATTGTACTGCGGGTCATTGGAGTACCCCCATCCATGTTGTGCCTGCAGCGTCCCACTTAGCTTCTTGCTTGGAGTCGGTTTAAAGTTTTCCAGGTGGGTCATGTGTTGGTGGCCTGCAGAGAGCTTTTCTGCAGGCTCAACATAGCCAGTCGGAGGGGGATATTTTAAATTAGCGATTATCACAGAACAGTAAAGATTTTACCAGTGAGACTTATTAAATCTCAATCTTTTTCTGGTAAATCCTAGAAGTTGCCGTAATTCAGGCTTTTGCGGTAACAAATACGTACATATAACTGCTGTGAGTTCCTTGATCTTTGCGAAGGTGTGTTCTGTTCTCATAAGCGGCAATAATGCGAGCATAATGATCAATTACTGGCGTCATTGTGCCTTCATTATAGTCGCTATAGAAAATAGATAAGGAAACTTTGAGAAATGTGGGTTCTGGTCACGTGTACAGGTAAATGTGTGAACGTGGACGATTTGTTTCTAACGTTATATGATACGGTGTTATTGAATATTATTTTCCGACAGCTGAGTAATATTTCTGCGTTTTTTCCTGTTTTGTTGGTTTTTTTTTTTAATTATTGTTGATAGGCTCGTGTCAGACTACTATCTAACCAGATGATAAAAGATGATGTGGTCAACGATGGAATGCGCTTGCCTTGAAGTTCATTTACTCTTGATGTTAAAGGTGTTCCAAGGTGTGTTTAAGCATTCGCTTGTAATGTAACGTTAAAGAGTAGAGCATTACATTGGTGAGGGAGGAGAATCAAGCATTACAATACGCAACCTGTAATGTTACAGATTCGAGCATTACATTTTTGAGGGAAGAGAAACGAACTCTACAGTGCGTCATTTGATGATACAATGTGTAATATTTTGATACAACTTCAATGCGCACCACTTGTAAAGATTGTGGAATCAACTATGCTCAAAATCGAATCCTATGTTACATTACAAACGAATGCTCGTCAAGTCAGGGTACTATAGTGTAATGTTCGAAATCGCATCTGAAATTTTACATTACAGGCGAATGCTTCAGATGAGGGAGCACCTTAAGACCCCCAGATTATAGCTATCAGGAAACATAGTTTCACGCAAATGTACGTAGAAAGTTAGTGCTGAATAGTGTGTGCGCACAATGGAAGTAAGAATTTCCAAAAGGACCACCACATAACGGTGGCGCATCCATCGCCATACATCTTGTTGTTCGATGATGGAACAGGCTTGGCTGAATTAAACTGAGCAATGAAGTGCTGAAAAATGGATAGCAGGTTCATGTTATTGCCCGCTTTATTTGATACCGAAACCATATTTTTTGTTGATTCGAATCCTTATAGTAAAAATGAGTTCCACTACGCTTACCAACTAAATTACTAACAGCACAACCAAAACTAACATCAAATTCAAAACAGAACACATATAGAGCTAAGTAATTACTTCATCCAAAATACGGCTAATTAGCTTTGTATCACTGCATTATCAAATTACATCAAAACTAACTAAATGGCCAGCAGTTAGTGATAGATAATAAATACTCCTACTTACACCACGCAGTTCGGTTTACAGTAATTAAAAGCATGCACGGTGGCTCGTGTTACCTCGTTGATATAAAGGGGCGGTCTCATTGTTGCGTAGGATGTGCACGCAGAGGCTACGAATTTTAGCATTCAAATAAATGAACTAAAACCGAAATGAATAACAAACCGTAAACGCTTTGAAGCTATTCTTGATACACCTAAAGGAATGTTATCACTGGGAGCATTCTTTCGTGAGCATTTGTAAACAAGCAATCTTAGGCGAACAACAAATGCTTCCCAGCAGGCAAATTTTTTTTTTGGGTGGTAAATAATCAATTACTGACGCTCTGGGTGAAGCGGAAGACTTTAGACTTTTACTAACTTAAACCCACTCGTATTTCTTCAGGTGCTTGCGCCAGGGCCGCGGTAACTCTCTTACAAATTTATCCGCAACCCAGACAGGCATCGGCCCTAGCGGACCCCGTCAGTTTTTGCTGACACCTCTATAGAGGCGCGCGTGGAACTCCATGCACCGTCGACTTGGGCCTGGTCCTTATCAGATGGCGAGCCCAATAGCCCGCTAGTAGAGTCACTTGTCTAGGGCCTTTTGTCTAGAGCCACAAAATGGTGAATAACAAGGCCGTTTGTCGCGGTGGATGATCACGTCAACATTTTTATATACCGTGACTGCTCGCAGCAATGGAACACCATCTTTACGCAGTTGACGTTAAAGCAAATACAAACGAGATACTAATTAGTGTTAGCAAAAATTATTGAATCATGATCAGTTATGTTATTTATATAGTTTACGTTTAAACGTAGCGCTAATTGGTAAATGACATCCGAAAACAACATTAGTACGTGAATATTAGTTTACCTAGGAGATGCAAATAGACCACACTAGTCTGTATTTGTGGTATGGTTATTTAAGGCTTTGATGGCGGCGATACTGATAGCTGGTCGTTTGGTTCAGATATGATATTCCATACTTCAAAGGTGAAGGAAGAAGAAATGGAGGTATTTTAAGCTATTTCTTGCTTTGTTATTGAAATTAAAGCATGGGGTCTAGACAAGTTTAAATCAACGAAAAAGATTGTCACAACAATTAGACATAAATAAGTGGTATCATTGGGAATGTCAAGTAAATCATTTGTTATCTACAACACCACTGGGGTATCGTTGGTAACAAACAGGTAACAACATGTGCATCCTGCCGGAATGAAACGTAGTCAAGCCCAAATATTTTGGACAAAATAAAACAATCGTATTAAATTGTCTTTCATCATCATCAGCCTTTTAATGTTCCCACTGCTGGGACACACACCTCCTTTCTGTGAGAGTGGGAATGGGCCTTAAACCACCACGCGGAACCAGTGCGGATTCGATTTTTGGTTCTAGGACATGCCAGTTTTCTCACGATGTTTTCCTTCACTGTTTTGAGAGCAGTGGTAATGAAATAATTTACACAAAGTAAAGCTCCTGCCTGGGTTCGATCCCACGCCCTATGACACGTAAGTTTGGGTCGTTACCACTGGGATATCACTGATCTAAAATTGTATCCAAAAAGTATCCAAAAGTACTTTTCTTGTTAGAGTTCATTTTTGGGGCACTGGTTCAGTGTGTTGAAAGAGTTCAAAACACTGAACAAGCGCCCCAAAAATTAATGCGTCAGTGAATTTAGCAATATCAACGACCCCTAGAACCACTAACCACTGATTTCTATTTAAGTGATTTCAGCGAGCAATAATAGTAAATTTTCATAATAGCATTATATAAAAGCTACATTCTAAATGTAATTCTACTAAAAGCCGATTTGCAAGGTTCATTAAACACAACATTTTCATTACGCTATAGAAGTTCTAGATATACTAAAATAATTTTGTTCCACTATATTTGTAAGGCAACATCAATGGGTAATGTCTTTGTTCAATTACATAATATAACATCCATTAAATCAATAGGACGCAGTCTTCGGTTTTGTTTAAACAATAGTTTAATTTTTTTTCATCTTATTAACTCGTACCTTTCCCCGATTTCTATCTGAAAGGAACTGTCTTCGCATCACAAACTATGCAATTAGCTGTTGAAAACTCATTCGACTAATATCAGGAACTAACGCGCGTTTGACTATTGGCCACATTAATTATGCAATTGTTTTCGTCCTAGAAACTGGATGTTTATCACTTACGACACGAAAACTAAAGAATACTCTGAAGAAATCTTAATTATGTTTTTATTCTAGACTCTTTCAAAATTTCTCATTCTCCTTTAGGGTGGAGTTACTCGATCATATATCTAGGATTATTAAATACCAAACACTCAAATGGTACTCAGTACTTAAGTTTGAGCTAATGTGTATACTAGCAGGGTTGAAGGTACAAATAAAACGACCAAACTGTATACTTATCTAAGTAAAGTAAGTATATTTACAAAAAACTCACAAGACCCTAAACCAAATAGGCAAACAATCTCCTTTGCAACTTCTATTTCGACATCAACACCATCTAGTTGCGTCATTGTAAAACTTGAAAAAAAACGATGTTTTGGTTGAGCTAATGAGCAACTGTTGATCATTAACAAGGATCACAGATCTATGAGTCATATTTTATATGATAGTGTAATATAAACATATGTTTTCATATGAATGCTTTCGTCTTTGATAAAAAACACTATGATGATGATTATTTCAATATTTCATAGATATATAATAGTGTGGGTATTACAATATTATATCACATCACATCACATCATCAGCCTATCACAGCACAGCACATATCTCTGTGAAAGAGAGACTACACCACTATTATATATCTATGATCATATCTCTCTTAGAGAAATCGACACGGATAGTAAGGAACAGCCGCCAATCTAAAAAGTATAAAAGTGTAATGATTTCAGTTTAATCAATTTCTGTTAGCCAATATTCAAAGCTCGCATCAATTGTGTTACACATTCATAATCACAACAAAATTATGACAGTTTAACAATATCCATTGTGTTAAACTGACTAGATAAACAGCAACTGTCAAACAAGGGAAGCTTTCAAATTATAATGACTCTTAAAACAATTAACATTAAAATAAAGCTAGTGTAAAAGTGTCGCAATTTAAACACGAATTTATACACAGAAACATTCTAGTTTTGAAAAAGTCTCGTGCAAAAACATGACACAAACAACAAGAAACTACCTGGCACAGTACAATTAAACTAGAAGAGATAACATAACAAACAAGAGAGTTGCATAACACAATTAAAATTTAAAAAACCTCCGACAAAATTTTATTTCATGCTACAAATATTATCTTTATATGTTTTAAAAGACGTTGCCCCACACTAAAAATTTCTTCCTGTATCGTGGGTGCATTTAAAAACATATAAACTCACATACACAACACCCAGAACCGGCACAACTATCTGTAGGTCATACAAATATTTGTTCCGTGCGGGAATCGAACCCGCGACACGCAGCGCAGCAGTCAATCACTCAACCACTGCGCCAACCATGCGCCCACTCGTACATCTAGTAGTAGACACGCTTTGTTTGACAATCTATTGAAAACCTAAATATGACACGATATCTTGCGAAAACAGCTCGACTCGAACAGTAACACGGGCATAACTCTTGAACGGCTAAACCGATTTTCATCAAACATACCTAAGAACACTCTCGATAAAGTCACGTTTCAAACAAAAATAAACGAAATCAAAATCGGTTCATCAGTTTAGGAGCTATGATGCCACAGACAGATACACAAATACAAATATACACAAACACACAGGTACACACGTCTTACTTATACAAGCCCTTGTTTTCCATTGGGGGTTAAAACCAAACATAGGTACAAACTCTCCGACCCTCGAGAAATAACCGTCGACAAAAAGAACAATCCACAGATTGTTTTAACCACAAAGTACTAAGAAAAAAATAAAAATTCTTCCAGTTCCCAGCTACCAGTTTACATAACAGAATAAAGCTCCAAAGAGCCACTCAAAGAAGACCAGCTTATAAAGGGAATTAAGAGTTTTAAAGTTTTTTCATTACACTTGCCAAGTATTTCTTTCTACCTGAGCACGAATTGCAATTAACGTACATCGCTGTTTCGAAGTAATCCGTTGTCTGCGTCACTTGAACAGAGCCCGTAATGGAATTGGTTGCTCGGCAACCAAAGATTTGTTTAACTTAACGAGTTTTTAGCAAAAAATTCGAAGTGGTTCTTTCTCGGAAGTAGTATATAGTATACAGTTTCTATGTCCCACTTGCACGAAAAACTTAACACGAGATTAATTTGATAATATTGTATAAATAACGGCAAATCTCTCGGGATTACTGGAATTGCATGTATGTTTATTGTTAACAGTTTACACCATTACAAAATCAAAACAAAATCAAATAGTTTACATGACATAACATCACGCCGGTTCGCTCTAAAGGAGTACGCTGATGTGTACCGTTCACCATAGTCCACCCTCATTTCACAGGTTGTGTTCATGTTTCATGTTATTCGGGTAAACTATTCTGGCATAACTGTGGGCATTATCGATAATAATATGTACAACAACTAAAAAGTGAAAAATAAATAACTTTTTTACAAAAAAAATAACAACAAAAATACAACCGACTTTCAAATAAAAACAATACAAAGTAAAAAATAACTTCAACTTCCGAAGACGATCTCAAAAAACGAAAAATAAAAAAGAACATCATCATCTTCCTGCATTTTTCCCATGTTACTTGGGGTCGGCGCAACACGTTTTCTTCTTCCATACCGTCCTGTCCCTTGTCATGCTATAACTGACTCCCTTTTCTTTCATTCGTATCACTCCTCACACAGTCCATCCATCTTTTCTTTGGCCGTCCCCTCCATCTCCATCCATCCACATTTATATTCATAACTCTTTTAGTAACATGCGTGTCACACCTCCTCATCACGTTTCCTTTCAACTTTTCTGTCACTGGCGCCACTTTCAAACTTCCTCTAATTACTCATTTCTCACTTTATCCATTCTCGTCACTCCACACATCCATCTCATTATTCTCATCTCTGCCACATGCAATATATTTTCATCCATCTTTTTCGCAGCCCAACATTCTGATACATACAGTACGAGTAGTACGACAGGTCTAATCACGGGCTAGTGAATTTCCCCCCTTAACTTGAAACAAACTTAAAGTAAACAAAAACAAGAACATGGACTTCCGAAATTGAAGTTATTTTTCACTTTGTAGTGTTTTTATTTGGAAGTCGGTTGTATTTTTTGTTAAAAGGGGTTTATTTTTAGGAAAAATGATTTTTCTGTGAAATACATAGCAGGACGACGAAAAGCGAAACATACATTTTGATTTCATTAAGATCGATCATCTTGAGAGTATTTTAAAACCTGTCGAACTAAAGAAAAGTAAAAAGAGCAAAAATATTGGTGTTTTACATATTCTTTCTCCGGCTCACAAAAGGTTTTATTTTGATGTTATATTATACTGCTACCGCCCGCAGGTCTACTCGCTTAAATGTCCAAATTATACCCAAAGACCCTTCTAACTGGATAAAATGTAAGTTATGCGTTAATCCTGGTTATTAACTCTAATCTCTGAGCCAAATTTCATCCAGATCCGTTAAGTAGGTTTTGCGTGAAAGAGTAACAAACATGCAAACACACTTACACACTTACAAACATTCGCCTTTATAATATTAGTGTGAAGTGTGATAGCGTGATGTGATAGTGTGACTATAGCTTCTGCCAGCGGCTTCGCCCGCGTGAAAAGTGTTTTCTTATCCCAAGGAAACATTAAACCACGCCGGAATAAAAAGTATCCTATGTGCCATTCCTAACTATAATCTATCTCTGTACTAAATTTCATCCAGATACGTTCAGCCGTTCTGGCGTGATTGAGTAAGAAATATTCAAACTTAAATAATAATAAATTAAATTAAATATAAAGAAATATCCATGTATCCAAACTTTCGTATTTTTAATATTATATAATTAAGTAAGATTAATAGGATCTCTATTTTCCCCTATAAAATATTCAGAATAGTAACCCAATGCGATTACGGAAAGGGTAATGTTAACTCCGGCGATATCCATGTAAAATTAATATTAATGAGAATTTATATTAGTTTCATTCTACGTTTAGTTTTCTCTACAAAACCATAAATACTCATACATTACTTTGATTATGTTTTATGCATAATAATTACTACAATAAAATATTACATTGTAAACAAAAATTGTATACAAAAGAAATATCGTAATTAATATTATACAATAATGTTCCTAAGTAGTGTCCTACAATACGCGAAAATTGGATGTTTTGACTCTTTCACGCTAAAACTACTGGACGGATTTTGATGAAACTTAACAGTAATTTAGCTTATATATAAGAATAACACATAGGGAAGAATATCGCACCCGACTGCCGAAGGAGGGTAATGTGTTTATCAATCTAAGTATGTATGTATGTTTGTTCCTATTTGGCGTTCTAGAGACCAAACGCGATGGCCGATTGTGATGATTCTTACGTCAATCGGTTCATCTAAACCTTTCAAGTGTCACTGGCTGCATTAAAATTGGAAAATAGAAAAATGGCGAATTTTGGGCGCCAAAATATGGGGGCCCAATTTTTTTTTGTAATACATCCAAATAAAGGGCTTTAAGAAGTGATTTCAAAAAAATATAACACTTTTATAATTGTTTACTGAAAAGTTATAAATAAAAATAATAAGGATACATCTAGTTTTGTTCAGCCAGCACGCAAACATATTATCTTCTTGTTTACGTCTTTTAAGTTAGCTTCTTAAGCAGTCGGGCTTTTTGAGTTTTTGAATAATTGATGAAGATATTAAGTACTAATTCCACGCAGGAGGCATCTAGTTTGTCATATTCACACATTTCTGAATAAAGAATACAAAAAATAAGAAATATTTCATCAAACACAATTACGCACTCACAAAATTAGCGGCAAACGCCATTAGTTGTCGCCGCCTAAAAAAAAAGCAATATTTATTACATAAAGCCACGCACAATAAATAAACACAGCTGCTGACACAATGAAAGAAAGACGCACAATAGCTATTCAAGTTGAGCGTTAGACCTATACTATACTGCATAGAATGCGGGTCCGGAGAGAAGGTTTTGGTGGTTGAGCGATGGAAAGTCGGATCATTAGTGCTGAAACTCAAAACCACGATGCAACGCGATGTAACTTGGGCTTTAGTAGTAGTTCAAAATTGTAATTTGTTATGTAGACAAAAATAAATAGTATTTATCTGTCTAGACAAAGAGACGCTCTATCAATTTGTACTGTGACAATCGTTATCACCGTACAATTTTTTAGGGATGGAACATGTTACTATTCGCTAGCGAACGTCATCATCAGCCTTTTAATGTTCCCACTGCTGGGACACAGGTGTCCTCTCTGTGATAGGGAATGGGTCGCAATACACCACGCGGGCACAGTGCGGGTTGGTGGCTGTCACATGTCTTAAAATTTTTGGTGCTAGGACATGCCGGTTTCCTCACAATGTTTTCCTTCACCGTTTTGAGAGCAGTGCTGATGAAATAATTTACTCAAAGTAAAGCGCCTGCCTGGATTCAAACTTACGAGCCACAATTTGTAAGAAGCTAACGTCAGTCTCACATCTATTTTGAACGTTTTGACAAAGTTTTTTTAGATGATGGAATATTAATTTGTCTAGGGTCTTGTGGAAAAGAGTGGCTCAAGAAAGACAGGAATGGAAAAGTTTGGAAGAGCCGCCTGGCAAAAATATCTGCTGAACCTTGAACCAAATTCGAGGCAAGATTAAATTTCAAATCTCATAGAATAATAAGTTGATCTGAATAAAAGGCTATATTATTTTATTATCTAGGTCCTCTTATAGACATTGGAACAGTTAGCGAGCTTGCCGATTTTGAAGATATATTCGTTGATTAAGTATATGAGTATCGACACTAAAACTGAGTTATATCGTACATTTAACAGCGTCAATCGAATCGAATCGCTCTCATTCGCTACCCACATTCTGTGTAGCTCCACCTTAGCAACTAAATAGCTTTTTATATTACCGCAAATATCTTCTTTGTTTTCTCGCGAAACTTGAACGTTTTGGATTGCCTTGTATTGCTTTAGTTTTAATAAATATTCTCTGTGGAGGCGACATTAGACGATATTTGGCGAACCTCGAAGCTTCGTAACCGCGATTTGGTAAACTTTGTCGTGCAGTAATCCCTTGTCGACTGTGTTCGTTTTTGAATGGCCAAGAACGTACAAATATTTCTTTTGTGCCCGTTTTTGTTGTGGAAGTTATAAAAGCTACGGCTGCGCTTGTCTTGTTGAAGTAAATCGCTTCATCGTGTTATGTATTGTGGTTGGGAACACAGAAGGCAAGAGATCGCGCGGTCGTTCACCAACAAGATGGACCGATCAAGTCAAAGACTCGTCGTCCTCCAATTTCTACACGGTCGTAAGGGACGCGCTGGACAGAAACCGGTGGAGGCAGATCATCCGCTCCAGATGTAAGCCTGATGCTGACCACGATCCTCAGACATGAGGGACCGACCAAGAGACAGCGTTATTTGCAGATCAAAAATCTGTACCTAAGGCTTCAGACTACTAGAACGTTGACCCAATTCGTAAGCATCTTCGCCTTCATTGGTATACTACGGTGGTATCTCTTCACTCTCGACGTTACCCCACTCATCTTTCAAACTTCAGGTCACTACACACTTCTTAACTACCGAACAACTCCTCTTTAAACACAAAGGAAACTTTCAAAGGCAACTAAACTCAAAAAAAATAGTTTCGCGTAAAATTAATTAATTTGTTAACAAGTTGGAAATTGAAGTGAATATGTAAACTCCAGGAGTTCTGTTGTATTAGTTAACGATACACAACTTTCTGAAGTTTTAATCAGCGTAGTCCTAGTTACTCGGATCAGATAACGAGCCATGTTTTTGTTTTATAATACAAATATTGTTGAGTAACTAACTACTACAAACAGCCAATGCTACTGTCCTTAAGCTAAAATGCCACTATCTGACAATTTGCCGATATTAGTTTTTGATTTCATCTTAAGCAGGAAAAAATTCTCTTTCGATCTGTTGAAGCATTATTTTTCTGCTATGAATAGACCTTGAACTTACTTGACTTAATGTCCTACGTTCCCTGGATGGAGCAAAGGGGGTCCACAGTAGTTCTCCATCGCGATCGGTCCTGAGCTTCTCGCTTCACCTCGCTCCACGTCATACCGATGCTCGTCGCTTCCGCCAACACGGTGCGTTTTTTGCCTTGGGGATTCCAATCCAGCGCTTGAAATCGACAAAGGTGAGATAGATCTCCCTCTTCCATTCTGATGCCTGTTCTAAAATGATACGTAGAGTGTTGATCTGGTCCGTACACGAGCGGTTCGCGCGGAAACCAGCCTGCTCTTTGCGCAGGAGATGGTCTACGGCCTTCGATAACCTATCGAGGATAATCTTGTAGAAAACCTTCGAGGGAATTGAGAGCAACGTAATACCTCTCCAGTTATCGTATTGACTAAGGTCTCCCTTCTTGGGTACAGTTATCAAAATACCCTTGTTCCATTCGTCCGGAAGCTCTTCGGTGGCCCGTATCCTCTCAATGAGAGGCGTCAGAACGTTGACGGTGGAGGATAAGTCAGCTTGCAGCATTGCCGCAGTTATCACGTCGAGTCCTGGTGCTTTGCCTGTCTTCAAAGAGAGGACTGCTTTTGCAACTCCCGAAGCTGACGATGGTTCCGTGTCGATGTCGAGAGGCCGGAATGGCGTAGAACTGACTTGCAGCGCGTCAGGTATTGATGTTGCTGACAACCGGAAGACCTCCTCAAAGTGATAATGCCAGCGTAAGATCTGCCCTTCCGACGTCACTATGAGCTGACCGTCCTTAGACATGAGCGGCTTCTTCTTATATTTGATGTTACCTGCCAGGGTTTTGGTAGCTTATACAATTCCTTCAGGTTACCGGTGTTTGCAGCTTGTTGAGCACGATCAGCAATACCATCAGCCCACTGCCTCCTATGTTTTGCGGGTGCTGCGATAGATTTCTCTGCGTTTCTGACGGTATTGCATGTTAAGGTCGGCTCGCATGGCGTCATTACGGGTATCAAGCAATCTCCGATGAAGGTTTCTTCTGTCTTCGATCAGGCTCCAGGTATGCTGTCACATCCAGTCTTCGCGAGAATGAGTCGGTTTGTGTCCTAGAATGACGGAGCTGGTTTCTGTATAGGCCACTTTGATGTGTTTCCACTCCTCGTCCAATGAGTCCGAACCGGTATCAAGTCCCGAAAAACGATTACGTAGCTCGAGTTGGAAAGTTTTACGGATGCCCGGGTCACGCATTGCTCACGTTGAACCTTCTTCCTATCTTGCCGGGCCCTCCAGCCACACGGGACACTGCAACCTTAAGCCGGATTTCAGCAACTACCAGATGGTGGTCGCTATCAATATCGGCGCCCCTGCGGTTTCGGACATCGAGCAATGAGGAACGCCATTTGGCGCTAATGGCAAGGTGATCAATCTGGTTCTTGGTGACTGCATCAGGTGAGTTCCACGTGTATTTGTGGTGGTCGCCATGTATAAATAATTTATTTAATGATCAAATAATGTTCCTCCAATGGTCAGGTCGTGGTTCTAGCAAAACTCGACAAATCGGTATCCGTTCTCATTACAAACTCCAAGCCCGATTCCGTACCCATGAGCCGCTCGTGGTTTGTGTTAACGCTCCCAACCTTTGCATTCAGTCCCTCATGACTAGGATGATATCTTGTTTCGTGGCGAAATGGTGGCGTTGAGGACGTTGTAGATATCGTCTTTGGTATCCTCTGGTGATGCATTAGTTGGGGCGTAGCTTTGTACGATGGAGATCTTCCGGGCTCTCGAGTAAAAATGTCAAAGTCAAAGTCAAATATATTTATTCAATTAGGCCAATAAACGGCACTTTTGAACGTCACATAAATTAAAATTATAATTTACAAGTAATAAAAAAAATGAATGGGCGTAGATGATTCGGTCTGAGATCGGCTTCCAGTCCAGGAGGCTATTCTTAGCTGTATTAGAAAGGAGGAGTCCTATGTCGTACTCGCGCACATCTGCCTCACTTTCTTTACCAGAATACAGCAAAGTTAAGCCCCTGGACGTTTTCCGCTCACCGAAGCCGTTTCTTCTCACTTCGCTTAGACTGAGTATTTGCAGGTTGTAATTTATCATTACTGCTTCTGCTCGGGCTAGTCTACTGTCATCGCTAAGCGTTTTCACAATCCAAAAAGAAATTCGTGTCCGTATTTTAAAGCCAAAAGTCGTCGGTAGGGTATCGGTCCGGTTTTTTACTGTTTCGGTTTCTTTAATCTATTAATGTCGGGCAAGTGAGTGATTAGCCCACTGTGCCTTAATCCGCTAGCGGGGCTACCGCTTTAGAGCCTACGGATTTGCTCGGTATTTTTTTCGGGTATCCTCCCTAGTGAACCGATTCTGTTTTAAGGCACAGAATATTCGCCCTTGGCCCTGCATCCGTTACCTCAGCTGCAACTTGAGGTGGTGGTCGCGCGGCGGCGCGGTTGCAGCAGGACCCAAGGAGAACAACGGGGACGTGGACGACTCGGACTGGCTAGGGCTCTGCTTGTTACGGTACTCCACCACGAGTACAGCAGAAGGTGTTTTATGGCACTTTATAGGTAATGCTGTTCTCACCAACAGCGATTCCCACCAAAACGTACCCTAGCTTATCTTTGGGGAGAGAAGCTAGGGTACGTTTTGGTGGGAATCGCTGTTGGTGATGAATAGAACCCAGACATAAAAAATGCCCCAAATCGCTATGTTCACAAACATATTTTGATAACATTAAGAATTGATTTAAACTAACAACATGCCTATTCGAAAGTTGGCATTATTATTTTTTGACACTGGCAACTCTCGCACACGATTTATAGTTGATAAACAGCATCGATGTCTATTACATCGTGGTATTTTTTTGGTTCAAGCTTTTATTTAGTTTGTCCTGTCGCAGCGTCTGTTATCAAATCCTACAAGTTAAATTTAATGCACTTCCCAGTGTCCAATTCAGCTGAAATTATGAACATATTTTTGTTTCTCAGGACAGTACATCTTCTATGTAAAAACTTGATAAAACACTTTTATCTATATATATAAAAGAAAGTCGTGTTAGTTACTTCACTTATAACTCAAGAACGGCTGAACCGATTTAGCTGAAAATTGGCAGGGAGGTAGTTTAGAGCCAGGAGAAGGACATAGGGTAGGGTAGGGTAGGGTAGGGTAGGGTAGGGTAGGGTAGTGTAGGGTAGGGTAGTGTAGAGTAGGATGGTGTAGGGTAGTGTAGGGTCGGGTAGGGTAGGGTAGGGTCTGTTAATTTCCGACTATTTCCACCAACTACATTGGTGCCTATTCTATATCTATTCCTCATCCATACTAGTTCTCGCTTGTCATGCCTCTCGTAATTTCATGCTTCATACTTGGTCTTTCTTATATCCTTCTCCATTTATTCTGTGGGTGGGACTCCCACGTGAGCCAATTACTATTCTATTTTATATCTTTATTTAAAAAATCTGGGGTAAATAATTTATCATACTAGGGTTTTTTTTATTTTACATTTTTCACTATTATACATGATCCATAAATCTAAAACAAACTAAATTAGGTGCACATTTTCTTACTCTATATTTACTTATTAATTTACTTATTTATTAATACACTTATTCCATAGATCTCTACATGCTATTTTCTTAACTACTGCTTATCTTACTTAAAATTTATTTGCACTTATTTCCTATGTTTACATGACTATATACACAATATAATAAGAAACATAGTTTTTAATCAAGTCTTATTTTTATCTATTACGTTTTGGGCAATATTGACACAGTAGGCTGTAAAAATGTTAATGGTAGGGTAGGGTCGGGTAGGGTAGGGTTGGGTAGGGTAGGGTAGTGTAGGGTAGTGTAGGGTAGGGTAGGGTAGGGTAGGGTAGGGTAGGGTAGTGTAGGGTAGGGTAGTGTAGAGTACGATAGTGTAGGGTAGTGTAGGGTCGGGTAGGGTAGGGTAGGGTAGGGTAGGGTAATGTAGGGTAGTGTAGGTTCGGGTAGGATAGGGTAGGGTAGGGTAATGTAGGGTAGTGTAGGGTCGGGTAGGGTAGTGTTGGGTAGAGTAGGGTAGTGTAGGGTAGTGTAGGGTAGTGTAGGGTAGTGTAGGGTAGGGTAGGGTAGGTAGTATAAGGTAGGGTAGGTAGGGTAGATAAATTTTTGGTCTTTTTATGGCAAAACAAAGTTTGCCGGGTCAGCTAGTTTAATATAAAAGTTTGTTCGTCTATACCTTAATGTAAGATTTTGTCAGTTAGCGGTACTATAGGTCGAGAACGGCAGAATGGCTGTGTTTATTTTCGCTTTGAACGGAAAAGTTTATTTAAAAAATTAAAGAAGGGTATAAAATAATTCGCTAATGATGATATAACATAAAACCACTTTTGTTTTTAAAAGTTAACTTTTCGGTGGATACCGCCGCAAATCATTTTGGGCTTCGGTAAACAGATTTACAAATTCAAAAAGTTATTCTCCACAAATTAATATAATATGAAAGAGCTATTTAGGAGAGGGCTCGAAAATTTCTCTACATTGAAAACTTCAGCATAACTCTCAAAGTTTCATCGACCCACAGCCATACGTAATCTGCCTAATATTTGCCCAGTGTTGGGGATCGGCTTCCAATCTAACCAGACCCTGCTGAGTGCCATTTAACCCCCGACGGAAATAGAGGGGTGTAATACGTTTGATGTGTGTACCTGTTTGTGTGTTTGACATCATAGCTCCTAAACTGATGAACCAATTTTAATTTAGTTTTTTTTTGTTTGTAAGGTGGCTTTATTGAGAGTGTTCTTAGCTGCTATGTTTGATGAAGATTGGTTCAGCCCAAGATGGCGGACAGCCCAAGATGGCGGTCAAGTTATTTTTTGTTAACTGCCATTATATGGATATCAAATGAAAGGGATAACTGAGTAAAATACGAAATAAGCTTGTGTTAAAAAAATATTTTTAATGTATATTTTTTTAACATTGATAAAGACTTACATTCCGTAATCATGCAGTTTTTCTGGGCTGATTTGACTCGTCAAATCGACGTGTTTACTTTTTGCTCTTCACTTATTAACTTTTTAAATATCTTTTCAACAATATTCTTAATTCAAGAATAAAAATGTTTCACTCCACTAAGAATTGCCCATTAGCTATCATCCTGTCCTTCAACTAATACGTGTTCGAACTAGAAATGGATTCATCACATTACTTCGAGCTGACTGGCTTGAAACTCATGGCTTACTGATTCCAAGTTCACATTCACCTGGATTACGCTTCAATAGCTTTGGCCTAGGCATTAGCTTTGTATGTTATTGGAAACTGTTATTCTTGATAGCTTTTTTAACATGGTAAATTGACTGGAATGTTTCCGCTACCCTCCATATTACGCAGGTTATAGAATAGAGCTCATAGCTTATTGGTGCCTAATAGCACAAAGGTTTACAACTGGGAAAAGCAGATTTTCTGAATATCACGGGTTAATATTAATTGATATATACTCGGCATTTTAATTCGATTCCAGATTTGACAATTTCAGTGTTGCAAAGTTATGACAAGTACTAAATAGTGACGTTGCGAAATTATTCGATATAGAAATGGAATATTTCTGGATCGATTCTTCTCGTTTTTAATTTTCAGTAACAGTGAAAGCTTTTCGTGGACGGTTTTTTTCTTGGGGACAAGAAAACATCCACGTCTTTTTGTGATGTACTTGGCTGAGGATCCATTTTGATGGAAAACCAAAACAAATAGATTCACTCAAAGTTCACAAAAAACTATAAACGTAACAACAAACACAACGTAACAACACTTTAACAAAAACCCAACAAAATATCGATTCGCAATGAAATAAGATATTCGTGCAGTCAGACTGGGAGAATGAAGCCGAATGACACGATAAACAAAATGGCGATAGCTGCACGAGCGCGCACGGGTTGCTAATACTGAAAACTATCTAGGCTCTTTTATTATAAGTTTTGTTTTTAATATAAAAACAAAAAAATATTAACTTTTTATAAAATAGAGCAGCAATTACTAATTCATAAATAATTATTATGAATAATTATGTATTTATTTAAATACAAATCAATAATTTAGTCTTTAATTGGCACACTGATGGCACACACACTGATTGTTTATCGATTTTTGTGTTCATCACTACACTATTATATGTGGTATCATTATTTCACAAAATGACAGTAGCTAATGTCAAATCTGGAATCGAATTAAAATTCCGAGTATAGTAGGCAACTATGCCGCTGTTCTTTCGGGATTAATTTTGCTACGGCATCTAAGGCAATTTAATCGTGTCTCTGGGACTTTAGCTTTCAAGGGTAGTAGTACCTAGTTGGAAATATTGTAGAGGTCTTGACTGGAATGCTCTGGGTGTTTTTTCGCAACTAGGGAGAGGCAAATAAATGTCAGGCAGTGAGACAGCTTTGCCAATTCTAGGCCGAGTTGATAAATATCTGTAAAGATCATCACAATCATTATTTCTGCCGAAAGACGTCCACTACTGCGCACAGGCCTCCCTCAAATGTGCCTCATCGAACGGTGCTCGATGAGCTTCTCACATCCAGCGGAATCTCGCGGCTCTCACCAGGTTTTCAGAACTGTACTAAATGGAAGCAACAATCAAGCTTGAAAAAGAGTGAAGTAAAGCAAGCAACTTGTCAAAACATTCATTAATTAGGTACTTCAATTTGTATAAATTTTGCAAAAATATTTCTTAATAAACAACTAATTCTGTTTTTATCTAGAATTGAAACAATAAAACGATCACAAAACAAAGTACACCAAAAACAAAAGAACATCAAACATACTTGTAATTCCTACATTTTGTAAGAACGTTGTACACTTATTTTCACATGAAAATCAAACACACAGAGATACGGTAGACATATGCAGATTTGCGGAATACGGATAGAGAAGCATAAACAGAGCAATCCGTCTTCATACATCATTGAATCGTAATACTATTCCACCTGCACTTATGTAAGCTCGTGCATATTTTATGGAGCTTGGCTCCAGCCAAATGCGTTCACTTATACGCGAGAAATTGAATCAGCGGCGGATGAAATTTGTGTTGATTTGTGTGCGGTTCATAAGCCAGAGTCAAGATAGCATCTACTGCTATTAATGTAGGAACTTACTATTCAGTAGTCTTACAAGAACAGTGTCTCTCTCCTGAGTTACCCCTGATTTCTGTTCAAGTTGAGTATTTGTGAAATATAAAGAATGGTTTCACATATTCTCAACTCCAAATACTAGATTCAGAAACTAGGCTAGTTAAAGGTTGACAAAAAAGCCTATAACATACTTCATTAGCCTCTATACAAAGTGACACTCTGTCAGCGTTAACGATTGTCAAAGACGATAGTTTGGTATACGCTACCGAAAACTCACTTGATCAATCCTAAAAAATGTGAGCGTTCCGACTTATGGCACAGTATAAATATGAAGGAACAGTACGGACACTACCTACAAGTGCTCGAAACGGCACACTCACGTACACGCATCGACGAGATCCCTAAGCGGGACGCACTACTGACAGCATCGCGACAACCACTTAGAGGTGTAGTCAATGGGCATGTTTGTGTGAGTGTGCTGTTTGGAGCGTTTGTAGATAGTTTCCTTACTGTTCGTCCATAGTTATACTGTGGCTATGGTTTCGACAATCAATCGCTATCGCCAATACTCACGACTCTATCACTTTGTCTAAAGCCACTTTACCATTTATCTTACATCTTCATCATCCTTGTAATGTTCCCACTGCTGGGACACAGGCCTCCCCTTTGTGAGAGGGAATGAGTTATAATCCACCACGAGGGCCCAGTGCGGGTTGGTAGCGTCACATTTTTTTGAGTTTTTTTGTTCTAGGATATGCCGGTTTCTTCACAATGTTTTAATTCACCGTTTTAAGAGCAGTGGTGATGAAATAATTTACACAAAGTATAGCGCCTGCGAACCCACGACCTACAATTTGTAAGTCGTAGCCGTTACCACTGGGCCACCACTGCTCTCTTTTTAAGAGCCCGCTTTATCTAAAAGAATTGTTTTATTTTGAATTGTATCATTTCTTTACCTACGACAACACATAACAGACAGTCTAATAAAGATAACTCTCAACGCCGGTATGCAGCAATAAGTAACAGAATTTTCAAAATAACTCTTCCACATCGCCGCTCCTTTCCCTCCCACTGCCAACCGACACAAGTATACAACTAACTTACCGTCAAAAGCACCTTCAGAATTCATAATTCCCCATAAAACTGAGTTTAAAGTTGAAATTAAAACAGAATTAAGCCGTCGTCGGCGAGTTAGTTGCATTTGTAGCGGTGCATCCCGTCGCCGTCGCGGTACTCCCGCATTTACATAAAGCGCTGGCACCACTCCTGCCAGAATTACCATAAGCGCTTAATTATTTTGTTTATCTGACCACTAAACTGCTTTGACTTCTCCGAGAGATGTGGAACGGAGCCAGTGTGTTAATATCCCGCTGGATAAAGCGCTTTTTCTCAATGTACGCTTTGGCAGCGAGGTGGTATTTACTCTTTAATGTAAATATAGATAAAAGCAATGTATTTGAATGAAGCACCAGAGGGTTAACGTGTGTGTTCTGAGAGTTATCTGCTTACTTCTGTGTTGTTTGTTTTTCATTTAAATGTAAGCAGGTTCGATAGCGCTCCATCTACATACTAATTGAATCCTTGTCTAAATAAAAGAAAACAAACTAATTAACTTCAAAAAAATATTCTGCAACGTTACTAATACTGTAATGCTTCATTTGTTGTTCAATAAAGGCGAGTACTTTTTGATAGTGCTTGACATAATTTATCTAGTAATTGAATTCAAACAAATAACCTGCAATGTTAGAAGTCAAGCTACATAATATATAAAAACCGGCCAAGTGCGAGTCGGACTCGCGCACGAAGGGTTCCGTACTTGGTAAATTGTGGTTTACGATTTATGACGTATTAAAAAAAAAACTACTGACTAGATCTCGTTCAAACCAATTTTCGCTGGCAGTTTACATAGTAATATACATCATATTTTTTTTTCAGTTTTATCATTCTCTTATTTTAGAAGTACAGGGGGGGGACACATATTTTACCACTTTGGAAAAGTCTCTCGCGCAAACTGTTCAGTTTAGAAAAAAATGATATTAAAAACCTCTATATCATTTTTGAAGACCTATCCATAGATACCCCACACGTATGGGTTTGATGAAAAAAAATATTTTTAAGTTTTAGTTTCAAGTATGGGAACCCCCAAAATTTATTGTTTTATTTTTATTTTAGTGTGAAAATCTTAATGCGGTTTACAGAATACATCTACTTACCAAGTTTCAACAGCATAGTTCTTATAGTTTCGGAAAAAAGTGGCTGTGACATACGGACGGACAGACAGACAGACAGACATGACGAATCTATAAGGATTCCGTTTTTTGCCATTTGGCTACGGAACCCTAAAAACCTTATTTTTTAAACTTTTTTTTGTCTCACTTAAAGAGATATTCCACTTACTGTCTCAGATATCTTATCTTCTTACTTATTCCTTCTTATTTTCGTTTCGATGGTACATTTGATCAAACTATTGAGCCCAGTAGTAGGTGGTCACGCTTATTGCAGCGTCTGATGCATTATGCAGGTCATTGAAGGTGGTCGAGACACTACAGCAAGTAAGGCATAGTTTGTACAGGAGCACCGCAATCGCACCCAGTGTGCAATGGTCTAATAATCCCACATTTTTACAAATTATATTGCAATGGCCTCCCTGGGTGCGCAACCGATTAATTGCCTTCCACACGGGCCATTGCAGTTCATGACCGAGGGGAAGATGCTCCTTGGGCTTAATTAAGTCATCCACCACCACCTATACCATCTCTTGCTTACTAATACTATAAATGCGAAAGTTTGTATGGATGTTTGTTTGTTAGTTACTCAATCACGCTACAGCGGCTGAACGGATCTGGATAAAATTTGGCACAGAGATAGATTAAAGGCTGGAATAGCACATGGGCCATCTCTTTTTATTCTGGTATAATGCTCCTTTGGGATAAGTTTTTGCGCGAGCAAAGCTCCTGGCAGAAGCTTGTAAATTAATATCTGTCTCATTTACAGAGGGTTCCATTATGTAGACGTGAGAATACAGGTTGTTTCAGTAATAGGGGTGCGATTATTAAATAAAATAACGTATGTACATATTTTGTAAGCATTTTACAACAACTTCTGCCAGCGGCTTCACTCGTGTGAAAAGTGTTTTATTATCCCAAGGGAACATCACAAAATAAAATGTGCTATCCCAGACAGTCAATCTCTGTGTTTTGTCCTACTCATCATCATCATCATATCAGCCAATAGACGTCCACTGCTGGACAAAGGCGACCCCCAGCGTCGCCACATTGACCGGCCCCGTGCGTCTCGCATCCAGCGTATCCCCGCAACCTTCTCCAGGTCAAGTTCCGTGTGGTGTCGGACGTAAAGAATTTTACCGTCTCATATCTTACCGTGGGTGTCATAAGAGACTTAGCAGCAGAGAGACTGGGCAGCAGCGTTCTCTGAGCACTTTAAAAACATACTGCGATCGCCAACTCGCCTGCGTGCGATTACGGGAAATCGAAATGAATTGTTCCACTAAGGCCCTGCGCAGACGGCACACTTTTTGTGCGATCGAGTCTGCGGCGCACAAAAAGTCTGCATGGCGCGCAAAAAGTCGGTCGCGGATTTTTCACAGACTCAACGCACACGACGCACATCTTCGATCATTTTGTCGGCAGAGCTGTAGGGACGTAGACGCTATGGAAATCGTGCAGAGATCGCGAAGTATTATTTTGTACATGAAGTACAGAAAAAGAAGAAGAAATAGAGAATTTTGGGTACATCCTATACTTTCGGAAAGATTACTGAAGGGACAGTTCCATACTAAACATTCAATTCTGAAACAACATCCGGCAATTTTTTTAAATTTTTATAAAATGTCTGTTACTACATTTGATGAATTGCTATTTATTTTGAGACCTGCTTTGACTCATTCAGAAACAACAATGAGAAGGCTGGTCTGTTTTGTATTTCTTGAATTAACATAGTTACATCGACCTCTGGCGCCATGATAATAGATCGCGTGCATTTGCTAGGGGTGGACACCCCTAGCAAATGCAGATTGCCGACTAAAGTGTGCGCCGTCTGCGTTAGCGCGCGTTGAAGCAAACGTTAAATTTTTTTCACACACTTTTTGTGCGGAGCGGCGCGCCGCGGCGCGGTGCGGTCTGCCCGAATTACACGGATTTTTTGTGCGCCGGACTTTTTGCGCGTCGTGTGCGTTACTGCATATAATTGCATAGGTTCTATTTTCACAGACTAAAAAGTGCGTCACGGATAGTCTGTCGTCTGCGCAGGGCCTAACAGAGGTAATTCAGTGTTAAAGTGTCGGGACCTCAGCATGAGTTCCAGCTATGGAGGTTTCTCACTTATCCGGGTCCCCCTTAACCAAGTTTTACTGTATTAAGTAATTAGTTAAACTGCAAGTTATAAGGGCATCTCCCATTGATTACCGCAACGAATGTTCGCTCTCAAGAAAGAAGAAAGAACGAAAGAAAACACATTTAATTGTCACAAGCACACAACACTACATAAAAAAAATAAAACTATACATCAATAAAAAATAGAAAAACAATATAAATATAACATTGTGTGTCCCACGGCTGCGCCAAATAGGACCAGTTGCCCGACGCTGGTTTTCAACTGGACCTGTGACTGTGACGTGCCGGACGTAAAGCAGTTTTATAGTGACAGCATCTGTTATGTATTGCCATATAACAAATAGTTCACGGAAAGAGCGGTCGTGGCCCATTGGTAACGGAGGTTCGAACCCAGGCAGGCCCTTTACTTTGTGTAAATTATTTCATCACCACATCATATAGAGAATGATGATGATGATGATGATGAAATAGTCCACAGCAATCATTCTACCACTTCTGTTAATTTATTCATGTCAATCTAATACTCCTATGAATATTCATATTTTTTTCAATAAAGGCAAGTTTTTTTTGGTAGTGCTTGACGTTTCGATTTGTAAAGTAAATAAAACTATATTGACATATAGGTTCTATATAAAATTTTATTCATCATATCAGCCGAAAGACGTCCACTGCTGGACATAGGCCTCCCCCAAGCGTCGCCACATTGATCGGTCCCGTGCGTCTCGCAACCAGCGGATCCCCGCAACCTTCACGAGGTCATCGGTCCACCTGGTGGGAGGCCTTCCAACGCAACGTCTTCCGGTTCGCGGTCGCCACTCCAGAACCTTTCTGCCCCATCGGCCATCCGTTCTGCGAGCAATGTGCCCTGCCCACTGCCACTTAAGTTTGGCAATTCTTCGAGCTATGTCGGTAACATTGGTTCTCTTACGGATCTCTACATTTCTGATTCGATCACGCAAGGAAATGCCGAGCATAGCCCTCTCCATTGCCCTTTGAGTGACTGTTAGCTTTCTGATAAGGCCCATTGTAAGCGACCACGTCTCAGAGCCATATGTCATCACTGGCAACACACACTGGTCATAGACTTTTGTCTTGAGACACTGTGGTAAGTTGGACGAGAAGACACCGCGCAACTTCCTGAACGCTGCCCAGCCGAGTCGGATTCGACGGTTTATCTCTCTCTCGAAGTTGGCCCTACCCAACTGGATCGTTTGTCCCAGGTAGACATAATCTTCCACAACTTCGAGTGTAGAGTCTCCAACCTTGATAGGAGTGGGTGTAACATGGGCATTCAACATCACCTTGGTTTTGTCCATGTTCATTTTAAGACCCACTCTTCCGGAAGCTCTACTGAGGTCATCGAGCATTGTATTGAGGCTCTCCATGGTCTCAGCCATGACCACTATGTCGTCGGCAAACCGAAGATGAGTGATGTACTCGCCATTAACATTGATGCCTAGGCCCCTCCAGTCCAGAACCTTGAATACATCCTCCAGCGCAGCAGTGAACAGTTTCGGAGAAATGACATCTCCCTGTCTCACGCCACGCTGGAGAAATATTGGTTTCGAGGTCTGATCCTGAAGACGGACTGACATGGTGGCGTTTCTGTACAAACACTTCAACACCTCAATGTACCGGTAGTCGATCTGGCACCGTTGGAGAGACTGCAGTACAGCCCAAGTCTCGATCGAATCGAAGGCTTTCTCGTAGTCCACAAACGCTAAGCAGAGAGGCAGGTTATACTCTTCGGTCTTCTGTATAACCTGCCGCAGCGTATGTATGTGGTCTACGGTGCTAAAGCCTTTTCGGAATCCGGCTTGTTCGGGAGGCTGGAAATCGTCAAACCTGCGCGCGAGACGATTCGTGAAAATGCCTTTATTGAAAAAGCGGCCGGCATAAGTTAAGGCACATTTACACGTTCGTCCATCAATGCCTCTTTTGCTATCCGCTGCAGTAATGTACTATTTCAGCACCGAAAGCGTTCTTAATGAATTCCTGATTTCTTACCCGCTAAAGATAAACGAAGTAGAGAAATTAAACACGTAATTCCACTGAACTTGATGTGGGTACAGTAATTAAGTTTGCAGAGTCCTCTCTGGACTTTGGTCCGCCTTGGAGAAGACAGTAAATAAAATATATTCGTATGTACACCTCTAACTCTTACAGATTTATCGCTTTCTGTATATGCTTTTGTAGATAGCCTAGATTTGAAATTGGAAACGCATGTGACTAAACCAGAGTGAAAAAAAATGTTTATGAATGAAGAAGTGAATGGATCTCAAACACTTTGTTGGTTTGGAAAGTGACTTGTGAGTGTTTAGTGATGTTTTTATACTGACACTCCAAAAATCATCTCATTTCGTTCAGTCCGTCAACGGGTTGTCTATATAAAGTTTCCCAAGCGATTGAAGACCGCCAGTTGTAAACTCATTTTTTTATTGTTTTTCCTGTGCCTAATATGAGGTGTGCAACCAAGTAGATTAAAAATAAAATAATACTAATCCTCGATACTTGGGTACTTCATGCGAAAGTTCATTTCAAAGTGAAATGCTATGTTTATATTCATATGTTTCGATAAGATGGTATTTGAGTTCGAACTTTAGGGTTAATCCAGAAGTATCAGAAGCTTCAATTCAAAGTGAAATGCTTTGTTCATATTCATATGTTTAGACCATTTTTTTTCTATAGGCTCGCGTTTGACTACTACCTCGCCTGATGGTAAGCGATGATGTGACCTACGTTGAAGCACGCTTGCCTAGAAGTAACCTATTCACTCTTGACTTAAAGACCCCAAGGTTGTAGCTATCAGGGAACAAAAACTCCGGAGGGGAAGCGGAAATGGTATTTGATTTCGAACTTTAGGGTAAATCCGGATGTATCAGAAGGTAAAGGTTCATAGATTGAGAAACCTTAAAGCAGAGCAATATGCAAACATCAATAGTTATTTTATTTCATTCTTATTACTTTCCTCCTTATCTGTTATTCACAAACTAGTTCATGTACTCGTTTTGACGACAAGATTTTCACAAAAAGATAAAATAAACAGTAACGGATGTCAGTCAGGAAGTTAATATTGAATACGGACGTCGATCTTTTTTGCGGTTATAAATCACTTAATGTTTTTGTCTTCATTGAGGAAAATGTCGTGACCTTAGGCTGAAAGAGACTTGACAAAAAACATAATTTTCTTTTTATTGTAAGCGACGGTGCCAGACGGGTCGATCTTCAAGGTTAAACAATGCTTGCCGAGGTCGGTCTGTGGATGGTTGAGTATATTTAACCGACTTTCTAAAAAGGAGTAGGATGTATGTTCGGCTGTATGTATGGCTTTTTTTGTGCTTGTTCACCGATTTCTCCATCAATTGCGGACCGATTTTAAAATCTTTTTTTTTTTAAGTGTCTTTTTATTAATTGCTCCCATTTAAATTTAATGAAGACCTGTTTAGGAACTTCGGCGATACAGAACAGATCTCTTCAATGAATGACGGCCAATCTCTCGGGATTGCTGCAATCGACTGTCTGTTTATTGTTTACACCATTTCATATCATAAAATCACGCCATTACGCTCTGAAGCTCATTCCACTGGTTATGTTCAAGTTTTGTATTATTCGGGTAAGCAATTCTTGCATAACTATGGCCGTTATAAGTACATTATATAGAACTTGCCAATTATGTACCACAACAAAAAAATTAAAAATAAACCTTTTTACAAAAAAATACAACCGACGGCGACGTCCGAATTTAAAGTTATTTAAAAAAAATAAGCCTCGTACTCGCGTCGGGGAACCACTAACGTTTACAGCAGTTTATTTGATTAATTTAGCTATTAGTATAGATTGAATCTGCACTTGTTATATTGGTATGTTGGACTCAAAAATTACGAAACAATTAAGTTAATATATATTAGGTATTAAACTAGGAGGTGAGGAGCTCGTGGCTAAATAATAACAGCCGCACGGGTCGATCTTCGAGGTAAAGCAACGCTTGCCAAGGTCGGTCCGTGGATGGGTGACCATTTCAACATAGCTAGTTTCCTCCGTGCCTCGGAAAGCACGTTAAGCCATTGGTCCCGGTTGTCATTTGAAGATCTTTGACAGTCGTTACGAGTAGACCGAAGCTTGAGATCTGACACCAGTCTTGCCAAGGGGTATCGTGTTACCCAGTTACTGGGTTGTGGAGGTCAGACAGGCAGTCGCTTCATGTAAAGCACTGGTACTCAGCTGAATCCGGTAAGACTGGAAGCTGACCCCAACAACAATTGGGAAAAGGCTAGGTAGATGATGATATTAGGTATTAAACTAGTAGTAGACACGTATCAATCAACAATCTATCGAAACACGTAATTAAGACATGATATCTTGCGAAAAAACCCATCATCAACCAATCCACATCCAATCAACCCATTTCATGCGAATTACTTTTGAACGGTTCAACCAATTTCAATCAAACATAGCTAAGAACAATCTTGACAAAGTCACCATTCAAACAAAAAAAAACTCAATCAAAATCGGTTCTTCCGTTTAGGTTCTATGATGTCACAGACAGACACACAGCAACACACGTCAAATTTATAACATCCCTCTTTTTCCGTCGGCAGTCAAAAATTCTGGTACTCAGCTGAATCCGGTTAGACTTACATAACATAGTGGGAAATAAGCTAGGCAGATTGTAAGCGACGGCGATGTAGAAAAAATATTAAAATATTTAATATATTAAAATAAATAAATATCGCCATTATTTTGCAGAATATTGGCTATAATATTGGTCAACTATCAGCCGGGTGTACGACGTGGTTAATTTGACTGCCAAACCTCTATTACGTAAACTGGCACAAAAGATAATGGGTAATTTTAAACGGAAATTAAACTGCCATACCTACAAAGTTTTCTTTAAACCTTATGTAGGTTAATTTTTTCAGATGATAAAGAAATCTACATACAGACAAGAGCGATGTTTAGTTGGTCAGAGATAATATTGAAGAAGTGAAGTAGTATATACCGGAATATGTTTTACTCAAAAATGCATGTAATGTGGTCATTATTTTGACAACTTTGTTTGAGCAAAGTCGAACTTGCCGTTCTGTTTCAAGGAGCGGCCGGCAAAGCTTTGCTGGCCGCTCTAACAGGCTGGCAATGTTTTTCCGGCCGCTATTTTGACGTTTCAACGTTTTAAAAAATCAAATCCAAAAAGATTTTATTTAAAACACAGCTGTTTGTATCTATAGAGATAGGCACAAAAAGATTTTATTCCATATTAGGCTGTATAGTTCCAACTACCATTGCTCAAAAAAAAAACAAAGAAGTAACAAAACGCGGTTCAGCGAAAATTTTGTTTTTATTTAGTGACTTTTTTGCTAAAAATGAGCTCTCAAAGCGAAACTTCTTCCGATTCAATGTGTTTAACACCACCAGACATTAAAGATGAAGCTAAATTAGTGGTTGAAAATTTGATACCGCGAAACTCAAAGGAAAAATATAAATTTGCATATGAAAAATTTGTGCAGTGGAAAATCAGTAGGAAATCTAAATCTTTATCCGAAAATGTTTTTGTTTTCAATAATACAGCAGTCAAACACCGCATTAGAATTATCGCAAACTATTACTAATATCAAACCGGGAAAGTCGGTGTTAAATTTTAGTAACTGTTCTTTTCATAATTTTCATTTTAATTAAAATTCTAGTTAATTAATATATTTTTTATTTAAATTACTTGCTGGTTTTATTTAGATTAGGTACTTGCATTTTTGAGTAAAGCACTATACAAACCTTGGCCCACAATGACTGCTTCGCTGGTCACGCTATGATTGCCTCGAGCTAGCCTAGCTACGCTCTAGGCCTTTCAGCTTGGCCATCATTGCAGCCCTTGCTGTCCTCGCTGTAAAGGCCTCAACCTACGGTTTCGGCCTTTATCTCAGCTCGTCCATCAAGTGCTGCACGCTGACCGCGCTGTGTAGGCCTGGAGCTGCGCTACGCTGCGCTACGCTGCGCTGTCGGCCTTAATCAGCGCGACCAGCAAAGTAGTCATTATAGACCGCGGCAGTAATGTACTATTACATATTCTTTCTCCGGCTCACAAAAGGTTTTATTTTGAAGTTATATTATACTGCTACCACCCGCAGGTCTACTCGCTTAAATGTCCAAATTATACCCAAAGACCCTTCTAACTGGATAAAATGTAAGTTATGCGTTAATCCTGGTTATTAACTCTAATCTCTGATTCAAATTTCATCCAGATCCGTTAAGTAGGTTTTGCGTGAAAGAGTAACAAACATGCAAACACACTGACACACTTACATTCGCCTTTATAATATTAGTGTGAAGTGTGATAGCGTGATGTGATGTGATAGTGTGACTAGCCTCTGCCAGCGGCTTAGCCTGCGTAAAAAGTGTTTTCTTATCCCAAGGAAACATTAAACCGCGCCAGAATAAAAAGTATCCTATGTGCCATTCCTAACTATAATCTATCTCTGTAATAAATTCATCCAAATATCGTAATTAATATTATACAATAATGTTCCTAAGTAGTGTCCTCTTTCACGCTAAAACTACTGGACAGATTTTGATGAAACTTAACAGTAATTTAGCTTATATTGTAGCGTTACGTTTAGCTCCGGAGAGCTATACGTAAGCCACGTTAATAAAAATAAATAAATATAAACTAAAATTAATAAAAAAAGATATAGAAATATAAAAATTAAGGGCCGGCTTCGTACGACGTGGGCAGCTTAACAGGCAGTAGGTCGGGCAGGAAGACGTGGCACGGTGTGATGGGACGGCTGGTGGGATGCCGTGGCGCGCTTGTATTCAGAGCGCACCAGGGCGTGTTGCGAGCGCACCAGCGCATGCTGCGAGCGCACCAGCGCATGCTGTGAGCGCACCAGCGCAATCTGCGAGCGCACCATCACGTGCTGCAAGCGCACCAACGCCGCGCCGCGCCGCTGAGGTCCTGTCAGCCGCAGTACATCTGAGGTCCTGTCTGCCGCAGAACGTACGTGCACCTCGTGCCAGAGTGGCACATCTTGATATATATACGTATAGCAGTAAAAGAATACTTAGTCCAGAAGTTATTTATTGATTTTAACCACATTCACAAACTGAACACATTGAGGTAATAATATAAAGACTGATTATTAGAGATTTTAGATAATTTGCCGATTAGAAAATACACTTAGTAATCCTCAGTAGGAAAACAGTATTTCGGCGTTCAGACCAGACCTGAGACTAAAAAGAACTGAAGCCCGTTTTTCATTCGATCTCCATTTCTTCTAAATTTCAAATTCAAATCGCCAAAAAGACCAGAGAAATAAAAACGGCTTTACAAAGGCGGGTCAGTCTGCTCTGACCTTACAATAATGTACAACTAGCTTAAGGAAAGGTCTAGGTATTATAGTCCATGGTACCTATGGTATGTCTATGGCTTTAAGAAAATAAAATAGACAGACATATCATGTCAGATGAAAATGTCAGAGTATAAAAAATTCCATAATTTTGCAAATAAGCAATACAAATTAAGTTAAAGAAATAAAGAAACAATCAGAAATAACTAAAAATATGCTTTACAGGTAATAATACAAAGAATATATATAAAAATGAGTTACACAAATTGATGCGATATCAAAAGATGTGAAGATGGATTGTGGAGTGTTATGAAACGTAAGTAGATCTTGAATAAATACCACATTTCCCCGATGACCCCAGAAAAATTTTCAACTAGAAGAAAATTTTGAGGTTTAAATATAATCCTTGCTCTATCACACAACATCTTTCATACATTCGTCAAACACTCTCATTCAATCACACGTTAGGGGATATAGTTCACATTCAATGACGTATACTCCACAAGGAAATATTTATTAAGATATAACGAAGGCTTATTTATTTTTAATAGGTGTCGTTACCCGCACCTGTTTGAAAACCCTTTAAAAAACTATTTATTTAAACAAGAGGAACTCAAAGAGGAGGAGGACTCAAGTCTATAAGAGGGAAGTCTCAAGTCTATAAGAGGGAACTGTCTATAAGAGGGAACTCTCAAGTCTATAAGAGGGAACTTTCAAGTCTATAAGAGGGAACTAGGTTGAGAGGGAACTAGGTTTGAGAGGGAAGGATACAAGAGGGAAAGATACAAGAGGGAAAAAAAATATATTAAAGAAGACTCCACGCATTTGGCTTATTTTTAAAGAGTTACGGGACCGCTTTCACGATATGAATAACGCATAGGGTGTAATTACCCGACTGCCTAATGAGGGTAATGTGTTTATCAATCAATGTATGTATGTATGTTTGTTCCTATTTGGCGTTCTAGAGACCAAACGCGTTGACTAATTTTGATGATTCTTAAGTCGTCATCGTCATTCAAGTGTCACTGCCTGCATTAAAATTGGAAAATAGAAAAATGGTGTATTTTGGGCGCCAAAATATGGGGCCCCAATTTTTTTTCTAACACATCCAATTAAAGGGTTCTAAGAAGTGATTTCAAAAATAAATAACACTTTTATAAATGTTAACTGAAAAGTTATAAATAAAAATAATAAGGATACATCTAGATTTGTTCAGCCAGTACGCGAATATGATTATCTTCTTGTTTACGTCTTTTAAGTTAGCTTCTAAAGCAGTCGGCCTTTTTGAATAATTGATGAAGATATTAGGTACTAATACCATGCAGGAGGCATCTAGTCCGTCATATTCACATATACTGAATAAAGAATACAAAAAATATTTCATCAAACACAATTACGCACTCACAAAATTAGCGGCAAACGCCATTAGTTGTCGCCGCCTAAAAAAAAAACAATATTTATTACATAAAGCCACGCACAATAAATAAACACAGCTGCTGACACAATGAAAGAAAGACGCACAATAGCTATTCAAGTTGAGCGTTAGGCCTGTACTATACTACATAGAATGCGGGTCCGTAGAGAAGGTTTTGGTGGTTGAGCGATGGGAACTCGGATCATTAGTGCTGAAACTCAAAACCACGATGCAACGCGATGTAACTTGGGCTTTAGTAGTAGTTCAAAATTGTAATTTGTTATGTAGACAATAATAAATAGTATTTATCTGTCTAGACAAAGAGACACTATCAATTTGTACTGTGACAATCGTTATCATCGTACAATTTTCTAGGGATGGAACATGTTACTATTCGCTAGCAAACGTCATCATTATCAGCCTTTAAATGTTCCCACTGCTGGGACACAGGCCTCCTCTCTGTGAGAGGGAAGGGGTCGCAATACACCACGCGGGCACAGTGCGGGTTGGTGGATGTCACATGTCTTAAAATTTTTGGTTCTAGGACATGCCGGTTTCCTCACGATGTTTTCCTTCACCGTTTTGAGAGCAGTGCTGATGAAATAATTTACTCAAAGTAAAGCGCCTGCCTGGATTCAAATTTACAAGCCACAATTAGTAAGAAGAATTACAAGTCACATCTATTTTGAACGTTTTGACAAAATTGTTTTAGCTGATGGAATACTAATTTGTCTAAAAGGTCTTGTGGAAAAGAGTGGCTCAAGAAAGACAGGAATGGAAAAGTTTGGAAGAGCCGCCTGGCAAAAATATCTGCTGAACCTTGAACCAAATTCTAGACAAGATTAAATGTCAAATCTCATAGAATAATAAGTTGATCTGAATGAAAGGCTATATTATATTATTATCTAGGCCCTCTTATAGACACTGGAACTGTAAGCGAGCTTGCCGATTTTGAAGATATATTCTGTGATTAAGTATATGAGTATCGACACTAAAACTGATTTACATCGTACATCGAATCGAATCGCTCTCATTCGCTACCCGCATTCTGTGTAGCTCCACCTTAACAACTAAATAGCTTTTTATATTACCGCAAATATCTTCTTTGTTTTCTCGCGAAACTTGAACGTTTTGGATTGCCTTGTATTGCTTTAGTTTTAATAAATATTCTCTGTGGAGGCGACATTAGACGATATTTGGCGAACCTCGAAGCATCGTAACCGCGAGTTGGTAAACTTTGTCGTGCAGTAATCCCTTGTCGACTGTGTTCGTTTTTGAATGGCCAAGAACGTACAAATATTTCTTTTGTGCCCGTTTTTGTTGTGGAAGTAATAAAAGCTACGGCTGCGCTTGTCTTGTTGGAGTAAATCGCTTCATCGTGTTATGTGTTATTGTATAACCCGGATATATATCCGGGTTATACAATAAAATTGTACATGTTTTTTGGTGGAATACGTTACTTTTCTTGGCAACATATCCATTATAAATGTGAACATTTGGATGGATGTATGTTTGTTACTCAATCACGCGAGAACGGCTTATTGAGCGACACCGCTGGAGCAGCTAGTATTTTTATACGAATTAAGCTTAAATTAATTTGAATAATTTGCTTTACATGCTTGACAAGTACACACTTAACAAAATTGAACACGGTCATCAAAAACTTTTAAACTGATTTACAGAAATACCATTAAAATTACTAGAACGTATAGAAGCTCGTTCATATTTACTGCTCAGCTATAGAATCATAAAACTCTAAACACATTTGCTTTTAATCCTGCCCGTCTTTGAGTGTACCTATTTGAACAGATATCCAATGGAAGTGCTTGTAAACATTTCCGCCGAATCCAAGCCACCCAATTTTACTCCCTTTCAATTTTAAATTCTGATTTCCAATGAAAATATGTAAACCATTACCATAATTAAATTACACATATTACAACGCCGGGAACAAAGAAAATATTGGTCACACAGCAAAATTATTGATATGTACCTAGTTCATTCATTTGTAATACAAAACGGGCTTATGGACGAAAACATTTCACCGATGATAAATTTTATTCGACCGCGGCACGATATGCTGTATTGTCCAATTTCTGTTGACATGTCAATACATTAGCAAACATATCGAAACTAAAAACAAAAAAAAGTTATATCATTGTTTTACACCGAAAGTTGAGACTTTGGAACACCTTTTCACAAACAACTTGTGACAAATACATACTTTTCTTGAGTTTCGCGAAATATTGTATTAGTTTGTTTCAGAATAAAACGTGGAACAAAGACTTGACCGGACGAATTATGTTTAGTACTAGTATAAAGAATAAGAACAAGAATATACAGGTTAAAAGAATGTTTGGAATGATTTCTTTCAGTAAAAAAACACTTAAACATTATGATAAGAGAAGAATAACACCCACGTAAGTTTATTTACTATAAGCATTGTTTACCTTTAAAGAGAGGTGGTCCTAAAAAAGTCAGAAATTCTTCTTAATTCTTCAGAAATACAATTACAATAATTGGTCCCACCAGCATGTAAAGCTAGACATAGAAATAAAGACCAGCCGTCTCGTGATAATAACTTTTTTACCCGACTGCCGAAGGAGGGTAATGTGTTTATCCAGTCTATGTATGTGTGCACGTATGTACCTATGTATGTTCACATGTTTGTTCCTATGTTGCGTTCTAGAGGCCAAACGCGTTGGCCGATTTTGATGATTCTTACGTCAATCGATTAGTCTTAACCTTGCGGGTGTCACAGGTTTCATTAAAATTGGAAAATATAATTATGGTGGCTTTTGGGTGCCTTAATGTGGGGGCCCAATCAATTTTTCTTCCCATTACCCTTCGTGTGGGGTATCAACATAAAAGGCTTTTAAGTGGTGATTTCAAAAATATAAGATATATTTTTAAATGTAACTAATTCGAAAAAAGAAATGTTAACTAAAAAGTTATAAATAAAAAAAGTTAATTCAAATAATCAAAAAACCCGACTGCTTAAGAATCGAACTAAAAAGACGAAAACAAGAAGAAAATCATGCTGTGCAGTCGGAGCACACATATGGTTTTTGTAGCTGCTCGTGATTACGTATCCTACCCATTGGTTGAGTTAACTAGGGGTAAAATAAAAAAACCGGCCAAGTGCGAGTCGGACTCGTGTACGAAGGGTTCCGTACTTGGTAAATTGCGGTTTACGATTTATGACGTATTAAAAAAAAACTAATTACTAGATCTCGTTCAAACCAATTTTCGGTGGCAGTTTACATGGTAATGTACATCATATATTTTTTTTAGTTTTATCATTCTCTTATTTTAGAAGTTACAGTTGGGGGACACACATTTTACCACTTCGGAAGTGTCTCTCGCGCAAACTATTCAGTTTAGAAAAAAAAAGATGAATTTTTGAAGATCTATCCACAGATGCCCCACACGTATGGGTTTCATGACAAAAAAAAAATCAGTTTCAAAAATAGTTTCAGTTTCAAGTATGGGAACCCCCAAAAATTCTAAAATCTTATGACATAGTACAAAAATAAAATAAAAAAATTAAAAACCCGACTGCATAAGAACTAAGAAGCGAACTAAAAAGAACCAATACCAATACGAGTACCAATGGTTTTAAATTTTGCTAAAATGAGTTTTTTCATTAATTGTGAGCATCACAAATAGACAAATGAGTTGAAGAGTTAATAATTTTTAAACCAACAATTCATGAATAAACGCGTTTTATTGAAATTTAAAACCTGTGGTTTGCATATTTAATCATTAGTTTAGTTAACTGCAAGAGTTAAATTGCGAATTAAATTAAATTTAAATTATTAAATTTGCGAATGCTAAGAGTACCCTGGACTGCGAAACGCACCAATGCATCGATCCAGACCCAACTCCGAGTAAAAACTCGCTTGTCCACCATATGCCAGCAATGCATTCTCACATATTTTGGCCACACAATGCGCAGAGGCGACGAGAATTTAGAAAGACTGATTGTGGTTGGGAACACAGAAGGCAAGAGATCGCGCGGTCGTTCACCAACAAGATGGACCGATCAAGTCAAAGACTCGACGTCCTCCAATTTCTACACGGTCGTAAGGGACGCGCTGGACAGAAACCGGTGGAGGCAGATCATCCGCTCCAGATGTAAGCCTGATGCTGACCACGATCATCAGACATGAGGGACCGACCAAAAGAGAGAGTTAACTGCAGATCAAAAAACTGTACCTAAGGCTTCAGACAACTAGAACGTTGACCCAATTCGTAAGCATCTTCGCCTTCATTGGTATTACTACTGTGGTATCTCTTCACTCTCGACGTAACCCCACTCATCTTTCAAACTTCAGGTCACTACACACTTCTTAACTACCGAACAACTCCTCTTTTAACACAAAGGAAACTTTCACAGGCAACTAATCTCAAAAAAAATAGTTTCGCGTAAAATTAATTAATTCGTTAACAAGTTGGAAATTGAAGTGAATATGTAAACTCCAGGAGTTCTGTTGTATTAGTTAACGATACACAACTTTCTGAAGTTTTAATCAGCGTAGTCCTAGTTACTCGGATCAGATAACGAGCCATGGTTTTGTTTTATAATACAAATATTGTTGAGTAACTAACTAGTACAAACAGCCAATGCTACTGTCCTTAAGCTAAAATGCCACTATCTGTCAATTTGCCGATATTAGTTTTTGATTTCATCTTAAGCAGCAAAAAAATGTCTTTCGATCTGTTGAAGCATTATTTTTCTGCTATGAATAGAACTTGGACTTACTTGACTTAATGTCCTACGTTCCCTGGATGGAGCAAAGGGCGTCCACAGTAGTTCTCCATCGCGATCGGTCCTGAGCTTCTCGCTTCACCTCGCTCCACGTCAAACCGATGCTCGTCGCTTCCGCCAACACGGTGCGACGCCAGGTTTTACGGGGACGGCCACGGTTTCTTTTGCC